>CM077167.1:27415186-27730928 GCA_039583875.1 Platanthera guangdongensis
GCAAAATTCCCACAAGCAACTCACTGTCTCACACAGAAACTCAATAGCAGAGGAAAATTAAAGTAAAACAACTCCAAACAATCACAAGAGGAACAGGGGAAGAAAGGAGGAACGCATGCTCACGAGGCTCCTCTCGCGAGCATCTCCTTGTAATTCTCGATGGAGTCGAGTCGCTGCAGCAGAAGATTCTCCCTGAATCTCTTGATGAACTCCTCTGCGCTGGCATCTACGTCCTCCACAATTCTCTCAAGGGCCTTATGCCTCCCCCAAATCTCCACCCCCCGCCGCCTTCTCTCCGCCGGCCGCAGAGCCGCCTCGTTCCTCGCCTGAACCTGCGAAGAAGAAGAAGTGGATGAGGAGACGGCAGCGCTGCCGTCGACGGTGAGTTTGCCGTTGGTCATGGCCATCTCCTCTGTTTTAGATGTTCTGCTTCTGGGTGATGGAGGCGACCGTTAGTGTCTTCTTATAGGGGTAGTATTGGAATGCTGACGTGGAGCCGAGTAATGACTTTTGATTTTCTCTGACTGGTCAAAGGACGGTCGTTTGGTTGAAAGGTGATGCCTTAATGCTTTATTATTATTATTATTATATTAAAAAAATATATATACATATTTAAATGTGAGAGGGAATTGGAAGGTGAGCAATGAATTGGGCTTTAAGAATTTGTATTGGCAGCCCGTCGACGGGCGGGAACAGGGGGAGTCACGGGTTCAGGTTAGGGTTTTGCAGGGTTTACCGTGTTTGGGTTTCGGGAGAATGGAGCAGAATTTTATTTTAGGGCTGCTATTAGAGACCGTATTATGTGTGTTTTTTTTTATATATTTTGGAGGACTGCTAATATCTAAAACCGGACTGCCAATATAAACACCGTATAAGAAAGATTCATTTTGGTGGCTATATTTATGATATTTTCATTTTAAATAGATAGGGAAATGTGAAATTACATTTTTGGCCCTTCCAGTCATGTCGGTCGGCGTTGCAACTCTCAGCCAGCGATCGTTGCTCCGGATTGCGATCGATACTCCCGGTCAACGATCGACAAACACTACTCGTGATTGTCCATCACCGAACGGATTTATGTGGTAGCTGGTTGCAGACTTGAACTCAGGCGATCAGTTGTTTTCTTCCCTCATTAGATTGAGTTATTTCTCTTGTCCTTGATGTCCTGGGTTCGAAACTTGATAGTTGCGTTTAAATTAAAATATAATTTTAAAAAAAAGACTGGAACTCAGGCGATCACCGACCGCCCAATGAAATTAGAAACACCGTTGTCCAAGTGAAGCTAAGCCATCACCCATAGATGAGTGGAGGATTGTGATTTGTGGAGACAGTTGAACCTGAGCCTGATACACAATATTGGGAGATTGCATTTTAAATTTAACATATATATGCTCTAGTTATTTGCCAATTTAATACACTTTGATCCAGCCAGTTCCAAGTTGCAAGTATTATAGCATTCTTAACATCAATTAATATCGCAATCTTAATACTGTACAAGTTGAAAGTACTGTTACTGTGCTCGAATCATCATGTGTGGTCGTCAAGTTTGGAACGAGTCTCCGCGTTGCCTCAGCAGGTGTATTTATAGGCGTAATTTTAAATCCCCAACGACGGGTTATTGGATGCTTAACGGACCCAAACCAACCCATTAATGACCCATTACCATTAATATGAATATACCTCAACAAGTACAACATTGTATTTTCTTGTCACTTCAAATATAAATGATTGGTTAATCATATTATATTTGTCTACCATTCTTTGTTCAACTATCAAATGACTCTCAACTACAAGATACTAGCACATATTAGCAGTGGAAGAAAGAGGGAGATCCTTCAAGAAGGAAGAGGATCATTAGATCGATCGACATCGAAGAAGAACATGAATTGCTATTTTACAGCAAACAGTTAGATTATAATAAGAGAAATTGTCTGCAATGTACATGTGACATTGTATATGTTCAGTATGAGACCTTGTTGGCCCTATGTTATGTTTGTGATAGTGGTGATCTGCTAACAATCACTAAGAGGCTAAGAGGCTAAGAGCTAGTCTTGATGACTCAGATAGATGTGTATTAGGTTACGAGTCCCGTAAATATTTGTTCTGATACATCTTTGTTATGCTCCATTAGTAAAAAAATGATTCAATACATTTTGATGATGACTCAACATGTGAGCTCACTGTTGCATGATCAATTAATATCATGATGCATGATGACATACTGTGTAGAGGTACATACATGACCCCCACAACATAAGAGATGTTGCTTGATTTATTTCATTTCATACTAAGTTAAACAACATGAATTTATCTCTTTGCATATGTGGTCTAGAGTACTTCTAAAGAGTCTAGTCATATCAACATCACTTTCATCGGAGCATGTTTAACTACGGAGTTTTCAACATAATTTCATCACTTCCCCTATCAAAGCACCTCTGTCATGCATGCACCTCCTTCTGTATACAAGATTTTGATCTTAAAAGTCATAAACTTGTCAGGAGTAATCTTTCTTTGGGCATCACTACTAAAACATACTCACTGCCCTCATCAAACTGCGCACCCTAGTCAATTTCAAGATGTAGCTTGCTCGCTAGCTTTCACTTTGTTCGTGAAGAATCACACCTCATATTGTAGGAGATCCGACTTTCATACTATTTGCAATGTCACAATATAATTGGTATTGGCTCATCTCCTTCGATAAGAAGGAGATCATCACTATTTTGCCTTTTTTTCATATGTGGTTTACGAGTATTCTTTAGGGAACCACGAACCCAAGATTACTTTCACAAGGTTTGTAATTTAACTTCACTATTTGTAAAAAAATTGCACGAGTGTTCCGTAGCTCTTTTATTAATTTGCATTGTATTAGATTTTTATAGTACAACTAATATAGAACCTAGGCAAGTATCTGATTGCATTGAGCATGGTTGATCCATAAGTTGTATATTTTCAGCTAGGAGGGAGGAGTTCAAACAATTACACGTGGGTGCAACATATTCATGAAGGCAAATAGTTGCTTGAGATTTTATTGGCTAATGGGAGACAGTGTGAAGTCGTGCTTCCATGATTTCCTTAAGACATAAGGCAGATGTTCAAAGCAATGCATTGTATCAACCTTTGCGATTTGGGCTCGACAAGTCAGTTTCACCGATTCGGCTTCAACCATCAAGGGCAAGATAGGTGCAGAGATAGTGCCCAAATCCAAGTCAAGGTCGAATTTATAGTTAACTTGAGACAAATTTACCATTATCTCTATCTAGAGGCAGTGCGTCATGTAGGCTGATGTTTCTTGCTTGTGATGGTTTCTGGAGCCAAAGCAAAGTAGTTATTGTTCGATTCGATTTGGCTCTAGAATTGAACCAGCTTATTTAAACTAGTTGTCGATTTATTCCGAACTTTGCTATAAGCAGTAGATTAGAGGAGAGATTAGGGCATGAATCAGGAAATACCTACACTTCCTTTCTTCATCCTTCTCAGCCATTTTTAAACACAAGTGGGTTACCTTGTATAACATGCACAATTGTGCATAATAGGTGCTACTTGACATGCGCTGCAGACACAACAACGCTGAGCATTAGATGTAGGCTCCGTTTGGGAGGACTTATTTTCACCGGTCAAGCGATTACGACCGCATGAACCGGAACATAATTAAGGTCAAGTTCATGCGGTTGTGACCGCTTGACTGGTGAAAATAAGTCCTCCCAAACGGAGCCGTAGTAAGGAGTGTGCAGCTTCTTGCACAATGTGCACAACAAACATTGTCTACAAAATTTATGTGCATAATTTTTTGGCATGTATTGAACACATGACTAACGATGGTGGGCCGTTATGTATCAACAATGATCGCTTATAGAAATGATCAACACTGTGTCTCGTAGATTTATGGCATTGTCATTGTTATTTTTCTTGATTACTAGTGAAAATTTCAATCTTTTTGTTACGTGATGTATTTTCAGGAACATATATGTAGGTGGATGCAAGAAGAGTTTTAATTTGTAATAATTTTTTATTTGAGCTCTTTATACAATTTTGACTCTGTTTGGCATGGTGGTGGCGCTCATAAATGCATGGGTTGAACTGTCATTCGTTAAGGATCAGCTGACAAACATCATCCTTTTGAACATAAAAATGAATGATGTTTCTTAGGTGGGCATTAACAGATGACGATTTAACCCCGTGTTCATGACCGTTACCACCTTGCCAAACGGAGCCTTAATTTTCCTGAATTTATATTTTTTTGACGTATTATTTATTTTCCACATGATGTATTTATTTACTTGTCATTCAAGTTAGTTAGGTAATTAATATGAACAAATTGAACAAGAAATGTTATATTCCCAAGTCCAGAAATTCTTTGTACGGATATATTCTTAAAATTGCATAGAAATTGCTAAACTATTAACAGAATCATATGCTAAAGTAGCAGTTATCTAGTTGAACAGGAAATGCTTTATTAATTCATTGATAATTTATAGGAAATGTAAAGTTATATATATTGTTTGGTTCATAAACAAATCAGATTATTTAATTTATTAGTGTAAATAATCTTCAAAAAAAAATTATTAGTGCGAATAAAAATGAGTATATTTGCACGTTGAAATCTTATCGTTTAAAAGTAATCAATGAATTAGTCTTACTGATGACAGTCACACATAAGAACGTGTGAATATCGAAGTATTCGATTGTGTTGGTTTATAAAACCAAATTCTAAATACATATATATGATATACACTATACGGTATTTGGGACACATGTCTTGTGACACACACCAATTTGCTAAAGGCCTATGCACATAAAATGACGGGATAAGGGTTGACAGTGGTTCTGTAGCAAACGGTGTGACTTTTGAAGGCACGTGTCTGTGCGCCAAGGCTGCGTGAGCAGTTACTCATTCTAGAGCCGCGAGGAGACGCACATGCATGAACTGACACGGTTTTTAGGGCTCACGCCCAAAGCACGCGGCCGTGTGCGCCGAATTTTTGCTTGCAGATTCGCTCTTATAAATAAACCACTTTTTCTCGAAGAACCAATATCTTTTTTAGAGCTCTTAATATTGTAAAGCCACAAAATACATCTCTCCAAAACGGGACGAGCATTTCATAGGAGAGAAAAAATGATCGTCTTTCAGCCCTGAGTTAGTTGGACGGACTATGAGGTGTTCCTGACATTCATGTGCATAACTCTAGAGACGTGGATACTATTATGTGTCTGAACTCAAACATCAATTATTTTTCTTGAAATCTGATTTCAAAGCAGATATATAATCAATTAATGATTTAGTGTTCCCCATGAATCTTGTCGAGAGTTTCATATATTTTCGATGTGTATTTGATGTCCTTAAAACCCAACAATACTCACATACTTATAAGGGTAATAAAGAATTTATATTTTATATTACAATAATTATTGGATTGTGCTTGTTGCGGGTCACCCGACTTTTTGCCAGGGCTGGAGAATCGGACCGCCTTAGCTCGGAGTCGAGCCGAGTGCGCAATCAGTTAAAGAAAATCGCAACAATGGACAAGAAATATTTTTGACGTGAAAAAGTCGGAAAGGGTGAAAAACCACATGGCTGGAACTGTGCTGAGCTAAAATCCACTAGTTTCTTGAAGTGTTACAAAGATGACTTTGATCTCGGAGGGCGACAGACCGCTACTCCATTACAAGTACGATAAATGCGGAAAAACAACTAAGTCTTCGGAGTCTTGATGGAAGCGCTCCGACCTTGAGACAAACCTGAGCTCGCGGAACCTTGGTGGGAGCATTCCGGCTGGGAAATATTCTAAGTACACGGAGCTTCTGAAGGTTGTGTTGTCGTTGCACAGAGCCTAGATGGGAGCACTCTCATGGAGCGGTTGACGTCAATTGAGACGTGAGGGGACCGTAGTATAAGGAGAAGTCTAGACGCAGTGTTGTAATGCCCCCTGAATTTTTTGATAATTTATTGTGACCATCTTTTGGCGTAATAATGACGTAAGGGCGTTACGTTAATGCAAAGTTAACAGTGCGACCTCATTAGTGCGTTTTCATGTCCGTTTGGTCAAGTCGACTGAATTTCGAGCTTGTCAGAGTGTAGAATTTCCTGACTTTAGAAAATTAAAATATTTGATTTTAATCACAATTGTCAAGTTTCGTTGTCGTAAACTGTGGAAATAAATCGTAACTCGTAATCGGCTCGTTGAACTCTGATTTTGACTTCGCTGTTGGATTCGCAATATCGGTATTTACCTTCGGTGCAAATTTCGTCGAAAATCAAGTTGGCCTTAGTTCAAATCGTCAAATAAAACATTAAGATCGTTTATATATCATATATATATACATAAAATTTCTATATAAAAGTCGGTCAATCTTAGGAAATTAGGTTTTCCGATCTTCGTCTTCTTGTTTCGCCGAATCAGAGCACGCGTGAGAGAGGAGACGTCTTTTTGAAATCTTTTCGACGGCCGCTGCGGGAGCTCTAAAGTATAGATTTGGAAAGCCTTCGTCGAGATCTACGCGTGTGCGGTGAGTATTTCCGGTTTTATGGATTTTTGGCGTTGGAGTGAGTAACCCTAACTTTCATTTTCGTCCAAATCCTTTCAGAAATTTGTTGTCATAGTTTTTCTTTGGCCGATCCTTGACGTGGAGTGCTTAGGAGGCCGGAAATCGGAAGATTGGAGGCAAGTGGTGGATTATCCCTCTTGCTTTGTCTTCTTTTATTTCTTATTTTCTTTAGAATTTCAAGACCCTGTGATATTGATTTTGTTATCCTGGTGATGGTCTTTCCCGGTGATAATGATTTTTGGTTGCCTTTAGTTAGAATTCATCGAGTAGTTATGGGAAATTCGTCGTGTAATTAAGTAAAATTCATCGAGTAGTTATGTGAAATTCATTGAGAGTTAAGTAAAATTTGTGGAGTAGTTCCGTGAAATTTGTCGAGTAGTTAAGTGCAATTCGTCAAGTAGTTACATGAAATTCGTCGAGTAGTTAAGTGATTCGTCGAGTAGTTAAGTAAAATTCGTCGAGTAGTTATGTGATTCGTGAAGTAGTTAAGTAAATGATGGCGACGAGGTCCCGCCATGTGCTCGTGTTGCTCGTGATCATTTGACTATTGACGACGAAGTCCCGCCCCTTGCTACTGATGACGTTGCTGATGTGGTCGTTGATCCCCGCCACAGAGAGTTTGTTGATTCGGACGATCGTTGTCGCAAGCTTGAAGATGAGATTTTACCGCGACTTCCATCACCAATGTCGTGCCAAATCTCTGGTACATGTTATGCACGACGCCCACCGTTACCTTCATATAAAAATATATGATTATAAATTATATATTTATTAATATATATTTTTAAACATTTTATTTTTAAGCATTTTTATTTTTAGCATTTTTATTTCGTACTATTGTTATTTCATTTTTATGTTTGAGATGGGCTGCTTATAACCATCTAGTTCTAGTTTATTATTGTATGGTGGAGATTGAGTGGTTCATCATATATAAAGACTTGCATGGGTAATGAGAATCTAGATTGGATGAAAAAAAGAGAAAACCTAATTCTATGTATGGAATTTTCTCCTCCCCCTCTTGTGGCCGCCGGCCCCCTTCCCTCCTCGTTGGCTAATTCGGCCACCCCCTCCCTTCTCCTCCTCCTGGGCTAGTTCGGCCACCCCCTCCCTTCTCCTCCTCCCTGGCTACTAGTTCGGCCACCCCCCTCCCTTTCTCTTCTCCTTGGCACCATTCAGCCCCCCCCCCCCCCCCTCTCCTTTTCCCCTTGTGGTTTGGCCACAATCCTCTCTCCCTTCCCCTTCCTTCCCTCTTGATGAAAACCAAGAACTCTCCCCCATTGCTTCCAAGGATCTCCTCTGGTGACTTCGAAGAAAGCTGCGTGCGTCACCTCTTTTCGGTGCAGCTTCGTGTAATTTCGTGGATGTGGATCCGTCCACCTTCGTTGTGTGATTTCTCCACTCATATTTGTGGATGAATCGAAAGATCTATTTGTTGAGATTGGGTAACGATTTCGGATCCTCCTCTTGTGTGATTTCATTCTTAAATAGTTGGAGGTTGTGAGACATCGACTTTTATCTGCGGCTTTGAATCCGTCATTTTTGAAATCTGATTTTATTGTTTATGTTCTTCAATTTCTTTAATCGAATCCGGATCTGGTGGATCCTTTTCGCTTGATCCAAATGTTGACAAATAGCTCTTATTATATCTCTAAAGGATTGACGATCTTTAATGTTATATTCATATTTTGGGAGTGAATGAAACTAAATTTTGGATCGTACTTTTAGTCAAGTTCTTCTCGGATTGTGGTTGTGAGCATTGCGTAATGAACGATAAATATTGGAGCGGCTAGGATTCATAAGTTTAGGTTTTGTGAATGTTGTGATATTGCTTGGTTAAACAAGGCATATGTGTGCTAAATTAATCCCCTGTGTTAAAAGAACTTCAATCTAGAACTAAATCATTTGATTGGAACCGATTATTCGCCCGCTACGTGTTCGTGTTATTGTCCAACCCTTGAGAGCGTTATAATTATTCTAATGAAATTGACAGCCTACATCAATTTGATATCAGAGGGAGGTTCATGTTAATTTCCTAATTGACATCATCCTCATATTCATAGGACGCCGACATGCACTTGTCTAGCACGTTTCGTTGTTACAATAATAAGAAAAAAAAATTACTGGTCTACCAATAGCGGCCTAAAATTCTCATTTTTTCGAAATCCAAAAACAATTCTGGAAAATCTCCATCATCTTCTCAGTGAGAAATTAAAAATATACTTTATTTTTATTAAGTCATTATTTTTTTAAAAAAATACTTCATTATAAAATCTATTCCTTGTCTAGGCAACTTTTGCCTACAAAACTATTTTTTTAGATTATGAACACAAGATCTGGGTAGGTTCTTCTCTCTCGTCCCCACTGAATATGGTTTATGATGTTTATGATTCCCGATTAGAATATTCGTGGTCTAAAATTATGGCTAACCACACCCCAACATTGCTCACTTGTCTTAGGAAGCCCAACCATCCTCACTCTCTTCCTCACACTAGAATTGAGGCACCCCCTTATAATGGTTACAGGAATCCACAAGGAGGTTGTATGAATAAAGAAAATTCATCGGCGAGTTAGATGTAGTTTCTAGCATTGTTCGTCCCGTAGTTCTCCACTGTGACAACAACGGTGCAATTGCACTTGCTTCTGAACCGAGATCTCATCAATGCTCCAAGCACATACTCTGACGGTTCCATCTAATTTGAGAAATTGTCGATCGAGGAGATGTGAGTATATGCAGAGTGCCGACTGAAGAAAACATTGTGGATCTACTCACAAAGCCTCTCGCACAGAGAAAGCATGATGGTCATGTTAGATCTATGAGTATATGATACCTGAATGATCAACTCTAGTTTGAGCCTTGTGGATTGTATATTTGTTGGTTGTTAGACATTTCATTTGATGAGTAAAAGTATTGTATACATTTCATTTATATATTTTAGCAAGTTTTTTTATTATGTTATTATTTCTATTGTGATAGAATAGTTAACTAAAATAAATGCCCTTTGAATGTTTGCTTCCATAGGTCAAGTATTGACTTGATGTGAGAACCTATGATCCTAGAAGCTTCATTCCTAAAGAGTCCATGGTCGTTGTATCATCTTAGAAGCTAAGGGCGATTATGATGCCTTTAAGACTAGCATGTGTGTTGACTGATGACCCATCCTCACAGGTCATGATGTTGTGATATCAAGTCATCACATTGATACTTATTATGAACAAGTTGTACTGGACAAATCCACCATGAGAATACTTTGTAGACTGTTATATGAACGTGTCACAAGTATGTCTCAAGTGACAATGGTGTTTGTGGTCCTTTGACCTGAAGTCACAGCTTTCATCGAGTAAGGAAGAGCGTGCTTTGATGCTATCAAAAGTCCAGTCTTGAGAAAGTTGGATGTTAAAAGTGGTTATTGGGTACGTTACGAATCATTTAAGTATTTGCGTGTGAGCAGAGATGAGATTTGTCCTCCTATATGACAGGAGTTGCATCCACGGGCCCCTTGATAGAATGAGACTAAGAAATGCATGGTCATGCTGGGTTGAGACAATATATGATATTAGACTCACCAATTTCTAAAAGTCCATTCTATATCAGGAAACTGGGATTGAATATTTATGAGTGTGACACAATCTATACCTCTAGTTCTATCCAGATGTAAGGGACGAAGGGATATGACAATACTATAACATTGGTCACAATGGCTTATAAGTTTATAAACTCTTACTACTTGGGGAGCAATGATGTATTGCTAGATGCCGCTCATTGTTTGTGAAGCTTTTGCTTGATACTTTCCAGATCAAGTGGGAGATTGTTGGTGCAACCATAGTGATCTGGAAGTGATTAACCATGTAGCATCACTGTCAACTCAGTATGATCCCATCAGGGTCGCACATAAGATTGTGGAGAAATTGTGAGATTGGATCTGTATTGTATAACTCATGTGATGAGTTAAAAGAAAAGGAAAAGAGCTTAAAATATTCTAAGACAAAAGCGTTGAGTGCATTGAGTTCACTCAACGTCGTTCGACGAATCTAGCTTTTGACGTTGAGTGCATAGAGTTCACTCAACTCCATGGCGCAGAAGCGTTGACAGCTTTGAGTTCACTCAATGTTATGGCACAGTTGTTGAATGTCGTTCGACGAATCTGGCCTTTGGTGCAGTCGTCGAACGTTGTTCGACGAATCTGGCCTTTTGCGTAGAAGTCATGCGTCGTTCGACGAATCTGGCCTTTGGCGCAGAAGTCATGCATCATTCGACGAATCTGGACTTTGGCGCAAAAGGCATTGACAGCGTTGAGTCCATTCAACGCCTTTATCGACTCAAGTGTTGATTCGGCTGAAGGTTGGAGTTGAGTTCATCGTGTATCCTATGGATACTCGACGATTCGTCGAGTATGGAATGATACTTGTCGATTCGTCATGTATGTTGTAGATACTCGACGATTCGTCGAGACAAGGGTTGTCTATTCGTATTCTGGAATCAGTCTTGGGTCTGCGGATAACAGCGGGAAGCTGTTCTATTTACCTTGGAGTATAAATAGGAAGTTTTAGGGTTTGACTAAATATGTGATCCATTTCGTTCTGAGCACACGAGCCATACTGTGCGATAAGACTGATAACCCTAGAAAGCCGACGGAAGCCGTTCCGCCTTCGTCATCGCCGATTCCGATCCCGATTCCGACGAGAGTCGTTGCCGCCTCTCCTTCAACAGACCTATCAGTCTGTGGATATGTTGTGTGTCCTCTCCCGACCTAATGCTTGTTCGACAAGTTGCTACGGGTTCTCTCGATCGTGTGAATTTCCTGTAGAGGAGCAGATACACTTTCTACGCTCAAGACTCAAGCCGCTGAGTGACCGGCCGATTTTTCTGGAGAATCTAGGTTGAGTGTATACTCAATCCCTCAAAGGTAATTTTATTATTACAGCATGCTTTACTTCTTGAATCATGAATATTGTTATATTCGAACTCGTTTGCGTTTTTCTTGTTCTTTTTTCCGTTGCGTGCACAAGTGTTGTGCCATCCCCTAAAAACCCAACAGTCTTCTCCGGCATGCAAAATAAACATCACCAATCTAGACCAACTTGTCCAGATGGGCTTCACACAACATATCTATTCCGTACTACACATTTCCGGATCTATATGCAAGACTCATTGGGGATTTCATGAATCGATCCAAAGGAATTCCCCCTGATTCTCTACCTTTTGGTGGGGGATTCCATACATATGCCAAAAGGACTTCACATGTCCAAGAAGGAAGATTGTTACCCTTGTAGCCCATTTTGGAGCCATGGCGAAGATTTTCTACGTGGATGGAAAGGAACACGTCGCTCTCCTCTTCGCGGATCTAGCCTCGGATCGGGCCTCCGATTATCGAATCTCTTTCATCCCTCACAAAGATCAGCCCAACTATTCCTTAGCTTCTTCTTCTCAAGAGCTTTGAATGAAAGGAAGAGAGAGAGTGAGGAGAATAGAATGACTTCTCATTCCTCCACTCCTCTGGTTAAGTGGCCTCGGGATTAATCCTAGTCACATGCTTATTCCATCAAGAGAAACGAGTGGCTGCAAAATCAGCTGAAAAGTCAAAGTAGCCATTATCGCCGCGCGATATCGATGTCGCATGTATCTATCGCCTGGAGACTTCCATTGTCGCCCCGCGACACCAAGCCAATAGCTCACTTAACTCTTTCAGGCGTTGAGTGTGTTGAACTCATTCAACGCTTTGTGGCATTGAGTGCATTGCGCTCATTAAACGCTTTCCTGTTATCGCCCAGGCAATACCCATTGTCGCCCGACGTTATCAAAGCTAGTAGCTCACTCCACGCTTCGAGGCGTCGAGTGCGTCGAGTTATCTCAATGCTTTAAGGCGTTGAGAGCGTTGAGAGCTGGTCTATCGCCTCTCGATACCCACTAATGTCACGTGATAGTCTCTTACTCAATGATTCGTTGAAAGGTGTCGAGTGTGTTTAGTTCTCTCAACGCTTTATGACGTCGAGACCTATCGCTATCGCCCCTACGATGCCCACTGTCGCCCGACAATAGCGACTAAAAGTTCTGCTGTCAAATTTGGGGTGTTACACTTGCTAACCTGGAAGGGAATCTTAGGTGTTCCCCTCGGTCCTGTATATATATGTCGTCGGGCCGTCCCTCAGGCCACCGTTATGGCTGCCACCTTCCACTTAAGCTTTCGCAAGGTTGTTAAGATGTATATCAAGCTCAACGAGAGGCCATTCTCAAAAGAACTTCAAGACCATCTCGCCGCGGCTCGGGTGAGAGCCCGTGCCGATTGTGCTGGGTTTGCCCCCTTACTAATGTGCAAGAGGACAGCCAGCTCGCCTTCCCAGCCGAAGAATAAGCATGCCAAGTGGTTAGGCGAGACCACTCGAAGAAGGATCTGGCCATGCCCACTCCAACCCCCGACCGCATAGAGAACCCTCCTTCCCTGTCGGAGGTATTCTTCT
Source organism: Platanthera guangdongensis (assembly GCA_039583875.1). Lineage (NCBI taxonomy): Eukaryota > Viridiplantae > Streptophyta > Magnoliopsida > Asparagales > Orchidaceae > Platanthera > Platanthera guangdongensis. The sequence continues at coordinate 27,428,186 of CM077167.1, forward strand.
TGCTTCACCTTTTGGTGTAAACCCGCTTTGCTGCGTCTGACACATTTCCCTTCTCACCGACAGGTTCTAGAAACTGCCGCCGAGAAGCCTCTGATGGATACCGAGTCGGTTCACCCCTTTGGCAAAAACCTGCCACTGGTCTCGGAGGCTGCCTCCCCGATTGTTGAAGTATTAGACCGGGCGGCTTAACGGTCTGATCCAGCGGTTTGTTGACCGAGCGGTCTGGCGGTCTGATCCAGCGGGTTGTTGACCGAGCGGTCTAGCGGTCTCACTCTGAAGCCTGGAGACCGGGCGGTCTATCGGTCTACCATTGCGGCCTATTCTATCCTGCTGGAGTTGCCGAGCGGTTAACCCATGTGTCTAACCGCGTGGCCTGTGCGGTCTCCTTTATTCTAGCCGCTCAGTACTGTAAATGTTTAGTCCCACATTGTTTGTATTCTCTCTTTCTCATCTCCTCCATTCTATATAAGGGAGGTCATACCTTTGTAAATGATATCTTTTTTGGATAATAAAATTTCGATTATTTAAAAGTTTATCCGCTTGTTCTCTCTTTCTCGCTACTTTCTAACATGGTATCAGAGGACACGGTCATTTCCTCCTGATTCTGTGCGCTCTCTGTTGTTCGCGGCTTGTTTTCCGCTTTCTGCGAGCTGTCTCGCGACTTGCCTTCTCTTCTGTCCGCTACCCTGTTCGCGCGGCTTGTTTCTGTCTGCTGCCCTGTTCGCGCGGCTTGCTTCTTCTTGGTTCTCTTCTCCTACTGCTATTCGTCGTCGCGACCTGTTCCTTGTCGCCGCGACCTGTTCCTTGTCGCCGCGCTCCTTGTTCTTTCTTGCCTCTCCGACTTCCTAGTCGTTGCGGCCTGTCTCTGTCCGCGTGGCTTGTCTCTAAACTCGCGGTTTGCTGCTGTGATCTGCCTGACCGTGCGGGTTGTTCCTTTCTCACCCGCATCTTGGTCGCGGTCACCTGCTCTTCTCCTCTCTTCGGTTCGCTCGGCCTTTTCAGTCCGCGCGACCTCTTCCCCGCTGTGCCTTTGACCTCTTTCTATCTGCTACTGTTCGCGCGGCTTCTTCTGTTTTCTAGCCGCTACTGTTCGTGCGGCTTCTTCTGCTTGCCGGGTTCTATGACTACCTCCGGTCTCACCACTACTCCTGCAGCTCCTTCTCCTCCTCCTCCTTCAGGCAACCTTGGCACCCTTTCCAAGCTTGTTGGCTCAAACTATCCCGATTGGAGCGTTTCTTTCACCTTTCTCCTTCGTTCTCAATGCAAGCGTCATCACCTCACCGATGACCCTCCTCCTCGCACCTCTCCTGAGTTTGATGACTGGGATGCGAGTGATGCTCTTGTCCGCACCTGGCTGGCCAACAGCCTTTCTGATGAGTGCCTTCCCGTCATTCGCCATGATGAGACGGTCAAGGCCGCCTGGCTTCACCTCGCTGCTCTCTATTCTAAGGGGGGCCAGACGTCCCGCATTTATACTCTCTTTGCGGACCTCTTCGCCCGCCCTTCCATGTCACCGGCTGCGGCTTATCAGCAGGTTCAGGCTCTTGGTGCTGAAATCCTCCAGAATCGCCCCCTCTCAACGGACTTGGCCGACCAGCACAAACACTTCCAGGAACTCCTGGTTGTTTGTTATCTTCTTCGTCTTCCCGACTCTTATGATATGATCCGCCAGCAGATCTTGGGTAAGGCGGAATCTCCTACTTTGGATGCCACTGCGGCTCGTATTGCCGCTGTTACTTCGCTACTCCAGCGGCCTCTGTTGGCCTCCCCCCCTTCCCAGGACTCCTTTGCTCACCAAGCTCAGAGGGGGGGCCCTAGTATCCGCGGCTCCTCTGGCGGACGGGGTTCATCCTGGTTCCTCTGCTCTCACTGTGGTCGTACTGGCCATACTGTTGACCGCTGCTGGCAGAAACATCCTCATCTTCGCCCTTCCGGTGGTGCTCCTTCTTCGGCCTCCGCCTCTTCTCGGCCGTCTGCCTCTGTGGCCACGACGTCAGGTAGTGCCCACGTCGTTACCCAAGGTAAATGGCTGATTGACTCCGGTGCCACAAATCATATGACGGGCAACCCTCATTGCTTCTCCCGTCTTGAGACCCATGACCGCTTACCCCCGGTTCGTGTGGCGGATGGTTCCCCGTCCCCGGTTCATGGGACGGGCATGGTTCAACTCACCCCATCGCTTTGCTTGGAGGATACCCTCTATGTCCCGAAGTTCCCGTGCAATTTGTTATCAGTTACTATTTTATGCTGGCAACTTCAGTGCTCCGTCTTATTCACTCCCACTACTTGTTCTTTTCAGGACCCGAGGACCCAGCAGACGATTGCTACTGGGACTGAGAGCGGCGGCCTCTACTTCCTTGACGATGTTTCCGCTCTATCTGCCTACTCCTCCTCCACCGATCTCCTTCAGTGGCATCTTCGTCTTGGACATCCTCCTCCTCGGCTTATTCGCCAGCTTCTGCCCCACTTACCTCCTACCAGTTCTCCGCTCAACTGTGATGCATGTCAGCTTGGCAAACATCATCGCTCCTCCTTCCCACCGAAGCAAGGCCGTGGTTCCTCTCGCATGTTTGATCTTATTCATTCTGATGTATGGGGTCCTGCTCCTACCCTTACAGTTGGTCGGGGCAGTTCCTATTTTGTCACTTTTATCGATGATTTTTCTCGATGTACCTGGGTGTATCTGTTAAAAGATCGCTCTGAACTATTTTCTGTTTGGCAATCATTTTACTTTATGATTAAGACTCAATTTGCTATTTCTATTAAAGTCTTACGTTCTGATAATGCCAAGGAATATCTGACTCATGAGTTCTCCGCGTTCTTTCACCAACATGGCCTCCTTCATCAAACGACTTGTGTTTACACCTCCCAGCAGAATTGGGTGGCGGAGCGTAAAAACCGTCACCTGCTTGATGTTGCGCGTAATCTCATGACGCAGATGCACGTCCCTCGCTCCTACTGGGGCTACGCTGTGCTCCTTGCCTGCTATCTCATCAATCGCCTTCCCTCCGCGGTTCTCCACGGCCAGACTCCCTTCTCCCTTCTCTACCCCCACCAGGAACCTTTTCCTCTTCCTCTCCGTGTCTTTGGCTGTACGGCCTTTGTTCACGCTCCCTCCGCTACCCGCAACAAGCTTTCCCCCCGTTCCACCAAGTGTGTCTTTTTGGGGTACTCTACCACTCAAAAAGGCTATTGCTGCTTTGACCCCCTTCTCCGCAAGCAGTTTGTCTCCGCGGATGTGACTTTTTTCGAAAATGCTTCCTATTTCTCTCCTCCCTCTTCTCTTCCTTCTGATATCTCTGTTCCTTCCACACCTCTCCATGTTTTTCCACCCTCGTCTCCTCCTCCACCCACTCCTTCCCAGTCCGTCTCCCCGCCCACCCCTCCACCCTCCTCTCCGCTGCCGTCTCTCTCTAGTCCCGGGCCAGCCTTCTCCGCCACGGACGCTCTGGTCGCTGACGCTCCCGTTGCCGACGCTCCCGTTGACCTGGATGTTCTCATTGTCCTTCGCAAAGGGGTGCGGGCGTGTACTCAACACCCGCTCACGGCTGTTGTTTCCTATGATCAGCTTTCTCCTTCTCGCAGGTGTTTTGCCTTGGCTATCTCTGCTACTTCTACTCCCTGTACCTACCAGGAGGCTCTTGCTCTCCCTCATTGGAAGTCTGCCATGGATGAGGAGATGGCTACTCTTACTGAACGGGGTACCTGGACCCTGGTTCCTCCTCCCGTAGGCACTGATGTGGTTGGCTGTCGCTGGGTCTTCGTTGTGAAGTTTCGCCCCGACGGCACTGTGGATCGCTACAAAGCCCGGCTGGTGGCCAAGGGCTTCACTCAGACTTACGGCATTGATTACTTTGATACCTTCTCTCCGGTTGCTCGCCTCAGCACAATCCAGGTTCTCTTTTCTGTGGCTGTTAACCGGGCTTGGGCTATTTCTCAGCTTGATGTGAAGAATGCCTTTCTCTATGGCGATCTTCAGGAGGACGTCTATATCGAGCAACCTCCTGGGTATGTTGCTCAGGGGGAGACACGTGTATGTCATTTGAAGAAGGCCATTTATGGCCTAAAGCAGAGCCCTCGGGCATGGTTCGACAAATTCAGTGGTATTGTGGCTACCATCGGCTTTCAAAGGAGTTCGGCCGATCACTCGTTATTCATTCGCAAAATGGCCTCGGGACTGGTGGTTTTGGCCGTATATGTGGATGATATTCTCCTTACTTGCGATGACCGAGATGGGGTGGACTTGACGAAGAAGCACCTCCGTCAGCACTTGGTCACGAAGGATATGGGCTCCCCAAAATACTTTTTGGGGATAGAAATCTCTCGGAAACTTGACTCCTTGGTTCTCTCTCAACGGAAGTATGCCCTTGATCTTCTACGAGAAGCAGGATTGACAGGTGCCAAACCAGCTCGTTTTCCCATGGCTGTTGGAGAAGACAAAACGTGGACGGATGAGTCGCCTCTTCTATCTGATGTCACAAGGTACAGACGTTTGGTAGGCAAACTCATCTATCTCACTGTGACTAGACCCGACATCGCCTATGCTGTAGGCAAGGTCAGTCAGTTTATGCAAGCTCCCAGGGAGTGCCATCTTTAGTCCGCCCTGAAGATTTTAGAGTATATCAAAGCAGCACCGGGCAGAGGGTTACTCTTTCAAAAGAATGGTCATCTGAGGGTTGAGGCCTACTCAGATTCAAGTTACGCGGATGACAAAGGCGATCGTAAATCCACGTCAGGTTTTTGTACCTTTGTTGGAGGTAATCTCGTGAGTTGGAAGAGCAAGAAACAGTCTGTTGTTTCCAGATCCAGTGCCGAAGCCGAATACCGGAGTATGGCGTCAACCACGTGTGAGTTAAAGTGGTTGCGGGCTCTCATGCTTGACCTGGGCGAGGTATATGACTGTCCTCTCCCTATGTTCTGTGACAACAAGGCCGCTATATACATATCCAGAAATCCGGTCTTCCATGAGAGAACAAAGCATATAGAGGTTGACTGTCACTTCATTCGGGAAGAGATTCTGAAGAAACAGATTTGTACTCCTTTTGTCACCTCTGACAAGGAATTGGCAGATATCTTCACCAAGCCGGTTTCTACTTCCTTCTTCAGCATTTGTGACAAGCTGGGCATGATTGATATTTATGCTCCAGCTTGAGGGGGAGTGTTGAAGTATTAGACCGGGCGGCTTAGCGGTCTGATCCAGCGGTTTGTTGACCGAGCGGTCTGGTGGTCTGATCCAGCGGGTTGTTGACCGAGCGGTCTAGCGGTCTCACTCTGAAGCCTGGAGACCGGGCGGTCTATCGGTCTACCATTGCGGCCTGTTCTATCCTGCTGGAGTTGCCGAGCGGTTAACTCATGTGTCTAACCGCGTGGCCTGTGCGGTCTCCTTTATTCTAGCCGCTCAGTACTGTAAATGTTTAGTCCCACATTGTTTGTATTCTCTCTTTCTCATCTCCTCCATTCTATATAAGGGAGGTCATACCTTTGTAAATGATATCTTTTTTGGATAATAAAATTTCGATTATTCAAAAGTTTATCCGCTTGTTCTCTCTTTCTCGCTACTTTCTAACACCGATGACCAAAGTCCATCCCACGATCACTCCCAGTAACATCTCCTGTCATTCATCTTCCATGGCTTGCTTTCCTTTCGCTAACTCGTTTCTTCACAGATCTCGCCTCCAAAAACCTAAGGATCATCCATCGGAGCCCCAAAATTCCCGCGCCTAACGATCCCAACAGCCCGGTAACCAGTATTCCCCTCATGCTTGGGAGGGTTATTACCGTATCAACCGCACTTGTGTCTGGGTCTCGGCCTCCGACGGAAGAATGTATCGTCGCTCCCCAACGGGCTGAAACCAACACCCTAGAGAGCATGGAAGGGCAACCCAGCTATTCTCACCAATCCACAACCGAGAGCCCACCCCCTGCCATAGGTAAGCGGGAACTTTGCCCAATCCTTCCTCCTTTGCTTGACTTGACTGGACTTTCCTTGCTAGATTCGAAGACTATGGAGGCATAAGCTGAAGAAGAAGAGGGGGCGATCTCGCCCCTGCCTTACCCCAGCGACATGGAGGACTATTTCGACACCTGCGAGATTGGCAGAACTCAGCGGAAGCGAATAACAGAAATCCTGACAAAGCTCATTTAGATGCGCCAATCCGATTCGCCGGAGGTGACCAGGCTCAAGGCGGCGGTCGAACGGCGGTTGGCCGTGATCGAGAGGGATTACACTCACCTTCTCGACAAGCAGGAGCGCCAGGGCGAATGTGAAGAGACATCCCCTGGAAGACACATTGCGAGAATCTGGGATCAGCTGCGCTTGGCCAACTAGGGGCTCATCGCCCTGACCGCTAATCACTACATGCGGGTGCTGCCGAGATCAGGAAGGCGGGGTCTGGGCCGCTGGCATTGGGAGCAATACTGAGCTTCGCTGAGTCTCACTTCTTCTTACCCCAACCCCCCAGCCTACCCTTCCTGTGGTGTACCACTTTCGATTAATCAAAATATTTGTTATTTATCATTATTATTTCTAACGCTCTCGCCCAGCGAGACGCCTTTGGAATTTGATTTTATATGCAATTATTATTTGTCTTACTGAGAACCTGGTTCTCGCACCGCTTTTACCTTTCATATTTATGTGCTACTTTGCTTTTACCTGGGATCCCTCTCGGAAGCTCTCGCTGCTTGCAGGTGTGGGAGGCGTCGACGAAGCGTGGTGGAATACGAAGAGTCAAAACATCCAAATTTGTTAACCGCACTTCCGCCGCCCCGGAGATCCCTAATGATTACTTCTCTCTCTATAAATAGGAAAGTCCACCCACCACATTTACTTCTTTCTGACTCTGTGCCTTCGTTTTTCCTTTCCTTGCTCTCACTGCTATCTGCAACTCAGAAGCTCTCGCCCTCTAACCATTTCTCTCCCTTTCTGCCAGTACTTCGAGATGCCTGGAGAGACCGAGGGTCGTTCTAAGTGCGCACAAGCCTTCCTGGATCATAACTTCCCGTCATTCCGGTTGACCCAGAAGGAGTACCTTTCGATAGTCACAGATTTCATCACGGCAGAATTTTTTGCGTGGAACCCAGGGAATGAAGATAGGGTACTTCACGCTGTGGGGGGAGCTCACCATCCCCCGGAACATTTCGAGGTGGGCTTCCGCCTCCCCATCTGGTTGGAGGTACGCTAGGCCTTCCGGTACTATGGGGTGGTACCGGCCCAGCTAAACCCTAACTCCGTCGTGATCCTGGTGGCTTTCGTCAGCTACATGCGAGTGGAAAGGATCGAGTTCAACTTGTCCATCTTCCGGAAGCTGTTCAACTTATGCGCGAAGGGTGGGGTGGTGTTCTTCTCGAGACAGACGGTGAAGACGAGTGGCCTCGCTAATAAAAACCACAACTGGGCCCAGAAGTTCATTTTTGTTTTTAGGAACTTCGGCAACGTTCCCCTCATTCTGGTTCAATATAGCGAGGCGACTTACAAGCCTCCCTCCCTTGGGGCATGAGGGCGCCCTTCTCGAGTTTTTTGGAACAAAGACCTTCGACGTCCAGTTCCTCCGGTGAGACCTGGCTCCCTTCTTCCTGTCCTTCCCGGCAAAGGTACCTTTTCGGCCCATTTTTGCAACCCTTTGTCAGAGATTATGAGTTTAACCGTTAAAACTTTTGCAGGTGAACGAGAAATTCCCCTCCACCAGCCCTTCGATGAGACTAGGGGTTTCGCCAACACCCTAGCTCTTGCCAAATCCGTCGCCCTGGCCTTCCAAAAGGAGCCCAGCTCCTCTTCCGCATAGAGTGTCCGAAAGCAGAAGCCCAACTCCCCTCCTACAGCTCCTCCCAAGAAAATAAAATTGTCCGCGACAGACAAGGGCAAGTCCCCTACCAAGATCCTAACCAGACCTCCGGCCGAAACCCCGACCTCTCTCCCAGCTTCAACAGGGTGAACCAGTGCCTCTGTTGAGGTTCAAGCGGCCTTGAATAGGGTTCCCGCCAAGCCCATGCGGAGAGGGCATCACAAATTCGGCATGGGCGGGAAGCATCTGGACGAAGAGGGTCGACCCCTCCTGCAGTGGGACCCGAAAACCAACCAGGTCATCCTCTCTTCACTCCTCCCCTCCTGGCTGGAACGAGAAACTACCAGTGGCGAGGACTATGCGGTAAGCTTCGGTCTTTACAACCGGGAGGACGCGAGCATCTACGACCAGGAGACGAAGAAGGGTCTCGCTCATGAGGTTGTGCGAGCCCAGATGCGCGTGCTTGAGCTCACGCACATGTGCGCGCATCGCGGCCTACACATAGAGCGAAACTTGGTCGACACAAAGAAGTCGTGAGATCAATCCGCGGTCGAGGTGGCCGCACTGAAGGTGGACCTGGCGAGCTCGCAAAAGCTTCTCTCCCTTCGCCCGTCAAGTGAGGTATGCGAGATTTCAGCTACCTTTTGCATTTGTATCATTTGTCATAGCTCAACGGATCTTTTTGCAGTATTCTGCCCAAGTCCAATTATCGTGCGCGAGGGAGGCCGACCTTGCCTGCAAGATCAAACTCTTGAAGGCCGAGCTCAAGATCGTGCAAGAAGCTAAGGCGTCTGCTCCGCCGTACCTGGACGAGGGGCTCAAAATTCATCACTTCTCAGAGTATGAGATAGAAGTGATGATGCAAGAGAATGCGCAGAAGGCGAGCGCGATGGTGATCAAGATGCTGCGGGAATCGGGCCTTTTGAATGAAGGTGGCGAGGCCCTTACCACGCATGTGGTCCTTCCATGGCTGTTCGAGCCCATCCCCAACCCTGCGGGAGAGGGAGGCTCTCCAGGCAAAGATGTACCAGAGCTGGGCCAGGGAGTCGAGTCCGGCAACGGTTCCTCCAGCGATACCTCAAGCGATACCTCCAGCGGGGCCTCAAGTGGGAGCCCCAGTGGATCTGCCTGACGGTCTCTCACCTAACTTCTCTTTTAGTCTTATAATTTTCCTTTTTGAATTTCTTTGAACTGATGTATGGGGCAAGACCCCTTCTGACTATGCGATTTTTTGGTGAGATTTATATATAAAAGTTTAACTCTCTTTTGCTTCTGTCAGAATATTTTATAGATGTGCCTTTTTTCTTGTTTGTTGCTGATGGAATGCTCCCGCAATTTTACTAGAACCCTAGGCTCTTAGACGATAACCGCGGACCCACCCCCGTCGAGTGGGGATTCATCAAGTTGGCCCTATCAAAAAGGCTTTCGCTGAAAAACCCCTACCGAGAGGGTCTCATCCCCTTACCTTTTTTTGCTTCGTGTCTACTGTACGCACCTTGGCACTTTTGCTTACGCCTTAGGCCTTTTAGTGACACCCTCAGCCAGTTCGCATCGTGGGTTATCGAAGTGAACTTTCCCGAGAGGGGTGTGCCGAATAGTCTCGCCGAGAAGCCCTTATCGAGTGAGAAAGGCGACAGTCAGGCCTTGCCGGAATGCTATGTGCCGAGAGGCCATGGGCTCCCCTCCCCCCCCCCCTCAACTTAGAACGGGTACTGGCTACCCGAAAGCTTGCTAGTGGAACTCTTCGCGATGTTCGTCATGGGCCCCACTGCCCCTTCAGCTAGGTGGGAGCCTGACGGCAGGGGTGGCCCTAATTTGGTTATTCTTCCTTTTTGTCTTCGTCAACGGGCGAGCCTTTAGCCCCGGCCATCTTGGTGGGAGCCTGGCCGGTAGGCCCATTTAGTGCCAACTGTAATCACAAATCATATCCCTTTCCCCCCAAGCAAGCCTACGACCCTGCCAGCTAGTGAGAGCCTGACAACGGGTCTACTCGGGGCCGAGTGCGCCTTCCAGCCCTACCAGCTAATGGGAGCCTGAGCATATAAATCCTCTCAGGGTATTCCCTTACCCACCAAGCGAGCTTATGACCCTGCCAGCTAATGAGATCCTGACAACGAGTATACTCGCGTCCGAGTGTGCCTTCCAGCCCTGCCAACTAATGGGAGCCCGAACAACGGGATCCTCTCGGGGTCTTGCAATCTACCATCATCTTTCCATTTCCCCCCAAGTGAGATTATGACCCTGCTAGCTAGTGAGAGCCTGATAGTGGGCCTACTCGGGGCCGAGTGCGCCTTCCAGCCCTTCCAGCTAATGGGAGCCTGAGCAGCGGGATCCTCTCGGGGCATTCTCTTACCCCCCCCCCCTCCCAAGCGAGCCTACGGCCCTGTCAGCTAGTGAGAGCCTGACAGCGGGTCTGCTCGGGGTCGAGTGCACCTTCCAGCCCTGCCAGCCAATGGGAGCCTGTGCAGCGGGATCCTCTCGGGGTCTTGCAAACTACCATCATCTTTCCCTTTCCCCCAAGCGAGCCTATGACCCTGCCAGCTAGTGAGAGCCTGACAGGTGGTCTACTCGGGACGAGTGCGCCATCCAGCCCAATCAGCTAATGGGAGCCTGAGCAGCGAGATCCTCTCGGGGTATTCCCTTACCCCCCCCCCCCCCCCCCCCCCCCCCCGCAATCGAGCCTACGACCCTGCCAGCTAGTAAGAGCCTGACATCGAGTTTACTCGGGGTCGAGTGCGCCTTCCAGCCCTACCAGCTAATGGGAGCCTGAGCAGCGAGATCCTCTCGGGGTCTATAAACTACCATCATCTTTTTCTGGCCACCGAGCGAGCCTTCGACCCTGCTAGCTTGATGGAAGCCTAGACATCATGTGAACTTGGTGCAATCAAAACCATAGATACATCATAACCTGGAGAGAAATAATTCTTAAAATAACATATCACAATGATATACACAAATTTACTCATCCTATGGGTAGAAGCGTTTCAGATTCGCCACTCTAGGCGTGGCCGATGGGCACCCCCTCTACATTCGTTGCTTGATTTCCTCCTGCCTGACTGCGGCAACATCGCGAAGTTCTTCCACCATATCCAGCGAGAGCCGCAGCTCCCCTTCATTCTCCTCCCTCCATGTCTTGTCTCCTTTGTTGGCGGCCGCAACTCGCGGGGATTGTACCTCAAACTCCACGGGTAGGACCTCCTCACAGCCATGTGAAAGCTTGAAAGGGATCTCTCCAGTGGTCGTGTTTGGGGTTGTCCGCAAAGCCCACAAAACCGAGGGGAGTTGCTCCACCCAACTCCCCCTTAAATTTTCCACCTTCTTTTTGAGCATGTTTACAATGATCTTGTTTGCCACCTCCACCTGGTCGTTACTCCTTGAGTGGTGGATGGAGGTAAACCTGAGGTCGATCCCTAGATGGGTGCAGAAGCTGATGAACTTCTCGCTGGCAAATTGTGGCCCATTGTCCGTGACAATGTCCTGAGGTAAGCCGGCCATGCCTACAGATGATTTCTCCCCATACAAAATTCCTGATGACTTGGGATGTTACCTTGGCCAACACCTTGACCTCTAGACATTTTGAAAAGTAGTCAATCATAACCAAAAGAAACCTTCTCTGCCCGCTTGCCGAGGGAACGACCCAACTAAATCCATCCCCCAGATGGAGGAAGGACATGACGTCGTGATGCTTCAGAGCCTTTGAGCGGGCAAGAGTTGGAGGTGGCGTATAGTTGACACGTTTGGCACCTCCTTGCAAACTCCGTCGAATCCCTTCTCAGGGATGGCCAGAAATACCCCTGCCTAACCACCCTTGCCTCCAAAGTTCTTCCCCCGAGTGACTGCCACACTCACCTAAGTACACTTCCTCCAGAATCCTTGGGATCTCCTCCTCTGCTACACATTGTGTCAGGAGCCCTGACAACATCTTCCGATGTAACCCTCCTTTTTGTATGAGATAATGTGCTGCTTTGTGCCTAAATCCTTTCGCATCCTTGGTCCCTGTTGGAACACCCTATTACTAATTTGGGTCAGGATCACTATGTCTCTAGGAACCTTTGCATGACCTTCTGTATAGCTTAATAGGTCAATTAGAATTGAGTCTAAGGGTTAGAAGTCTAGGTTAGGAAGCTGCCCTGAAGACCAAGTTTTTCTTTCTGGAGACTAAGTCTGATCGTCGAGCTCAGCACGACGATTCGTCGAACTCCGATCGACGATCGTCTAGCTCAACTTCGACAGATCGTCGAACTCCACTCGACGATCGTTGAGCTCAACTTCATAATATCGTCGAACTCCATTCGACGATCGGTGAGCTCAGTTCGACGATTTTGACTCTGCCTTGGATCTTTATCTCTGAGCTCAGTTCGACGATCTTTGAGCTCAGATCGACGATTATTTTGCTGCTTAAGTTTTCTAGATCGCTGAGCTCAGCTCGACGATAGCAGAGCTCAGTTCGACGATTTCAGATAACTTCCAGAATTCAAATTCAAATCAGTTAGGAGTTATTCTGCAATTAATTCAGAGATTTGCTAGCCGTTTTCATTTATTTCTGGACCAAGTTTCAAGAGATCTTTCAAGGAATAATTCTGTGGACTTTCCTCTAGAAGAGATTATGCAATTAAGGATGCAATCAATGCAGACCAACGGCTATCCTTGACAGAGAATGATATTCTATTCTGGAACAGAGAATAAAAGAGAGAATGTTTTTTGAATCTACATGAACCAGAAGAATAGAACACACAATACAGAGGGAGAATACAGATTACAGAAAATACTCAAAAATCTTCTGTCAAAAAGAATTCTGAAGAACACTCATTCAAAGAGATCAAGCTTTCTAAAAATCTTCAGATCTCTTCAGTCTTCAAAGTGTTTAAGGCCAACATCATTTCAAGACTCCAGACACTCAACATTTCAGCCATTGCTGAAACCATCTATTGCTGGAGTTCTATCTTTGAAGGCCTATCACCCTCAGCAAAGCTTTTCTTCCTGAAGATCTCAAGGACTCAGGGGGAGCTTTGACATCAATCCACATAGTCTTCTCAGTTGTTTGAGAAAGAGAAGACTGTCATCACTCTCTCACCCCCACTCTATAAAGGGTTTTTCAAACTCCCTTCAAAAGTTTGAATCTGGTTTTTGAGCACCTTGTCAAAAGCTCATTGGTGGCAAGACACCTGATCAAAAAATCTGCTTTGGTTTTTGAGCACCTTATCAAAAGCTCATTGGTGCCCAGGACACCTGATCAACTCATCCTGCAGTGGATTCCTACCTAGGGTGGTAGAAGAGTGGATGTACCCAAGTTTGGGGAACCACTATATTCCCTTGTGTCATCTGGTTTTGGCTTGCTTTCTTTTTGTTTCTGGTCTTGATTTGTCTGAGATTAGTTTTTGTTTAACTTAGTATTGTGGTTAGTTTTTTATTGCTTCCCTGCTTACACATATTACAACAATTGTTGTAAAAGTTTGCAAAAGTTTTTAAAGCACCATATACTCTATTCACCCCCCCTCTAGAGTATATCATATCTAGTTGCACTTTCAATTGGTATCAGAGGCAGGTTGGTTAAACATATCATATCTGATTGGTTGTACAGGCTAACACCTGAACCCCAAGATCCCAAACGAGATCTGTTTTTCTTTTGTATTTTATTATTAGATTTTGTTTGCACAAATTATGGCCCAAAACAAAGATTATGCTAGCACCAGACCTCCAGTGTGCAATCTGTCAAAGTTTGCACTTTGGAAAGCAAGGATTAGACTTTACATGAATTCTATTGATGAAGATATATTTAATTCTGTTTTGACAATGTGTCCAAGGCCCCCAGAGAGCACAAGTACAAATGTTGTTCCACCTCCATCAGGGACAGATACAGACATCAAAAAATGGAAAGTAGCTGATGCCAAGGCTATGAACATTCTAGCCCAGACAATGTCAGATGACATATTTCAAAAGGTAGCTGAATGTAATTCAGCCAAGGAAATTTGGGATAGACTCTCAGAAATAGTCTCAGGCTCAGCTGATGAAAGAAAGGACAGAAGATCCCATCTCATCTCTCAATATGAGAACTTCAAGAAGGGAGAGACTGAGTCAGTGGGAGACATGTATAACAGACTAAGTCTAATTCTCAGTGAACTGAGGACATTAGACAAAGAGATCTCTCTAACAGAACTTAATGACAAGATCCTAATGTGCTTCCCCAGCACTTGGGATTCAAGAATCTGGCCAATTAAGGATGCCAGAAGCCTGAATGAGATCACCACTGAAGCTTTGTTGGGTAAGCTCAAATCTTATGAGCTGCTAATCAAGAATAGAGAGGAAGAACAGAAGGCTGCTTCACCAGCCACAAGAAAAGAGAAGACCATAGCATTCAAGGCAACTGAGGATCTGCCTGAAGATAAAGCTACAGGAAATGATGAACTACTCAGCTTGTTGGCCAAAAGATTCTATAAGATGGCCAGAAAGGACTTCAGAAGAAGATCATACAAGGAGCAGGATAAGCGAAGGTATGACAAGTCCATTGGTAATAACAAAGACATTATTTGCTTTGGTTGCAGGAAGCCAGGGCACATAGTTCCTGACTGTCCAGAGAACAAGAACAAGGACAGAAGGGATAGGAAAGAAAGAAGGAAGGAGAAAGACTCCAAAAGAAATGGCAATAGCAAACCTTCCTCAAGCAAAAATAAGCATACAAGGAAAGGGTTTGTTGCTGAATCCTGGAGTGAGACTGAAGAGGAGTCAGAAGCCTCTTCCAGCTCCAGTGATGATGAGGATGATGCAGAAGAAAAGGAGTTCTGCATGATGGCAATCAATGCCTCACAGCACAATTCAGAGGAAGAGGAGTCAGAGTCAGACTCAGAGACTCAACCTGAAGAAGATCAGGTAATTAGTTCTTTTGATTTTACTTCAGAAGATTTTAAATCTGAATTTAAAGCACTGTGTTTAGACCTACTAAAGTCTGAGAAAGAGATTATCTCTCTCAGAAATCAATTATCTGAACACAATACTCTAAAATCAGAAAACCTCAAACTCTCTCAGGAGTTGGAGAACTGTAGGGAACAGATAGCATCACTAAAAAGTGAGCTCTCTGAGGCCAAGAAGCTTGAAGAATCCCTTAATGGGAGAAGCATCAAGCTGATGGACATCACAAGCACAGTGAACTCTAGATTCAACAGTACACTGGGCTTGGGTGCTTCATCCAGCCAACCTATAGTCCTAACAACTCCCATCAAGTTTATTTCTGACAAGGGAAAGGGAGTTGTAGAGGTTGCCAGGAAAAATTCTGATCTGCCTCAGAAAACTAAGTCCCAGCAGAAATCGTCGAACGGAGATCGACGATCGCCGCATGAAGATCGACGATTGCCGAACGCAGCTCGACGATCTCAGGAAAAATCGTCGAACGCTGATCGACGATCTCAGCCAAAGTCGTCGAACGCAGGTCAACGATCTCATATACCTGACCTCACCCATAGTCGACCGTCAAACGGAGCTCGACGATCTGATCCAAGATCGTCGAACGCAGCTCCAAGATCGTCGAACAGAGGTCAGAGCTCTGGAAACTTTTTCAAAGGAAAATCAAAATTGAATCCTAAGGGTTCCTCATCCCAAACCTTTAACCCTTATACTGAATGGATTATACCTCCAAGGAGATATCATCCTGAAGGATATAAGAGTCAACCTGGGATGTCTTTCATTTCAGAATTTAAAGGTTATCAACCTAGGCCCAAGGTAAACTGGGTCAAAAACAAATGAATTGTTTTATGTGCAGGTGAAGACCTATCCAACATCTAACCAGCAATGGTATTTGGATAGTGGATGCTCTAAGCACATGACAGGGAACAAGGACAACCTCACTTCCTTTAGAGCCAAGCTTGGACCCAAAGTTATCTTTGGTGATTCCAACTTTGGACAAACTAAAGGATATGGTGCAGTCCAGATTGGTTCAGTAACCTTCAAGAAGATAGCTTATGTGGAAGGACTGAAGCACAACCTAATTAGCATCAGTCAACTATGTGATGAAGGCTACCAGGTGACCTTCAGCAAAACCTTATGCAGAATCAAGTCAGAGGACAACACAACTGTGTTGACAGGTAAAAGGAGAGGTAACATCTATCTAGTAGATTTTCTTTCAACTGATGTAGATATTTGCTTGTTTAACTCTGTCTGTAGACCAAATGTTTTATGGCATAAGAGACTAGGACACCTAAACCTTAGAACTATTGCTAGGCTCTCCAAGGACAACCTTGTTAGAGGACTACCTTATGGCTCCTACAAGAAGGAAGGACTCTGCAGGGCTTGTCAATTAGGCAAGCAAACTAAAAACAGTTTTAAGTCACTTAATAAGAGTGATTCACCTAGGATATTGTATCTGTTACACATGGATCTATTTGGACCCATCACAGTACAAAGCCTAGGAGGGAAATCCTACACTTTAGTAGTTGTAGATGACTTCTCTATATTCACTTGGGTGTTCTTTCTAAGAAAGAAGTCTGATAACTTTAAGTGTCTGACAGAGTTTCTCAAATGTATACAGATTGAGTTCAATACTCACATTGACCTGATCAGAAGTGATCATGGGACAGAGTTTGATTCTCTTCTTATGCAAGAGTTCTGTCAGAGTGAAGGGATCAGGCATACTTTCTCAGCTCCTAGAACTCCTCAACAAAATGGGGTAGCTGAAAGGAAAAATAGAACCCTTATTGAATCTGCCACTATATTGTTGTCAGATGCTCATCTACCTCTATCCTTTTGGGCAGAGGCAGTGAACACCTCCAACTATGTGTTGAACAGAAGTCTGATATATAAGCTAAAGGGAAAGACTCCTTATAAATTACTCAAAGGGAAGAAACCTAAAGTTGACTATTTTAGAGTCTTTGGTTGTATTTGCTACATTCATAATAATGACAAGAAATATCTAGCAAAATTTCAAGCCAAAGCTGATGAAGGAGTGTTTCTGGGATACTCCATGATCAGCAAGGCTTATAGGGTCTATAATAAATCATCTTTGAAAATTGAGGAATCTGTTCATATTTCATTTGATGAAACTAACATGTCTTTCAAGGAGAAGATTTCTTCTACCATAGAACCTTTGCAGGAACACTCTCTAGTTGAAGATATGAACAAGTTACAGGTTGCTCAAGAGGATGAAAGCAGTGAAGATGAAGGGAATGCTCAACACATTGAAGCACAATCTGAAGAGCCAGTTGTTGTACCACAAGAGGAAACAACAACACAGGTTGGTGAACAATCAACACCCCCTGTTGATTTAGTAACATCAAGAGACCATCCAATTTCCCAAATAATTGGAGAAATCTCAGCTGGTGTGCAAACCAGAAATCAGGTCAACCAAAACCTGTTGCACACCTGCTTCCTATCTCAAATTGAACCTCAGTCCATTCAAGATGCAGAGCAAGATCCACATTGGATCATTGCAATGCAAGAGGAATTGCATCAGTTTGAGAGGAACAAAGTATGGGAACTAGTGCCAAAGCCTAAGGATCATTCCATTGTTGGAACAAAATGGGTATTCAGAAACAAACTGGATGATCAAGGAGTAATTATAAGGAACAAGGCAAGGCTAGTTGCTCAGGGATATTCTCAAGAAGAAGGAATTGACTACGACCAGACTTTTCCACCTGTTGCAAGATTGGAAGCCGTCAGGATATTTCTAGCTTATGCAGCTCACAAAGGCTTCAAAGTATATCAGATGGATGTCAAAAGTGCCTTCTTGAATGGAGACATCAAAGAGGAAGTATATGTCAGACAACCTCCAGGTTTTATCTCTCCAACTTTTCCTGATTATGTTTTCAGATTAAATAAAGCATTATATGGTCTCAAGCAAGCTCCTAGAGCATGGTATGAGACCCTAGCATGCTTTCTCTTGGAAAATGGTTTTATAAGGGGTAGAGTAGACCAAACTCTTTTTATTAGAACCCATAAGTCTCATACCCTACTAGTACAAATTTATGTAGACGATATCATTTTTGGTTCTACTGACTCAAAATTGTGCAGAAGGTTTTCTAACCTAATGCATTCTAAATTTGAGATGAGTAGCATGGGTGAGCTATCCTTCTTCCTAGGATTGCAAGTCAAACAACATGCTGAAGGCATCTTTATTTCTCAAACCAAATATGCTAATGAACTGGTTAAGAAATTTGGTATGTCTGAGGCATCTTGTAGGAAAACACCCATGCCTACCAATGCTGTATTAGATGCTGATGAACATGGGAAACCTGTTGATCAGACAACATATAGAGCAATAATTGGCTCTTTACTGTATCTTACAGCTGGTAGACCAGATATCATGTTTGCTACATGTATATGTGCTAGGTTCCAAGTTAGCCCTAGCGAGTCACACCTAACATTAGTAAAGAGGATTCTCAGGTATGTTAAAAGTTGTCCAAATCTAGGTCTCTGGTATCCAAAAGATTCAGCATTTGAGTTAACTGGATTCTCTGATGCTGATTATGCTAGATGCAGAATTGACAGGAAAAGCACCAGTGGAACTTGTCAGTTCCTTGGTGATAGACTTGTCTCTTGGTTTTGTAAGAAACAAACATCTATGTCAACTTCAACTGCTGAAGCTGAATATATGGCTGCAGGCAGTTGTTGTTCACAAATATTGTGGATCCAAAATCAACTCCTAGACTATGGTTACAACTTAGAGAAGTCTAAAATCATTTGTGATAACACAAGTGCTATTTCCATAGCTCAAAATCCAGTCCTCCATAGTAGGACAAAACACATAGAGATTAGGCATCATTTCTTAAGGAATAATGTTGAAAAGCATAAAATTGAATTACAATATATCCCAACTGATTTACAAAGGGGAGATATTTTCACCAAGCCTTTGGATGAAAAGAAACACACCTTCTTCCTAAATCAGTTAGGAATGTTAGATGGAGGAAGCCTTAAATAATATCCAAGATTTTGAAAGCTTAAAAATTGACCAAGACTAGGCAAACATTCTGATTTTCCTTAGTGTCTCGAATTTTTCTGATCTCTGAACTGCGCTCGACGATTTCCCCTAAGATCGTCGAACGGAGATCGACGATTTCCAAAAATCGTCGACCTGAGTTCATCGTTTCTCAGATAGTATGAACTATCTCTTCCGGTCAATGATCGTCGAACGGCGCTCGACGATTTTGTTCTCTGAACAATCGTCGAACGGAGATCGACGCTCTCCAATATCGTCGAACGGAGATCGACGATGTTGAAAACTCTTCAGATTCCTTTAGAAGCCTCGATCGTCGAACTGAGTTCAACGATCTTTCCAATTCTGCGTCGAACCCTAATATAAAAACTCATTTTTCGCCGTCGTTCTCTCTTGCGCTTTCAATTTCTCTGCAAGAATTTTCTTCCCTCCAAACAGTTCTACGCTTGGTCGTTTTGTTTGTTGAGTTTTACAGGTACAATGGCTGTGTCAGTTGCAGTTCTTGCCGCAATGAAGTTCGATGCCGGGTTTGACATTGATCTGGAATCTTTCAGCACCACCGGCCAGATTTTCCAAGATATACTGGATTTATTCAAGGATCAGAATCTGTCTGCCCTCATGACCACCAGGATCAAGCTAGCTTCAGATGAGATAAAGGAGTGGGTCTATACAGCTCATAATCAAGACAACTCTACAATAATTGGGTCCATTACTGGAACTCAGGTACCCTTGACCCCTACCATTTTAACAGAAGTTTTTGGATTGAGAAATGGAGAAGAATCTGCTGAGTTATCTGGAGAGGAGTTTTCTGACCTGCTTGCCAGGATGGGTCATACAGAGGGAAACCCTATCAAGCTATTCAAGAGGAATCTGTCTGTTGAATACAGGTTCCTAGCAGATGTGGTAGGGAAAGTGCTGCTGGCAAAGCACTCTGCTCATGATACTATATCCAGACATCAGCTCTGTCTCATGGGACCTCTTGTGGATAAGAAAAGTTTGAACTGGGGAGAGGTCTTCTTTGACCTAATCAAGAAGAAAATAAACAAAAGTTTTGTTAACTTTGGAAGGATTCTTGGAGTTTTGCTGCAGACCAGGTGCCCTGCCTTGCTGGTCTCCTCTGGAGTTCATATAAATGCCTCCAAGAGACTCACCTGTGCCCTCTTTGGCAAGTGGGACAGGCAAATCAGCAAGCCTGGCAGGCCCTCCTCAAGTGATCCTTCAGGCACAAGGACTCAAGGAGTCACTCTCCCACAGGTCTCTGCCCCTGCAGATGACCTGGCTGCTGCTGTTGCTGCCTCTTCTCCTCCTCCACTTCCAACCCTTCCTCTACCATCCACCATTCCAGCTCCATCCACCATTACCATCTCTAGCCCATCTCCAACATCAACTCCATCTCCAGAACCCATTCTGCCTCCACCAGTAGACCACTTCCACCCTCTGTTCTCATACCCTCCACCAGATGTCACCTCTTCTCCATCCATTCCATCCTTCACTCTCCTGGATGACTCCTATATGGATGATTCCCCATCCTCTCCTCCAGAGTTACCCTCCTCCTCCACTTCATTCCAAGATCTCCTCCACCATATCATAGACCAACCTACTTTCACCCCATCCATATCCATTCCCCTGTCCTCCATATCCACCCTGCCCACACCTGAGCCCTCCATTCCACACTTCTCCAGCCCTTCCCTTCCAGCATCCCCAGCTGCTTCCATTCCATCTACCTCTGCTCCAGCTGTTGAGCAAGTAGACCTCTCAGCCCTAGCTAACAGGCTGTATGAGCTGATTGCCCCCAGGCTCTCTATCCTGTTAGAGACCTCCTTAGCTCCTCAACATCAGTTAGTGGCAGCTCTATCTGCCAGGCTCTCCTCCCTTTTCCCCCAGGCAGCACCCACAGCAGTGTGCCTTGATCCAGCTATCTCTACATCTAGGCAGGGGGAGATGCCACATGAAGAAAGCCTTCTTGCTGTTGTTGCTGCTGATGTTTCTGCTTCTTCTGCTGCTCCTCTTGTTGCTGCTGCTGAGCCTCCTTATGCAGTTCTTGCAATAGACCTAAGGTCTTTGCTCTCAGCTTTTGATACTGCCTTCTTCAGCTGTTTGCCAGAGAGTAATGCTGTCCAACACCCAGAAGACTTATCCAAGGCATTGGTGCCTTTCTCTTACTGTGACCCCAGCATTATCTCCTCTTTTGTACATTCAGTGATTGCTGCTACTGAAGATGCTGCTGCTGCTGAGATTGTTCATATTACTGCTGAAGTTCCAACTGATTCTGCTGAGCAAATATCCAAGGATTTTCCTATGTCAGAGGCCACTGAAATTGAGCCTGCTGCTGATTTTGATGATGTTACTGCTATTATCAATGAAGTTGTTGCTGCTATCACCTCTCCAGCTTCTGTGGCTATTAGTGCATCTGCTGTTGAGAGTGAATCTGTTGTTTCTGTTGTTGAGAGTGAGACTGTTACTGCTACTGTCACCACTCCTGCTGCTGCTGTTGTTGTTTCTACCTCACCTCCTGTATCTGCTGATGTCTCTGATGCTGTCTCTGCTGCTGTCCCTGCTGCTGCTACTTCAGCTTCTGCCTCATCTGCCTCTGTTCAGCTGAAGAAAGACTTGATGAAGAGAATTGATGCTCTATATGATGACCAGAGTTCTGAATCTGATGAGTTCAAAACAGACTCTGATGATTCTTCTGCTACTATTGCCAGGAAAAGGAAGGCAAGGAGCAAGGCAATGAAAAGGGTTCCTCCTGCAAAAGTCAAAGATAACAATGACATTCCTTATTACATTCTGCATAACTGCTCAATCACAGAACATTGGATGCAATATTCTAAAAACCAGCTGAAAGCCATGAAGAAAAAGAGAAAATTTGAGAAAGGCTCTTCCCAATTCCAGCACCCTCATCCTCCTCCACCACCTCCTCCTGATGCAGGTGCAGGTGGAAGCTCTG
Source organism: Platanthera guangdongensis (assembly GCA_039583875.1). NCBI lineage: Eukaryota > Viridiplantae > Streptophyta > Magnoliopsida > Asparagales > Orchidaceae > Platanthera > Platanthera guangdongensis. The sequence goes on from CM077167.1 coordinate 27,449,832, forward strand.
CAAGTCAAGCCCCAGCTAGAAACCAGGCTCCCTATCAACCCCATGCCAGATCCTACCAAAGGGAAAGCCAGTCTAGGGGTTCATATTCTAGGAGAGGAGGATACAGGGGTAATCAGAGAGATATTCAAGTTTATTCCAAAGGGTATTCCAAGCAGCACCCATATTCCAGGGGAGGACATGGTTCTTCTGATACATCATCAGGTCCTTTCCCCTACAAGCTAAAAGAGACTGTGTCTGCCAGGCCTCCTCAAGATAATCCCTCCAACAGGTATGAGCCACCTGTACCTTTTGAGGACCCTGAGAATAATCCATCTGCTTGGACTTCCAGGATGAAGGAATTGGCTGCACTGGACCAGATAAAGAAGGCCAGAGAACAAGGACTAGATACTTCCAACATTTCTATAATGTCTGAGCAGAGACAAAAAGAACTAGACAGATATGCTTCCAGCAAATTCTTTGATGCTGACAGATATATGGAATTGCATCCTGCTGCTGTGGTTCCCAGGCCTACAAAGCAAACCTATTTGGGTGCAGCAGATGACACCAGGTCCAACAAGGAAGCTCTAAACCCTAACAGAGAAATCAAAATGGTTAAAGGCAAAGAGAAGAAGTGACTTTGTAAGGTGACAGTTTCTGTGATTTCTGATTATCTGGATGACATATATTTATCTGTGATGTTTCTGCAATGTCTAGCTGTTGTTTTCATGTTTTACTAATTGTATGTTGTTATTTGAATTTTCCAAAGTCTGTAAATAGTAATCCTAACTCAAATAGGGGGAGATTGTTGGAACACCCTATTACTAATTTGGGTCAGGATCACTATGTCTCTAGGAACCTTTGCATGACCTTCTGTATAGCTTAATAGGTCAATTAGAATTGAGTCTAAGGGTTAGAAGTCTAGGTTTGGAAGCTGCCCTGAAGACCAAGTTTTTCTGTCTGGAGACTAAGTCTGATCGTCGAGCTCAGCACGACGATTCATCGAACTCCGATCGACGATCGTCTAGCTCAACTTCGACAGATCGTCGAACTCCACTCGACGATCGTTGAGCTCAACTTCATAATATCGTCGAACTCCATTCGATGATCGGTGAGCTCAGTTCGACGATTTTGACTCTGCCTTGGATCTTTATCTCTGAGCTCAGTTCGACGATCTTTGAGCTCAGATCGACGATTATTTTGCTGCTTAAGTTTTCCAGATCGTTGAGCTCAGCTCGACGATAGCAGAGCTCAGTTCGACGATTTCAGATAACTTCCAGAATTCCAATTCAAATCAGTTAGGAGTTATTCTGCAATTAATTCAGAGATTTGCTAGCCGTTTTCATTTATTTCTGGACCAAGTTTCAAGGGATCTTTCAAGGAATAATTCTGTGGACTTTCCTCCAGAAGAGATTATGCAATTAAGGATGCAATCAATGCAGACCAACGGCTATCCTTGACAGAGAATGATATTCTATTCTGGAACAGAGAATAAAAGAGAGAATGTTTTTTGAATCTACATGAACTAGAAGAATAGAACACACAATACAGAGGGAGAATACAGATTACAGAAAAATACTCAAAAATCTTCTGTCAAAAAGAATTCTGAAGAACACTCATTCAAAGAGATCAAGCTTTCTAAAAATCTTCAGATCTCTTCAGTCTTCAAAGTGTTCAAGGCCAACATCATTTCAAGACTCCAGACACTCAACATTTCAGCCATTGCTGAAACCATCTATTGCTGGAGTTCTATCTTTGAAGGCCTATCACCCTCAGCAAAGCTTTTCTTCCTGAAGATCTCAAGGACTCAGGGGGAGCTTTGACATCAATCCACATAGTCTTCTCAGTTGTTTGAGAAAGAGAAGACTGCCATCACTCTCTCACCCCCACTCTGTAAAAGGTTTTTCAAACTCCCTTCAAAAGTTTGAATCTGGTTTTTGAGCACCTTGTCAAAAGCTCATTGGTGGCAAGACACCTGATCAAAAAATCTGCTTTGGTTTTTGAGCACCTTATCAAAAGCTCATTGGTGCCCAGGACACCTGATCAACTCATCCTGCAGTGGATTTCTACCTAGGGTGGTAGAAGAGTGGATGTACCCAAGTTTGGGGAACCACTATATTCCCTTGTGTCATCTGGTTTTGGCTTGCTTTCTTTTTGTTTCTGGCCTTGATTTGTCTGTGATTAGTTTTTGTTTAACTTAGTATTGTGGTTAGTTTTTTATTGTTTCCCTGCTTACACATATTACAACAATTGTTGTAAAAGTTTGCAAAAGTTTTTAAAGTACCATATACTCTATTCACCCCCCTCTAGAGTATATCAGATCTAGTTGCACTTTCAGTCCCTACGGGGGGGGGGGGTTGTTGGGTACATTGGTTTAAATGTACCTGATTTGAAGAAGCCTCACCCTACTCAATGATATACATCAAAATGTATTTGATGTGTTTTGAGTTGCCTTGTGCAGGTTAAGTATTTGCAGGGAAAGCTAAAAAGTTTCTAAGTCCATGTGTCGACACCAAGAAGGAAAGTGTCGACACTTAAGAAGACTTGTGTCGACACCTAGAGAAGCAGTGTCGACACTTGGAGTAATTGTGTCGACACCAGGGATGCAGAGTCGACACCAGATAGAAAGTGTCGACACATACAGTTTGTGTCGACACTCAATGAAGAGAAGTCCAGTAAAGCAGTGTCGACACTTAAAAGCAGTGTCGACACCCAGAGGAACTGTGTCTACATCAGAAAGTGTCGACACTTGGAGGTTGTGTCGACACTCAGCAAAAGTCAGCAGAGTCTAAGTATAAGTGTCGACATAATAAAGTATGTGTCGACACACAGCAGAAGACTCAGCACATGAATAATGTGTCGACATAATAAAGAATGTGTCGACACACAGCAGAAGACTCAACACATGAAGAAAGTGTCGACACTTGGAGGCTATGTCGACACTCAGCAAAGTTCAACAAAATTCTAAGCACAAGTGTCGACACAAAGGAGATGTGTCGACACTCAGCAAAAGTCTCAACATATGAAGAATGTGTCGACACAAGGAGAAGTGTCGACACTCAGCAAGTATCAACACAGAAGGCATGTGTCTACACCAAGAAGAAGTGTCGACACTGAACAAGTTCAACACAAAGAGTTATGTCGACACAAAGGAGTTGTGTCGGCACTTACAAGAATTCAACAAAGTACTGAAGAACAAGGACTTGTGTCTACACACAATATCAGTGTCGACAAATATTGAAGAAGCAGTGTCGAGAAGTAAATTCTACAACACAAGGAGTTGTGTCGACACCTTGAAGGCTAGTGTCGACACTTAGTCTACTTGTGTCGACACTTAGTCTATAAGTGTCGACACTTAAAGACAGATTGTCTCGACACTTTCAGACAGTTACAAATATTTCAAGAACTGACTGGATGACTTGACAGCTGCCATTCCAGCCGGTCTACTGCAACTGTCAGAGTTGTCAGAAAGCTGTTAGGAACCGGATCAGCCGGTCACCATGAAGAAGGCCTATATATAGGTTTATTCTGTCAACAGAAAGCAATGATTGAGATTTACAACAAGAGATCAACAATCAAAGAAGAAGATCTAGCTATTCATTGAAGAATCAAGTAAAGATCTAAGAAGTTGGAGAGAGAGAGCTCCTTTCAAGAAGACAGCCGTTGGAACCAGGCTGTGAAGAAGGGTTCAGACCTAGTTCTGAATCTTAAGTTACAGTGATTGAAGATCAGCTGCAGAGAATCAATCCTATTGTGTTCTACATTCAAGAAGCTTTGAAGAAAGCCAAGTGAGGTTGATCTCAGTAGAGTTCTTCCAAGAACTCATCAAGAACCTGTCAACTCATCTCTCATTTTCTGAGTTGTAGGTATATATTTTGTATTCTAAATTGCTTATAGGATCCTTAGGGATCTGAGTTGTAAGCCTGCAATTATAAAGGCTGAGTGGTAGGGCCTGTGTGGCTGAGTGTAGGAGATCTATTTCTCTGAGTGTAGGCCTGTTGTGGCTGAGTGTATGCTTTGTGAAGAAGCTGAGTGTAGGTCTTTGGAGAAGACTGAGTTGTAGGGCCTTGGGCATGAGCTGTAGGAACCTGTTTGGGGTTCTGAGTGTAAGATCTGAGGATCTGAGATAGTGGAGAAGTTTGGCTGAATCTAGTACAATACTAGATAGGCGAAGGGGGAAAGTGGATGTACCCAAACCTTGGGGAACCACTATAAATCTGTGTGTTCACTGTGTGCATGGTTTATTCTGTGATTGCTGATTGTTTGCTGTGAAGAGGTAATTTTAAATCTGTGATATTATCTGCAATCTGCCTAAAAGTTTAAAAAAGATTTAGTCACCTATTCACTCCCCCCCCCCCCTCTAGGTGATTAGGTACAATTTCTTTCAATTGATATCAGAGCCAGGTTACTCAAAAAGGACTTAACTGTCTGAGTAGATCTTGTTGGCAGATTCAGTATAAGTAAGTGCAGAATCAAGAAAATCAAGAAACATGGGTTCAACAGAGAATCATAAGGAACTTGGATCCATGAAGTTACCCATTTGCAGAAAAGAGATTTTTGGCATCTGGAAAGAAAGGGTGAAACTGTTTATGGAAGCCTCAGACCCTAGAATATATATCACAGTTAAAGAAGGGTCATATGTGCCTATGAAGGTATCTGTGTTAGATGCAAATCAGAGAACACCTAAAGACTTTTCTGAAATGACAAAAGATAAGATAATTCTGGCCACCATGGACAAGAGGGCTCAAAATATCATTGTAAGTGTCATAGATGATGTTATATTTCAGAACTTGATACACTGTAAGACATCAAAGGAGATGTGGGATACTCTTATAGTGTACATGGAGGGTTCAGAAGAAGTGAGACAGGACAGAAAGTCTTTGTTAAACCAAGAATATGAAAGTTTCAGGCAAGGTAGGTCTGATAGCATAACAGAATGCTATAAGAAATTCTATAGGATTGTCAATGAGCTAATGTCCTATGGAAGAGAATTCAGCAATTATGAGCTGAATGATAAGTTCTTGAGGTCCCTAACAAAGGACTGGGACACCAAGATCTGTGCTATTAGGGAAATGACCAAGTTAGCAGATATTCCTCCTCCAACATTGTTTGAAAAACTGTTATCCTATGAAATACAGTTGATGGTAAGGAAAGAAGAGGAGAAGACTACCAGAATTGAGAATAAAGAAAGAACAGTGGCATTCAAGACAGAAGCCACCAGAAAATATAGAAGTAAGTCTCCATCTCCATCTCCAAAGGTTGCTGAGACTGAGTCAGATGATTCAGAAAGCAGAAAGTCTGAAAGCAGTGAGAGTGATGAGGACTTTGCAGCTTTCACAAGATACTTTCAGAAGTTTCTAAAGAAGAAACAGTGGAGGTCAAAGCCATCTACTTCACAGGGAAAAGATCACTATTATCAGAACAAGAAGTCATCAAAGAAAGACAGGAGAAAGCCCAAGTCAAGCAAAGCAACTTTATCAAAAATTGTATGTTATTGTTGTAACAGACAAGGACATGTTATTGCTGACTGTCCAGAGAAAAGGAAAGAGTCTAATGATATAAAGAAGACTCAATTCAAGGGCAAGAAGGAAAGGTCTTTTGTTGCCAAGAAGGATAAAGGCTTGTCAGACATGTCTTCTTCAGAAACTGAGTCTGAAGCAGAAGCTTATATTGGACTGTTTGCTGAAGAAGAAGAAGAGGAGTTCATCCAGATAATGAACTCTATATATGAGCAAGAGGACAATCAGTGTCAAGGACTGATGGCCTTAACAGAAGGTGACAAAATCCAGGATCAGCCTGGACCTAGTAAGGTACAAAATTGTTCTTTAAGTTCAACTTCTAGTGCTAGTTCAAATTCAGTTACATCAGCATCAAGTGATGCTAGTGGGTCTGAATCTGAAGGGGATATTCATCAATTGATTGATGAATATAGAGTTCTGTTGCAAGCTTTTAAGAAAAGCAAATCCTTGGCCAAGAGTCAGGCTAAGGAAATTGCTAGTCTCAAAGAGGCTGCAACTGATTTTGAGAAGGTGATTGATCAAAAATTAAATGAAATAGCCAGACTGAAGAACATAACTGTTATTCAGATGGGGACTATAACATTCAAGAATGATCAAATCAAAAGTCTGGAGATTAGTCTTCAGAAGGAGAGAGACATTGTTGCATGGTTTTCTAAACCAAAGTCTGTTCTACCTTTGATAGATGAATTTGTTCATCAAAAAGGTAAAACTGGATTAGGGTTTACTAAACCTGCTAGGACTGTTCAGTCCAAGTCTAAGGGCAAAGCCCCAGCTCTCAACAAGCCAGCTGTAGATAAAACAGCTAGGGATGTACCTAAGCAAATGTACAACAGATTTGAGTGTTGGTGCTGTGGCAAGGTAGGCCACTTTGCCATAGACTGTTGGCATAATTCTAGTGCCAAGATGACTAGCAAACTGCCTGTTGGAAGATCTGCAGGTAGCTTTGTTAAGAGGCAAACTAACCAGCACCAAGGACCCAAGAATTCTTTGGGTTCTAAGGTCAACTAATCTGTTTTGCAGGTGAGTCCAAGTGGTCATGCCCCAATATGGTACTTGGACAGTGGATGTTCCAGACACATGACTGGAACTAGAGGATTGCTAAAGGACTACACACCAACCAAGGATGGTCCTAAAGTCACCTTTGGTGGTTCTGAAAAAGGAATCATCAAAGGTTTTGGTAACATTTCTTGCAATCTTATAAATATTACTCAAGTGGCTTATGTTAAAGGTTTGAAACATAACCTTATTAGTCTAAGTCAACTGAGTGATTTAGGACATGACATCTCGTTTGTTAAAGATGGTTGTCATATCAGGAGATCAAATGATCAAGAGATCATTTTAACTGGTTATAGAAAAAGAAATGTCTATTGCCTAGACATTATGTGTGAGAATAATGGTTCTCTTGTGTGTCTTGTAGCTGATGAGAAAGTCTCTCATTGTGTCAAATGGTATAAGAGGCTAGCCCATCTTAACTACAAGACAATTGGCCAACTCTTTAGCAAAGAGTTAGTGAGGAATGATCCTCAAGTTAAGTGTATTAAAGATGGGATATGTTCAGCTTGTCAAAAGGGCAAGCAGACTAGATCCACCTTTAATTGCATTGAAAACAAAGATGTTGTGAGGTGTTTATACCTCTTGCATATGGATCTCTTTGGTCCTATGCCAGTTCACAGCCTAGGTAGGAAGGTCTACACATTTGTGGTTGTAGATGATTACTCAAGGTTTTCTTGGGTGTTCTTCCTAAGACAGAAATCTGAAACACCTAATATCTTTTATACCTTTGTCAAACAAATTCAGAATGAGTTAGACAGTACAGTGGTCAAAATAAGATGTGACCATGTTACTGAATTCCAGTCTGATAGCATGACAAAGCTATGTGAAGAGTTTGGGATATTTCAGGAATTCTCTTCACCAAGAACACCTCAGCAAAATGGCATTGCTGAGAGGGAAAATAGGACCTTGATTGAGGCTGGTAGAACCCTATTAAGTGATACATCTCTCCCAGAATATTTTTGGACTGAGGTAGTTAATACTGCATGCCATATAATTAATATGGCTACTATCACCAAGGGCCACAATAAGGCCCCATATGAGATTGTGAAAGGCAGAAAACCAAACCTATCCTACTTCAGGATCTTTGGTTGTAAATGCTTTATACTTAACAATGGAAAGTCTTACTTGACTAAGTTTGCTGTCAAATCCCAAGAGGGGATATTTGTTGGGTACAGGAACAATAGTAAGCCTTATAGAGTCTACAACTTGACTACTCAAGTTGTAGAAGAGTCAGTACATGTAGTATTTGATGAAACTAGACTTATTAATAATGAATTGTCTAGTAGTATTTGCAGCTCCACAGGTGTGACTAAGAAGATGGACAAACTCACTATTGAAGAAGGATCTACTGCAAGTCAGCATATAGATGATAGTGGCTGTTGTCCAGGGGGAGTAATACATGCACCTGATGTAGAAGAAGACCAAGGAGTGCAGCAAGTTGAAGAAGCTGAAGGAGTTCAACCTGGAGCCAGGCTGCCTCCAGCTAATAGACATCTAAGAGATCATCCAGCAATTCAAATTATTGGTGATCTAAGTCAAGGGGTACAAACAAGGAGCAGAAATATGAGTGCAGTACTCTACTCCAGTTTTCTATCCCAAGTAGAGCCAAAGAAATTTGAAGAAGCCATCCTAGACCCTCATTGGATTGAGGCAATGCAATAAGAGCTAAATCAGTTCAAGAGACGCAAAGTCTGGGAGCTTGTTCCTAAACCAAGAGACCCCAACATAATTGGAACCAAGTGGATCTTTAGGAACAAGATGGATGAACATGGAGTCATTATTAAGAACAAAGCAAGACTGGTTGCTAAGGGATATAGGCAGGAAGAAGGTATTGACTTTGATCAAACCTTTGCTCCAGTAGCCAGACTGGAAGCCATAAGAATGTTCCTGGCCTATGCAACCTATCAAGGTTTTAAAGTATACCAAATGGATGTTAAGTCAGCCTTTTTGAATGGCAAACTGAAAGAGGAAGTCTATGTGGAACAGCCATTAGGTTTTGTTGATTCAACTCAACCTAATTATGTATATAGACTTAGGAAGGCTTTGTATGGGTTAAATCAAGCCCCTAGGGCTTGGTATGAAACCCTGTCTAGTTTCCTCATTGAGAATAAATTCACAAGGGGTAAAATAGACAAGACTCTATTCCTTAGAGAATCTAGAGGCAAGATCATACTAGTCCAAATATATGTAGATGACATAATATTTGGGTCTACTGAAAATAGTCTTTACAGAAAGTTTGCAAAACTAATGCAAGGATAATTTGAGATGAGCAGTATGGGGGAACTTAAGTTCTTCTTGGGTCTCCAAGTTAGACAGACTGAGAATGGTTTATCCATATGCCAGTCTAAGTTCACCCTAGAATTAATAAGGAAGTATGGTATGGAATCTTCCAGTACCATGAAAACTCCTATGGGGTCAAGTATGTCTCTTAGCAAAGATGATGCAGGGAAACCTGTATATGAGACTTTATATAGAGGGATAGTTGGATCCCTATTGTATTTGACTGCAAGTAGACCAGATATCATGTATGCTACATGTGTCTGTGCTAAGTACCAAGCATGCCCTAAAGAGTCTCATTTGACAACAGTCAAAAGGATTCTGAGATATCTAAAGGGCACTCCTTATCTAGGCCTTTGGTACCCTAGGAATGGAGACTTTGAACTGACAGGTTATTCAGATGCAGATTTTGCAGGCTGCAAGAAAGATAGAAAGAGTACAACTGGAACCTGTCAATTCCTAGGTGGAAGACTGATTTCATGGAGTAGCAAGAAGCAAACAAGTGTGACTATCTCCACAGCAGAATCAGAATATGTGGCTGCAGTAAGTTGATGTGCTCAACTTCTATGGATACAACATCAGCTAGAAGACTATGGTATTCAAGTAAGTAGAACACCACTATTTTGTGATTCTACTAGTGTTATATCTATTGCAAACAATCCTGTTTCCCATAGTAGAACTAAGCACATAGAGATCAAATATCATTTTCTAAGGGAACATGTTGAAAAAGAAGATATTTCACTAGAGTATGTAAATACAGATAATCAACTAGCTGATATATATACTAAGCCCTTAGAAGAAACCAAGTTCAATAGGTTTAAAATTGAATTAGGAATGATAAACTTAGAATAAGTTTACAAAAATGGCTAAGTAAAATAGTGTCGACACACAGAGTTGTCTGTGTCGAGACAGAGAATTGGTGTCGACACTTCAGAGAAAAGGTGTCGACACATCTAGGAAGTTGGTGTCGACACTTCAGAAAATTAGTGTCGACACATACAGGGTCGGTGTCGACACAACCAAGGTGGTGTCGACACTTAGCATTTACACAGAATTAACCAAGTAAAGTCTCGACTAAGTGTCGAGTTAAGTGGTGTCGACACATAAACAAGTGTCGACACATATATTCTGTCGACTATACTTATGTCGACACATAGTTGTCGAGACATTATAAGTCTGTGTCGACACTTTTCAACAGTGTCGACACAATTTAAGTTAGTTGACGCGCCCTTTCATCTTCGATCCTAGAAAGGTATAAATAGGATTTTGCCATTGTCTGTCGACACGCTCACCAAAGTTTCGAGACCAAACTTGTGTGCCGACACCTCTCTTCTCTCAATTCAAATTCCTCAAACCCTAATGGCGCCAAAGCTCGAAGAGAACGTAAATGAAGGATATGAACTGGTGCGGCATGCGTTTGATGACGCAGAACCGGAGATCAAGGATGTGGTAACCCTAGTTGCAAACTCAGGGTTAGATTTTCTTGTTTCAGAGCCAACCACGATATGGAAGAAAGAAGTTCTAGAGTTTCTGAATGGAGCAACCCTAGACGAGTCTGGACTCAAGATAAAGTCAAGGGTTCATGGAGAAAAGGTGAAGGTCTCACCTAAGAGTTTGAGAAAGGTACTAAACCTACCAAGGACTAAATAAGAAGATGAAGTTTCTGCTTCTAAGACCAGAGAAGCTTTAACTTTGTGTGGTCTAGATTCCAATATGAAAATTGGATCAGTGTTCAATAGGAAGGGGATGAACAGCCAAGGAAAATTTCTCTATGAAATTGTTGGCAAGGTGATCATGTGCAAGTCTGGAGGACATGACAGGATTTTAGCATATATGTTCAGTCTAATGACAAGGTTAATCTTCCAACTAAACACTGATTGGTCTGGAGTAGTGTTTGAGAAGATTAAGGAGAGCCTGAAAAAACCCAATTTGGGTAGGATACAGAGTCTTTACTTGGCTGGTAGTATACCAGAAGTAATGAGCCAAGCTGCAGGATCAAAGATCAATCACATGAGGAAGATGGACATGCGAATCTTCTCTAGATGGGATAGGGTCTTGACCAAGGAAATGCCAACACCTGAGAAGGTAACACCCCAAAAGCAGAAGAAGAAGATAGCTCCAGTGGCTCAAGAATCATCTAGTAGCTCTGAAGAGCAAGTTCTCTTTACACCAGATGAAGAACAAGAAACTGGGACTGCTGGAAAGTCTCCAGATAGACAAGAAGCTGCAGACAGGCAGGGGGAGCTACCTCAAGCTAGCCCAATACACTAGGATTCTATCCAGGGGGAGCCTCTACTAGTGGAAGAGCCAACTCCACTAGAGAGTGAACAAGCAACCCACACCATACTTGAGGTAATCACTGTCATCAATAAATTAAACTTCCCTATTGAGGATGATGTTTTGTCTGATTCATTACATAATGTTAATCAGCAAACTCCAACACATAGCCAACCATAAGATGTTGTCATGGAGGACACATCTGTTGCAGATCAAGTGGAACCAACTCAAGTAATTGATGAGATAAGAGAATCTCCATCACAACCTCAACAAGAGTTTACAATGGAAGATCTCTTCCTTAATCTGGACCAAACAGACTTTGAGAAGGAAAGTGCTGCTGCTGAGGGGGAGAAGTCCCAAGTTGAGGGGGAGCAAGTGGAGATTCTAAAAGAAACTGCAAGGAAAGAGCCTGAGAAGCCAAAGGATGTTGAGGAGCTACCTAGGGAGAGGGTAGAAATAGCAAGCACATCAGCTTCTGAAGATGAGGAGGCTGCAAGAGCAAAGAAAAGGAAATTCCAAGTCTTTAAAAGAAGGAGCCAAAATTATAAGAAGGCTTTACAAACCATTGCACAACAGCCTACCCCACAGCCAGCACCGTCAACAGATTTCAGTTCTCTGATGGTTGCAATGCAAATAAAGCTTGATGAGCACAGGAAAGCAATAGAAACATATATGGATGAGGGGCATAAGTCTCTAAAGTTTGATCTGGCCCAGGATATTAAGTCTATTAGATTTGAGATGAATCTAAATAAGAAGGAGATGACTGATTGCTTCCATAAGGGAGGGAATGCAGTAGTCTATCTAGCTACTCATTAGGAGAAAATAAAAGCTCAAGTAGATGACATTGCACTGAAGCAAGGATATGTTCTGGAGAACTAGATAAGAATGAATGACAATTTGACTGAATCACATAATGTGATAGTCACTGAGATGCAAAATCTGGCTGCTGCTCACACTACAGCCCCGACCACTGCCAAAGAGGAATTTGATAAATCACTACAAGAGGGAATCACTGCTGTTACTTCTGCTATTGAAAACTCTCAGAAGTTAATAACTGAAAAGCTCCAAAGGTTAAAATCTTTCTACAAAGATGGAGTAAATTATCTGAATGCCCAAATAAGATTCCAGAAAGATGATCTAAGAGATCACATAGAAAGAGAAGTCATAAAGGGGGAGAGGGTGTTAGTCAAAGCAGTCTCTGATCATGCAAAATGGATTTCCAATTCCATCTGAGCCACTCTTGGTTATCCTCCTTTATGTGATGATGATAATGTTGCAGAGTCTGGGATTAATCCTGCCTATCTTGGAGGTGAGCAAGCTGAAGTAGCTCAGGTGATCTATCCTCCACCAGACTTTGATATAATACAAGCAGATATACAAACAATGTATAGCCCACCTGAGGGACAGCAAACTGTTATCATAGAAAAAGTGGTTCAGCCAGTGCCTGAGGCTATATTGCAAGAACAAGAAGCTTTGTTGCCCAAAGAACAAGAGACTCAACTGCCTAAAAAGAGATTCAGAGAGCAAGCTGAGTTGAGGCCTGACTTTGAACAGTGGAGCCCCACTTCAAGGAATATCATTCTGACTACATGGAAGGCTGTCAAGGATAATATTCAAGATAGAAACAAGTGGTATTCTGAACTTGAGTGGAGGAAGCATGAGAACAGACAAGAAGCCATTGTGCAGTATAGAAGAAAGGCAAAGATGGGAAAGCTACATCCTACTGCCCAGGAGCCTAGCAAGTACTTTCCCAAGCCTTATCATTACTTTGAGAGGCAGAAGATTAAAGCTAAAGAGCTAAAGAAGAAGGATCTGAAAGGCAAGAAGCCTGCTGCTGCTGAAGATGTTGAAGCCCCTGTGCAAGCAAAGATATAGTCTGGGAAGGGCATAGTTATCAAGGAGGCTGAGCAAAAATAGAATAGAATTATCTTTAGTTTACAGTTGTAATCTTTTGATTTTAAACACTCTGTAAACTTTTGTATAATGAATATGACAAAGTTGTTAGAACAATGTGATGTGTGAAAAATCTATTACATATTTGTTCTGAGATATATGTGTGTACATGTTTTGTTTAATACATGTTTATGTACTTTCCCTGATTGCATAATCCTGTTTTACATCATACTGTAGTTTTGTTATATATGGTGTATATCATTGACTAAGGGTTATGACTTCTCCAAATAGGGGGAGATTGTTGGGTACATTGGTTTAAATGTACCTGATTTGAAGAAGCCTCACCCTACTCAATGATATACATCAAAATGTATTTGATGTGTTTTGAGTTGTCTTGTGCAGGTTAAGTATTTGTAGGGAAAGCTAAAAAGTTTCTAAGTCCATGTGTCGACACCAAGAAGGAAAGTGTCGACACTTAAGAAGACTTGTGTCGACACCCAGAGAAGCAGTGTCGACACTTGGAGTAATTGTGTCGACACCAGGGATGTAGAGTCGAAACCAGACAGAAAGTGTCGACACATACAGTTTGTGTCGACACTCAATGAAGAGAAGTCCAGTAAAGCAGTGTAGACACTTAAAAGTAGTGTTGACACCCATAGGAACTGTGTCTACATCAGAAAGTGTCGACACTTGGAGGTTGTTTCGACACTCAGCAAAAGTCAGCAGAGTTTAAGTATAAGTGTCGACATAATAAAGTATGTGTCGACACACAGCAGAAGACTCAGCACATGAAGAATGTGTCGACATAATAAATAATGCGTCGACACACAGCATAAGACTCAACACATGAAGAAAGTGTCGACACTTGGAGGTTGTGTCGACACTCAGCAAAGTTCAACAAAATTCTAAGTACAAGTGTCGACACAAAGGAGATGTGTCGACACTCAGCAAAAGTCTCAACATATGAAGAATGTGTCGACACAAGGAGAAGTGTCGACACTCAGCAAGTATCAACACAGAAGGCATGTGTCGACACCAAGAAGAAGTGTCGACACTGAACAAGTTCAACGCAAGGAGTTGTGTCGACACAAAGAAGTTATGTCGACACTTACAAGAATTCAACAAAGTACTGAAGAACAAGGACTTGTGTCGACACACAATATCAGTGTCGAAACATATTGAAGAAGCAGTGTCGAGAAGTAAATTCTACAACACAAGGAGTTGTGTCGACACCTTGAAGGCTAGTGTCGACACTTAGTCTACTTGTGTCGACACTTAGTCTATAAGTGTCGACACTTAAAGACAGATTGTCTCGACACTTTTAGACAGTTACAAATATTTTAAGAACTGATTGGATGACTTAACAGCTGCCATTTCAGCCGGTCTACTGCAACTGTTAGAGTTGTCAGAAAGCTGTTAGGAACCGGATCAGCCGGTCACCGTGAAGAAGGCCTATATATAGGTTTATTCTGTCAACAGAAAGCAATGATTGAGATTTACAACAAGAGATCAACAATCAAAGAAGAAGATCTAGCTATTCATTGAAGAATCAAGTAAAGATCTAAGAAGTTGGAGAGAGAGAGAGCTCCTTCCAAGAAGACAGCCGTTGGAACCAGGCTGTGAAGAAGGGTTCAGACCTAGTTCTGAATCTTAAGTTGCAGTGATTGAAGATCAGCTGCAGAGAATCAATCCTATTGTGTTCTACATTCAAGAAGCTTTGAAGAAAGCCAAGTGAGGTTGATCTCAGCAGAGTTCTTCCAAGAACTCATCAAGAACCTGTCAACTCATCTCTCATTTTCTGAGTTGTAGGTATATACTTTGTATTCTAAATTGCTTATAGGATCCTTAGGGATCTGAGTTGTAAGCCTGCAATTATAAAGGCTGAGTGGTAGGGCATGTGTGCCTGAGTGTAGGAGATCTATTTCTCTGAGTGTAGGCCTGTTGTGGCTGAGTGTAGGCTTTGTGAAGAAGCTGAGTGTAGGTCTTTGGAGAAGACTGAGTTGTAGGGCCTTGGGCCTGAGCTGTAGGAACCTGTTTGGGGTTCTGAGTGTAAGATCTGAGGATCTGAGATAGTGGAGAAGTTTGGCTGAATCTAGTACACTACTAGATAGGCAAAGGGGGAAGTGGATGTACCCAAACATTGGGGAACCACTATAAATCTGTGTGTTCACTGTGTGCATGGTTTATTCTGTGATTGCTGATTGTTTGCTGTGAAGAAGTAATTTTAAATCTGTGATATTATCTGCAATCTGCCTAAAAGTTTAAAAAAGATTTAGTCACCTATTCACCCCCCCCCCCTCTAGGTGATTAGGTACAATTTCTTTCAGGGGTGCCTATAGTGAAGAAGGCTATAAAGGGATCCACCCACGAGGGTCGCCGATCAACTTCCATTAACTCCCCCTCCTCAATCTCCGGATGAAACAACTCAGTCAAGGTTCCCCCGCCTCGGTGTCTAAACTTGGCCAACTGATCGGCCGCTTCATTCTCCTCCCTGGGGACATGCTTGATTGAGAATGTTTGGAACCCACCAACAATCACCCTCATCTTGGATAATGTAACACCCCAAATCCCAGGATTAGGTTCCAGTTGGGTGACATGGCCTGGGATACGGGCGTGTCTCAGGGCGTGTCCTGCTCTGTATGGATGAGCAGTCTGTCGAGTGCTCGATGAACTGCACTCGACGAGTTCTCTAGAGGGAACATGCCCTGTGATATGGGCATGTCAGAGGGTGTGTCCCCATCTAGTCGACGAGCTTCGCTTGATGAAGCACACACTGGAGGCGTGTCTGCTGCCGTATAAAGGCAAACGGCCTGTGACACGGGCATGTCACAGGCCCTGTCCTTTGCTGGATTTGGCCAGGGCAGTGCGGCCTGGTGAACACAGGCAGGACACGGGTGTGTCTCTGGGCACACGGCCTGTGATACGGGTGTGTCACATGGTCGTGTCCCGCTCAGGTTGTTTTGATTGTGTGCAGCCTGAGGTACACTGTCATAGACACGGACGTGTTTGAAGGTGTGTCAGGTCACACGGCCTGTGACACGGGCGTGTCACATGGCTGTGTACTGTTCTGGATGATTCGGTTGTGTGTCGCTTAAGGTACACGGCCTGTGACACGGGCATGTCACAGGCCGTGTCAGCCAAAAATTAGCCTTTTGTGGCAAAATCGTGGCCGTCCATTTTCTTCAGGCAGGATCTGATGGCTTAGAATCCACCCTGCTGCTTTATGGCCGAGGATGAGAATAGAATTCTCATTCTTCACTTAGCCATTCTCTTTCTAAGGAAGTTAGAGAGAAGAGAGAGCAAGAGGAGGAGGAGGAGGAGAGAGGAGCCGGCCACCGGTGGAGCTGCTGAGGTCCGATTTGAGATCTGAGGCTAGTATTGTGGAGGCAAAGTCGCTGTGGTGCTTTCCAGCTGGCTAGAAGTCCATGGCTCCGAAGCGATCTTCAAGGGTAATGATCTTCCTTCTTAGCCATGTGAAGGCTTCCTTTTTGGCATATGCATGGGATTCCCACACCAGGGGGTGGATTGCTAAAGGATTCCCTTGGGTTGATTCTTGGAATCCCCATTGTTTTGGCATATAGATCCGGAAATGGAGTACGGAATAGGCATACTGTGTGAATCCCATCTGGAGATGTTGCATTTGCGCACCGAAGAAGACTCCGTGGAAAAACATGTTGTTTATGGAGTCGAGGGGTTGAACCTGTGAAGGGTAGTAGTAGGAAGTACTGGAGTGGTAGTCCAGGAAAAGACCCTTATGATGCTTGTGATACTTACTGGGTTGGACCTGTGAATGGTAGTAGCAGGAAGTAGTGGTACGGAAGTCCAGTAAAAGACCCTCTGATGCTTGTGATACTTACTGGGTTGTGCCTGTGAAGGGCAGTAGTAGGAAGTTCTGGTATGAAAGTCTAGGAAAAGACCCTCTGATGCTTGTGATACTTATTGGGTTGTGCTTGTGAAGGGTAGTAGCAGAAAGTACTGGTGTGGAAGCCCAGGAAAACACCCAGGCTTTATGCCAAACAGGTAAGGTGAGACCGACCCTCATCTTTTACTTAGCCGCGAATACGTTGATATTTGGTGATGGCAAGGCGACTTGAGCAATGGGGGTGGTTGATCCGACCTGCATTATGTCCGTCCGATTTGAAGACCAGAAAGTGCACTCTATTGGAGCGCATAGCGAGAGTCTTAGGCCTGCGCGCCACTAAGATTAAAGTCTCCGGCTGCACACCATGGAGCAAATGTTTAACTTTTACCATTGGGTTTTGGCCCTGATACGGTGGTGGGACCCTGGTTCGCCGGTACACCAAGAATGTTCCCTGAGTGCACGGATCGTCGGGCCGCGTGTCTGACAGTTGTGATGGAATGTTTGTGCATGAGAGCACAATGTGTGATATCGCTATATCTACATATGAATTGCTATGCCTGCAGGAAAGGAATACCACTGTCCCGGGTAAGGGGTAGGGTCGTTATAAATTGGTCAACTGAATTCTGACCGTTGCCTTGTTTGCCACCGTTGGGTGGGCTGTCCTTGTACAGGTGCTGGAGAACCGAGCGGGACATTTAAAGGCTGAAGTCCCTGCTGATGCTGCTGCTAGCCCTTGAAGGCTAAGCTGAAACATGTTGTGTTTCGTTCATGTGTGGCCATCCTGCGCGCCGATGTTTGGAAGCCACTTTTGTAAAGAGCAATTGTAAGGCCATAAGGTCAAACACTATTGTATTTGACATACATTCCTATATAAATGTGGGTGTTTATATTAATGGACATTCACGGTTGGAGTTTAGTTTTTTTGTTATAAGCTTCCGCTAGAATGCTATGAGTTAAGACGTGAAACTCTAATATCAACTCGTGACTTCGCCGCCTATTTTGTGGCATATGGTGTGGGGCCCCGACCGTACCTTCTATTATATGTTATATAAATGGATGGAGTCGTTACATTTTGGTATCAACTATCTCAGTCTTTCCCTTTCGAATTCGTGGTCGAATTCTTTTGTGGGGGTGGCGAGCACATGTAAGTGCGAATCGTGTTAACACTAATGAACTATGTAGCACGTGTAAGTGCGAATCGCGTTAACACTAATGAACTCTTTAATGTCCACTTAGGAATGTAAATACACATGTTTAGGGAACGACCTGTGCGTTCCTGTTAATGCTTCGACTGTAGGCGACTAGCGCGGCTGCATGGCAGCAGGAACCCCAGCATTCGATGGGAAGCATGACATCGACTGTGTCACCAACATCTCCTCCCTCGGTTGAGACGGTTCGATTGATCGCTGATGTGGTTTTTGCAATGCTCAATTCCCACCATGAGGGGCAGGTTCAACCCTCTGGTCCGTTCATGCGTCCCATGTCGTTCAGTGTACTTGAGCAGATGGCAAGGGGAAGTGCATCAGCTTCGTCGTTCAACATGTGCTTGAGCGAAGGAGCGGACACGGTTGAGGAATACTTTCATGCATTTGTTGCGCTGAGACAACAGCCAGAGTTTGTGTTTGAAACCGAGGAGACTAAGATAAATAGGTTTTATGATGGGCTACGTCAGGAACTATGTTTTCTGTTGATGGGTCCTAAGTTATTGGGAATCCAAACATTGGTGCAGTCGGTTAGACTATTGGAGATGGACTTGACAAGAGCCCAGCAAATGCCTACGATCAGGGAAGTGAGTTCTCCAAGGGTTGGAAAGCCTGTTCACCGCAGGAGGCGGAAACACGAGGTTCGTGCTTGTTACACTTGTGGCAAGAAAGGGCACATTGCCCGAGATTGTTGGGGCGGTGCCCAGAAGCCAAAGAAGTAATACAAGTGCTACTCATGTGGTCAAGAAGGACATAAAGCCCGAGATTGCCAAGTACGCCAAGTTCTCGAAGTGCGAGTTTAGGCTGTCGTCGGTGGCTTTTCTTGGCCATGTGGTAAGTGGAGAGAGCATAACAGTGGATCCGTCAAAGATAAGAGTCATTCAGGAGTGGTTGGTGTTGTCTTCGATGGCCAAAGTCAGGAGTTTCCTTGGACTATAGACGTTTGTCGAAAACTTCTCGCGGATCCCTTTGCCTCTAACCACACTAACGAGGAAGGATCAGAAGTTCATGTGGACCCCGAAGTGTGCGCGATCTTTTGAAGAACTAAAACGTTGGTTGACCACAGTGCCTGTGTTGATATCGCCATGTGGTACCGATGGATATAAGATCTATACTGATGCTTCAGGGAGTGGCTTAGGCTGCGTTCTTCTACAGTTTGGAAAGGTGATTGCTTAGGGCTCACGCTAGTTAAAAGTACATGAGCGAGAGTATCCCGTCTGTTGAAACCGAAAACCAGTCTCTCGTGGAGTTCACCTTTGGGGAAAGGGGTGATCGCGCACCTATTTCTCTCCTACAAGCAAAATAATAAAGGGAACAAAGTGAACAGGACCCAAGGGCTCGATGAGGAGGACCCACCACACACCCGGAAGATCTTATAGCGCTTCCCCTCCTTAGACAAAGGCCGAGCTAAGGCTACCTCAGAAAGCGCTAAAAGACTAAGGAGCAAAAGAGTATGAAAGCGTGCGTTCTAAGGTGCCCTTTGGGTCTTATTTATAGATTTCTAAAAATGGTCTGCAAATAGCCAACCTCCGCTATTCTGAACAGCAATGTGCAGCCTAACATGGTCTGCCAACAGCGCAACTCTGTTATTCTAACAAGCTATTAGCACTCTTGGGAGGGACATCCAGGTAATTTCACCTCTAGGCCCCACCGGGCCTGCCCCAGGGATATGGAGGTCAGCTCGCCACTACTCCCTTCTTGCATGGGGCGGGTGCGACCTGGCTCCCGTAACTCGCCTTTTCCTCTTGCGCGAGCGCAAGCCAGGCCACCACAACCCGCCAATGCCCGTGCTGAGGCGGGCTGGCGGCTAGGTCACCCGTAGGAGAGCGGGCTGGCGGCCTGGCTTAGAACTGTAACCATGGGAGCCCCTGAGGGAGGCTTGTCGGTATGGACTCGTCAGGCTCAACTTCGAACTCCGCTCGATGAATGACGAGCGAGCTAGGGGGAAGGGGTCAGCTCGCACGGCTCGCCCGTCTGGCTTGGGCGGTGGCGAGCTGGCCACCTGTTGTCTACCCGCATATTATTCTGGTGCGGGCCGGACGCCTTGGTCCGCTCGCCTGGCTTGGCGGACACACTCGACGAACATGG
This sequence comes from Platanthera guangdongensis, assembly GCA_039583875.1. Taxonomy (NCBI): domain Eukaryota; kingdom Viridiplantae; phylum Streptophyta; class Magnoliopsida; order Asparagales; family Orchidaceae; genus Platanthera; species Platanthera guangdongensis. The sequence goes on from CM077167.1 coordinate 27,469,979, forward strand.
GGTTGTACACCGTCCACGACTTAGAGTTGGCAGTGGTGCTCTTTGCACTTACGTTATGGCGGCATTATCTCTATGGCGTAAAAGTGGATATCTTTACGGACCATAAGAGCCTAAAGTACTTGTTGTAGCAAAAGGATCTGAATATGCGACAACAAAGGTGGCTGGAGTTCTTTGGGGACTACACCTTTTATATTCATTATACTCCTGGGAAGGGAAATGTGGTTGCTGATATCTTGAGTCGGAGGGCTCCAACAAGGGAAAATTGGTTGCAGAGACACGATGAACATCTAATCCAGGAGTTGGAAGCGTTAGAGATTTCTTGTGTTGACACGAATTCCACAGTCGATGCATGTTTGAACTGGACGGAGGTACAATATGACATGGCGGATAGGATTCGACGAGCAACAAAGTTGGATGAAAGTATCCAACGGTATGCAAAAGATGGGTTGGATGGTCAATTCTCCTGGGATGACGGCCTCTTGCGGAAAGAGGGTCGTTTGTGCGTCCCAAGTAAGGGGAAGTTGCGAGAAGAGTTGATGTACGAAGCTCACTTTACGAAGTACTCAATTCACCCTGTGAGCACAAAGATGTTCAGGGACATGAAGAAGTTGTTCTGGTGGCCAGGACTCAAGAACGATATCGCTCATTATGTGGCTAAATGCCAAACATGTGCTTTGGTAAAGGCGGAATGCAAGCAGCCTGGAAGTTTCTTGAAGTCGTTGCCGATTCCGGAATGGAAGTTCAATGAGATTTCTGTGGATTTCGTGTACGGGTTGTCGAGATCTCAACGCGGGAATGATTCAATCTGGGTGATTGCCGACCGGTTGATGAAAGTGGCTCACTTTCTTTCGAACAAGCGGGACGATTTAGTGGAAAGTTTGGCAAAGATCTATGTGGAGCAGATTGTATGGCTACATGGTGTTCCTCGTAGCATCGTGGGTGATCGTGATGGGCGCTTTACGTCGAATGATTAGAGGCTAGTCCATCAACTATTGGGCACGAAATTGACGTTCAGTACGACCTTTCATCCCCAAACGGATGGCCAAACTGAGAGGACCAACAGAACACTGGAAGATATGCTCCGAATATGCGCCCTGGACTTTGGGAAGAGATGAGAAGATCATCTCTATATGGTGGAGTTTGCCTATAATAATAGCTACCAAGCGAGCATCGGTATGACACCGTTTGAAGCTCTGTATGGTCGAAAGTGTCGTACACCGTTGGCTTGGGCAGAAGCAGGCAAATCCAAACTCTATAAACGTCAAGAAGTCGATGAAGCTAACTCGACGATACGCACTATTCGGGAGCGGTTACTGATAACACAGGATCGACAAGCAAAATGCTACAACGCCAAGCACCGGAACGTGGAGTTCGCAGTGGGCGATTGGGTATATTTGAAGATCAAACCCTTTAAAGGCGTGTCCAGGATTCAGCGTTTGAAAAAGTTGAGTCCGAGAAATCTTGGTCCATTTGAAGTGGTGGAGCGCATTAGGGAAGTTGCATATCGGCAAGCTCTTTCGACAGACTTAGGTGAATTACATGATGTGTTTCACATCTCGGTGCTTCAGAAAGCCGTCAAAGATCCAGCTCAAGTAATTGAGAATGATCGTGTGCCGGTGGAGTATGGGATGACGACGAAGGTTAGGCCCATTCGGATCGAGGATCGCGCCGATAAATAGTTGCGGAACAAGGCAATCGGGATGGTCAAAGTCCGATGGGACAATTGTGGTCATGAGGAGCTAACATGGGAGCGAGAGCAGACCATACGAGCTGAAGTTCCCAAGCTATTTGTGTAAACTGTTATGTAGTGCATCTCTTGTTGTAACGGACATGTTAACAATTATAACATCTTGATCTTGAGTTCCTTATTGTGTGCAAATTTCGGGACGAAATTTATTTTAAGGAGGGGAGGGTTGTAACACCCCAAATCCCAGGATTGGGTTCCAGTTGGGTGACACGGCCTGGGACACGGGCGTGTCCCAGGGCGTGTCATGCTATGTATGGATGAGTAGTCTGTCGAGTGCTCGACGAACTGCACTCGACGAGTTATCGAGAGGGAACACGCCCTACGATACGGGCATGTCAGAGGGCGTGTCCCCCTCTGGTCGACGAGCTTCGCTCGACGAAGCACACACTGGAGGCGTGTCTGCTGCCGTGTAAGGGCACACGGCCTGTGACACGGGCGTGTCACAGACCATGTCCTTTGCTGGATTTGGCCAGGGCAGTGCGGCCTAGTGAACACGGGTAGGACATGCGTGTGTCTCTGGGCACACGGCATGTGACACGAGCATGTCACATGGCCTTGTCCCGCTCGGGTTGTTTTGATTGTGTGCAGCCTGAGGTACACGGCCACAGACACGAGCGTGTCTGAAGGTGTGTCAGGTCACACGGCCTGTGACACGGGCGTGTCACATGGCTGTGTACTGTTCTGGATGATTCGGTTGTGTGTCGCTTAAGGTACACGGCCTGTGACACGGGCATGTCACAGGCCGTGTCAGCCAAAAATTAGCCTTTTGTGGTAAAATCGTGTCCATCCATTTTCTTCAGCCAGGTTCTGATGGCTTAGACTCCTCCCTGCTGCTTTATGGTCGAGGATGAGAAGAGAATTCTCATTCTTCACTTAGCCATTCTCTTTCTAAGTAAGTTAGAGAGAAGAAAGAGCAAGAGGAGGAGGAGGAGAGATGAGCCGACCACCGGTGGAGCTGCTGAGGTCTGATTTGAGATCCGAGGCTAGCGTTGTGGAGGCAAAGCCACTGCGGTGCTTTACAGCTGGCTAGAAGTCCATGGCTCTGAAGCGATATTCAATGGTAACGATCTTCCTTCTTAGCCATGTGAAGGCTTCCATTTTTGCATATGCATGAGATTCCCCCACTAGAGGGTGGATTACTAAGGGATTCCATTGGGTTGTTTCTTGGAATCCCCATTGTTTTGGCATATAGATCCGGAAATGGAGTACGGAATAGGCATACTGTGTGAAGCTCATCTGGAGATGTTGCATTTGCGCACCGGAGAAGACTCCGTGGTAAAACGTGTAGTTTATGGAGTTGAGGGGTTGAACCTGTGAAGGGTAGTAGCAGGAAGTACTGGAGTGGTAGTCCGGGAAAAGACCCTTGTGATGCTTATGATACTTACTGGGTTGGACCTGTGAAGGGTAGTAGCAAGAAGTACTGGTACGGAAGTCTCGGAAAAGACCCACTGATGCTTGCGATACTTACTGGGTTGTGCCTGTGAAGGGTAGTAGCAGGAAGTACTGGTACGGAAGTCCAGGAAAAGATCCTCTGATGTTTGTGATACTTATTGGGTTGTGCCTGTGAAGGGTAGTAGCAGGAAGTACTGGTGTGGAAGCCTAGGAAAACACCCAGGCTTTATTCCAAACATATAAGGTGAGACCGACCCGTGCCTTTTACTTAGCCACGAATACATTGATATTCGGTGATGGCAAGGCGACTTGAGCAACGGGGGGTGGTTGATCCGACCTCCATTATGTTCGTCCAACTTGAAGACCAGAAAGTATGGTCTATTGGAGCGCATAGAGAGAGTCTTAGGCATGCACGCCACTAGACTAAAGTCTCCAGCTGCACACTATGGAGCAAATGCTCAACTTTTACCATTGGGTTTTGGCCCTGATACGGTGGCGGGGCCCTGGTTCGCCGGTACACCTAGAATGTACCCTGGGTGCACGGATCGTCGGGCCGCGTGGCTGACGGTTGTGATGAAATGTTTGTGCGTGAGAGCACAATGTGTGATATCGCTATATCTGCATATGAATTGCTATGCCTGCAGAGAAGGAATACCACTGCCCCGAGTAAGGGGTAGAGTTGTTATAAATTGGTCAGATGAATGCTGACCATTGCCTTGTTTTCCACCGTTGGGTGGGTTGTCCTTGTACAGGTGCTGGAGAACCGAGTGGGACATTTAAAAGCTGAAGTCCCTGCTCCTGCTGCTGCTGCTAGCCCTTGAATACTAAGCTGAAACATGTGTTTTGTTCATGTGTGGCCGGCCTGCGCGCCGATGTTTGGAAGCCACTTTTGTAAAGAGCAACTGTAAGGCCATAAGGCCAAACACTATTGTATTTGGCTTACATTCCAATATAAATGTGGGTGTTTATATTAGTGGTCATTCATGGTTGGAGTTCAGTTTTTTTGTTATAAGATTCCGCTAGAATGCTATGAGTTAGGATGCGCAACTCTGGTATCAACCCGTAACTTCGCTGCCTGTTTTGTGGCATATGGTGTGGGGCCCCGGACGGACCTTCTATTATATGTTATATGAACGGATGGAGTCATTACAGATAAGTACTTCATGAGGGTGGGCTCCTGGGCTTCATATTCACCTCTGATATGCGACGCCACTACCAACGAGTTTGTAAGCACTTCTATGTCATGAATCCCAAGCTCCCTGACCAATCGTAACCCGGCTATGACAACTTCATACTCTGCTTGATTGTTTGTGACAAGGAAGTGTAATACCATCGCCTGCTCTATGGTGACCCCTTGAGGACTTACCAATACTACCCCTCCCCCAGGGAAGGCTTCCCCGAGGATCCGTCAACAAACATCTTCCTTGCTTCCCACGGAAGTGGGTTCTCTCCCTCCATCTCTACGACATTGTCAGCTAAGAAATCAGCCACTACATGTGCCTTGATGGAGAGCCTTGGCATAAAAGAGATATCAAACTCAATGAGCTCGATGGACCACTTGGCCAACCGCTCTGAGTGCTCTACCCCCTCGAAAATCTTGCGTAGGGGATGGTCCGTCACCACCTTGATTTAATGGGCTTGGAAATACGTCCTAACCTTTTTAGTCGAGATGACCAGGGAGAAAGCCAACTTCTCTAGGATGGGATGGCGGAGCTCCGCCTTCTTCAAGATCCTGCTGACATAATAGATTGGTAGATGTTTCTTCCCTTCTTCCCTTACCAACACAGAACTTACGACCTCTGCTCTTACCCTAAGATACAAAGCTAGATCCTCCCCCTCCTTTGGGCTCTGAAGGAGCTGCGCTTGGGAGATTTGACCCTTCAATGCCTGGAAGGCCTCCTCACATTCCTTTGTCCATTCGAACTTTTGGTTTCCCCGAAGTACCTTGAAGAATGGTGAACACTTCTCCCCAGATCGAGAGAGAAATCGAGTCAACCCGGCGAGTTTGCCCATCAAATGTTGAACCTCTTTGTCGTTGCGCTTTTATTCTAACTCCATGATTGCCTTCACCTTATCCGGGTTAGGCTCTACTCTTGCTGGGGTTAGAAGGTGCCCAAGTAACTTGCCTCGACTTGCCCCAAAGAAACATTTCTTGGGGTTCAGCCTCATCTTGAACTTTTGTAGGGTCCCGAATGTCTCCTCCAGGTCAAGTAGGTGTGAACCCACATCCCCACTCTTCACCATTGGATCATCAACATAGACCTCCAGGTTCCTACCCCTCTGGATTTTGAACACCCGATCCATCTTATGCTGGTAGGAAGCCCTTGCGTTCTTTAGCACGAAAGACATCATTTTGTAGCTGAAGCATCTCTCCCTTGTGATGAAGGAGACATCCTTGACGTCGGGAGGATGCATTCGAATCTGATGGTAACCTTAAAAAGCATCCAAAAAACTCATAATAGAAAAAAAAAACAACAGCCGAATCAACCAGCGCGTCGATCTGAGGCAGTGGGTAGCAATCTTTAGGGAATGATTTATTTAGCAAGGAAAAATCTACATACATACGCCACCTCTTATCCCTTTTTTTACCATTACCACATTGGAGACTCAGCCTAGATACTGGATCTCTGAGATAAAACCTGCATCGAGAAGCTTCTTGACCTCCTCGTGGATGGATTCCTCCAGCTTGGTGGCGATGGTACTCATCTTTTGGCGGATGGGTCATATCTTGGGGTCCAGGTTCAAATGGTGGTACACCACATTCGCATCAATGTCCGACATGTCTGCCGCGCTCCAGGCGAAGACGTCAATGTTCTTCTGGATGCACTCTCGCATCCTCTCCAGGTCTTCAGGGCTCAAGCCGCCACTGATTCGTACCCTCTCCGCCTTCCCCGCTTTGGTGAAGACCTCCATCTCCATGACTTACTCTGTCGGCTCCAGCCGGTACTGCTCCCTGTTGATGTGCGCTTTGTCGTGTAAATATATAAGTGCTACGCAAGTGTATGTGTCGCATCAAGTAACAAAATGTAAAGTAGAGTGTCGAACCCACAGAGACAATGTTTTTCCTCTGCTTATGAGTACTAGTAATGATCTTTTCTTATAAGTCAAGCAAAATCACAAGATTTTAAGAGTAAGTAAACTAAATAACAAAACTAAATAACGAAACTAAATTAGGATGATAATAAAATGATGAGAAGAACGAGTCTTATATGTTGATCCCTAATCTTAGTTTGCCTTTTTGTGAAGAGAAATACAATTGAATTCAACTTAGTTTTTATCTTGTGGAAATCCTAAACTCGCGGTGAGCATCTCTCGATTTCATTATCGCACTATACATATTTAGTGAATAGCTTTAAATCAAGACTACACAAGTAAACATACGTATAAAAATATGGATCTTAACTCCACAACTAGAATGATAGCGATACGCTAAATCATATGTAGCCAAATTAAATTCTCGAGACTTACGAACGCAGCTCTCGTATATAGAACGCAGTATGAAGCACTAGATGGTAATCTCTTAACGTCATCACTGAAGAAAAGAATGAAATTTAAGATACAAACCAGATTTAACTCAATTGTTCATGTAAACATTAAAGCAAACGTCGATTAGTTCACAATATATAAAACTCGCAAATAAATTAGTTCATCATAGTCAAACGTACGAGAAATCGGAGCGAGGATTCAACAAACATGATGAATAAGAGTTATAAGCCAACCAATTGATCTCTATGAATGCCCCTAAAAAGGATGATGTCGCCTCCCTTTTGCACGGAACTGGATTTGTTGCGCGGCTTCTTCTTCCTTCAGATCCGGTGAATAGATGATTTTTGCCTCCTCCTATGCCCTAACTTTGCTCCTCCCATAATAATCTCATCTGCCTCTCTTCAAATCTCCTTTTATTTCTCCTTTATTGCTTGTCATAACTGCCATCTAAATCCCCACCGAAATTTCCCAAAAGTCATACCCTTCCATGTTTTCGTTCAGCGCCAAAATTAAAATTTCGGATTTCAATTTCGCCCCAGGTTGTTGCAACCTGGTTTTCCTGCGTGTTGCAACCACTGCGCCTGCGCCTGCCTTGCCAAACCGAAACTTGGTAGTTACAACTAATTATTTGTGGACGTTACAACCTTTTTTCAGGCTATGAAGTTTTGGTAGATTTCCTTTTACAGGCAAGTTCCTTCGGCACATCTGGTCCAAATACATCGGAAAAAGACCAAATTAGCCACAATTCAAATAAATAAGAGTTTACTTCCATTTCCATATCATTTAAAGTTATTTTAATTGATTTAACTGAATAAGTTGTTGGGAATAACGACATATATAACTTCTTTTTAGGAGTTATCACACCTCCACACTTTAACCATTGCTAGTCCCTAGCAAGTCAATTCTTAATAGCGAATTAGGTGAAAGAATAATTACCAAGATGAGAGTTCGATGATTCTGTTTCTTAATAGAAATTAAACAAAGCATACTCAAGAAATCCGCTTTACCCAACTGATACGCTTATCAATCATTGAGAGCTCAAACATCAGAAATCTGTTAGATGATGAAAGATAAAGCGAAATTAAGAATTTCGGTGTTGTGTGTGCTTTCTTCAAAATTATTCACTCTCACGCAAAATTTTTCTTATTGAGCCTCCGCACTAATTTGGAAGGATAATAATAAGCTAAGTTTTGATTTGACTTTGACAAGCGTTAGTAGTACACGTGGAAGTAAGGTTGGCCTTGGCTTGAGTAGATTAGCTATTCATGGACATGCATTTATAATGGAGAGGTAATTCCCTAGTTAATAATCTTAATATTCCCTCATCTTATGGAGTTCAACTCTTAAACAATAAGTATTTATAAATATAAAGCTCATAGTTGAGATCATTCCAGGTACGTATTTGCATACCTGGGCCACATATCACTATAACCAAATTGTTTCTTCCTTTTCTTTCTTTTTTTCTCTTTTTTTTTCTTCTTTTTTTTTCTTGTTACAGTTGGGATCATTCCAAGTAGGCACGTATATACTCAGGCTGCATATCACTATGTCTTATAATCTTATCATCAAAATGTTGAGTCGAACACCCATAATTGAATAGTGCATTAAGATACAACTACTTGGAATATAGGGAATTTAGATTCACTAGCGTCTAGCAAAATGATAAGGGAGAAGCTCAAAGGATTTCACGGTTGATCAAAATGAAGTAGTCACTTAACTCTTATCTTAGCTTACACCATCAACTCAGTTTTTCTTACCCCTCCCAATTTTTAGAAGTCAATATTAAAATATTGTCGGGGAGTAGAAATGAATTAAAGAAAGTTGTGCATGATACGAACGCTTAAGAGCGCTTTACCAAAAAAATCATACTAACTTCAATTTGAAAATTCGAACTCTTACGATTGTTTAGCCATACCAATTAGTTATCATTGGATCTCTAGAAAGGCTTAATCATTAATTAATGCAAACATTTCGAATCATCAAAATCACGATCAATTCATACTTAAAACGTTACTAGACTCTAGCAATGTTAGTTCATATGAAAGAATTTCAGAAAATATAGTTAAAACGGAAGTACTCCCCTAGAGTTTCTCAAGTTGACCATCCGGGGAAGTTGATGTCTTTCTATCCTCAAGGCCCTTGCTTGTATAAGTCCTCGTGCGACTGCCAATCTCTAACACGATGTCCTGTTGCTGGCGTGCATGCACATATATGGACATAACAAAAAAAAGAATAATGGACAAAGCTTTAACAATATTAAGGACATGATTGAATCTATCACATAAACCATTCAGCATATGTAGATCATAGATATCAATGAAATCCACAAAAATATCATATACTCAAGCTTATAGACTTAGCAGCGCAGTCCAAAATTTAACCCAGCACAAAAATATGCAAAATATAGTTTTTAAAGACAAACTGAAACTATCATATACTTAAGCATATGCAAAAGATTGTCTATGCAATTGAAACAATCGTATGCTATAAGTATGTGACTGTTAGCCTTCATCATTATTTTCTGCTTCATCGTCCTTTTCTTCAGTCAATTCAGTCGGGTCAAGGCTAATACCATACATGTCCACCAGGTTCCCCTACTCGTCAAACTGCCATTGATATTCGAACCGGGCTTCCTCAATTTGTTGTTTTGCTTTCCGTGATAAATTATCTAGACTATTCTGCAGATAATCCAGTCTAGATCTGAAGTAGTGGTGCTGGCATCGTAGGTAGACTTTTGCATATTCAATATTACATAGAATTTCTTCTAGTGTTGCTCCCTCTCCCCCTGGGATTAAAACATCTTCTGGTTTGCCGCCCGAAGAAGAAGGGGTCCCCATGATCCTCTTTCTAAGCTTGCTGCTCCTATCATCAAACTCATTCCCTACCTTGATGGTTATCTCCACGACTCGCTCAGTTATCTCCTGGCCTACATGTGTCACCAAGTCCTCCATGCTTTGTACCACCCCCACACTTCGACATAACTCGGTGATCAGCACCGGGAACCACAATTACCTCACCTTGTTCTCCTTGATCTTCATTTTCAGATGAGTGCTAATCACCTCCCCTACGTTAAACCGGTTTTCCTTCAAGATATGATATATTAGAGTTGCTCGGTCTATCGTCACATTGTTCAAGTGTCGGGTCGGCATAATGTTGGCATTAATAAATAACAACCAAACCTTAGCCTCCTTTGACAGAGATATAGACTTAAGTGATCTTGTCAATGCATTGGACCATGCAGGGTTGGGGGAGTTACATACCAATGTAGCTACTTCAGAATAGTCAATCACATGGTTCAGACTATAGAAATCTTCTTCACATCCCAAATCATACAACCCGTTAATGGATTTCGCAGAAAAGTCGATTACCTTTCCTCTTACCATCACTGATTCATTTTCAAAAAACCTTGCATTTGAATAGAACTCGTACACCCATGGGAGGATGGCTTCAGTTCGCGGGTAGCAGAGGGTTTCCCACTGCAGAGCATGGATTTGCAGAGTGTAACCTAAACTCCATGCTCTCTTTTCCATTTTAAAACCCCACTCAAACATCAGGGGGATAGACTTTAACATCTCAAATCGCTCCTTAGTGGACTCATTTATAAACTTCATGGCCTTCCTTGCTACGGTCTTCTCTTTCTTTTTAGATGACATTTTCTACATTAAGGGAAAAAAGAGAAAAAAAAGGAAAAAAAAGAGGAGGCTAGGCTTAGAAAGGGGAAATTTCCACCTTCCACTATTCGAATCTTGGAATAAAATGCAGAGGGAGGTGCGCAATATCTTACCGAGTCTGGAGTCATAGGGTTGCATGGTGCCAGGTAGAAGCGCTGCTTGTAGCTTCTTCTCAAATATTGCGATGTGTCTTCAGATGGAACTACCTATCGATTCGCCGCCCTTCCGCCGGCGATCAAGCGCTTGCCCGTCGGGAGTCTTCTACTTGGCGAGGATCGGTGTATTCCTCTTACCGATCGTGATATTAGGGTTTAGGGTGAGAGGAGAGTGTCGTTTCGATAGCCTACTCCATCTTTGAATAAAGGGCAGACAGGTTCACTTAAACCTGCGCCACGTGTCAATTTAAGACCAACTGGCACGTGAAAAGGCGGACTCCAAAATGGCGCCTCTAATAACGCCTCAACCCCTTTATGAATCCCAAAAAGAAAAGGTTGCAACAATTTATTTTCTGATCGTTGCAACACCTGCGTCGTTCCAGTCTTACCTTGCGAACCCAACACTTAGATGTTGCACTATTTTTTTCTGCACGTTGCAATTTCCAGAACTGCACTCTTGAACTTTCTCGTCTCGCGATTTCTCTCAACTACATGACACTCAACTCGAAGAACTAACTGAAACGAAATTAGCTTAAGATTAAAATAAAATGGATATAAAACGGTTGGTTGCCTCCCACCTAGCGCCTAATTTCCAGTCCCGGCAGGACTTCCTTTTCACTTAGTTTTCGAAAATAAATGAGGATTTCTTTAAATCCTCGTTGTTACTTAAATAAATTTTTAGTCTTTGACCATTAACTTTGAACTCTGATCCATTTTCTTCATTATAAATTGTTACTGCTCCATAAGGGTGAACTTCCTTGACCAAAAATGGTCCTGACCATCTAGATTTCAGTTTACCCGGGAACAATCTCAATCTTGAGTTGTATAATAAAACCAATTGCCCATGTTTAAAATCATTCTTCCTTAATTTTGAGTCATGCCATCTTTTAGTTCTCTTTTTATAAATTTTAGAATTGTCATAGGCATTCATCCGAATTTCATCTAGTTCATTTAGTTGAAAAAGTCTTTGCTTACCGACATTTTGAAAATCGAAGTTCAGTTTTTTAACCGCCCAATATGCCTTGTGCTCTAGCTCTACGGGTAAACGACAAGCTTTCCCATAAATTAATTTATACGGAGTCAATCCTAGAGGTGTTTTGTATGCAGTTCTATATGCCCAAAGAGCATCATTGAGTTTATGAGCCCAATCTTTTTTATTGGTGTTTACTGTTTTCTCCAAGATTGTTTTAATTTCTCTATTAGACACCTCAGCCAATCCATTGGTTTGTGGATGATATGCCAGAGCAATCTTATGGTTCACACCATATTTCTTCAACAATGATTTAAATTGCCAGTTGCAGAAATGTGACCCTCCATCACTGATGATGGCCCTAGGAGTGTCAAATCTGTTAAAAATGTTCTTTAAGAATTTAAGTACAGTTTGGGCATCATTATTTTTGGTCGCAACGGCTTCTATCCATTTTGATACGTAGTCCACGACTACTAAAATGTATAAGTTTCCGTTTGAATTTACGAACTGACCCATAAAGTCTATTCTCCACATGTCAAATATCTCTATCTCTAATATATTATGTAGAGGCATACTATCTCGTTGGCCTATATTTCCAATTCTTTGACATGCATCACAATATTTTGCAAAGTTATGCGCATCTTTGAACAATGTTGGCCAATAAAATCCCGCCTGTAATACTTTCAATGTTGTCTTATGACCCATAAAATATCCTCCATATGGAGAAGAATGACATCTTTCTAGAATTTTAGGTACTTCCACCTCAGGGATACAACTTCTTATGATTTGGTCAGCACAATGTTTAAATAAATAAGGCGTATCCCAAAAGTATGTCCTAACTTGTTGTAGAAACCTCTTTCTTTGTTGATAACTCATCTCTGGTGGTAATACTCTACTCACAATATAATTTACTATGTCTGCATACCATGGTGGACTATTTTCTGATACTGCTAACATACTTTCATCAGGAAAATTTTCCTTAATTCCTATTTCTTTATCTTTCTCCTCAACTTGCTCTAACCTAGACAGATGATAGATTTTCTGCCCCTTTCCTATCTTTAATTTCAAGATCAAATTCTTGTAATAGCAAAATCCATCTTATAAGCCTAGGCTTGACATCTTTCTTATCTACCAAATACCTTATTGCAGCGTGATCCGTATAAACTATAACTTTCGAGTTAATCAAATACGAGCGGAATTTATCAAACGCGAATACTACCGATAATAATTTCTTCTCCGTTGTTGTATAGTTTATTTGGGCTTCATTTAAAGTCTTACTTGCATAGTAAATGGTATGAAAGATTTTATTATGCGCTTGCCCTAGAACCGCCCCTAGAGCATGATTACTAGCGTCACACATCAGAATGAATGGTAGATTCCAATCAGGAGCTATTATAATAGGTGATGAAATCAGACTTTTCTTTAATGTGTTGAAAGACTCGAGACATGATTGATCAAAATGAAAAGGCGTGTCTTTTTCAAGGAGATGGCTAAGAGGCTTAGATATTGCAGAAAAATTCTTTATAAACCTCCTATAGAAACCTGCATGCCCTAGAAAGCTTCTAATATCTTTAATATTTATAGGGGGTGGAAGTTTCTCAATTACTTCTATTTTTGAACGATCTACTTCTAGACCCATATTGGAGATTTTATGACCTAGGACTATGCCTTCTCTTGCCATGAAGTGACACTTTTCCCAATTTAAGACTAAATTGGTTTGCATACACCTTTCCAAAACCTTTTTTAAAGACTCCAAACACTCATCAAAAGACTTGCCAAATACGGAAAAATCATCCATAAAAATTTCAATTCCCACATCCATCAGATCAGAAAAAATAGAAATCATACATCGCTGAAACGTAGCAGGAGCATTACATAACCCAAAGGGCATTTTGTGAAACGCAAATGTACCATAAGGGCAAGTGAAAGTGGTCTTTTCTTGATCTTCAGGGGCAACCATTATTTGATTATAACCTGAATACCCGTCCAAGAAACAGAAATATTCATTCTCTGCCAACTTATCTAACACTTGATCTATGAATGGAAGAGGGAAGTGATCTTTCCTAGTCGATTGATTTAACTTTCTATAATCCATGCATATACGCCATCCGGTCACTGTCCTTGTAGGAATCAATTCGTTATTCTCGTTTTTAACTACGGTCATCCCTCCCTTCTTCGGCACGCATTGGACCGGACTGACCCATTTACTATCAGAAATGGGATAAATAATTCCAGCGTCTAACCATTTAATAATTTCTTTTTTAACTACCTCCTTCATCGGAGGGCTAAGTCTTCTTTGATGTTCAATGGAGGTCTTCGAATCATCTTCCAATAATATCTTATGCATACATATAGTGGGACTAATGCCTTGTATGTCGGCAATAGTCCACCCCATAGCCCCTTTGTATTTCTTAAGAACTTCTAACAATTCATCTTTCTTACTCTGCTCTAAGGATACATCAATTATTACCGGCAAAGTTTTATCTTCTCCTAAGAAAGCATACTTTAGATTGTTGGGTACAAGTTTTAATTCCAATTGTGGTGGTTCCATAATAGATGGTTTCAGAATTTTAGTTTCACTTGATCTCTCAAGTGCTTCAACATTCCTATATGTTCTCCATCTTTCACTAACATTAAAAACTTTAGCCAATTTACTATATTCTTCTTCCTCATTCCACTCTTCATTATTAAGGATTGCTAGCAATGTTTTCTCCCAATGATCATTCTGTTTAAAAGATTTATTAGGAATATCTATGTTATCAATAGAATGGCATTCCTCTTTATCATCGGGGTATTTAATTACCTTAAGAATATTGAACGTTACTTCTTCCTCATTAACTCTCATGGTAAGCTTTCCTTTTTGAACGTCAATAAGAGTCTTTCATGTAGCCAGGAAAGGTCTACCAAGAATGATAGGCACATCCCTATCCTCTTCCATATCCAGAACCACGAAGTCTGCAGGAAAAATAAATTTCTCGACCTTTACTAAAACATCTTCAACTATGCCTTTAGGGAATGCTAACGTCCTATCAGCTAACTGAAGGGTTAGAGAAGTAGGAGCTATCTCTCCAAGGCCTAATGTATTATAAATAGAGAGCGACATGAGATTGATACTAGCCCCTAAGTCACATAAAGCCCTACCCGTAAATTTAACACCTATGGAACAGGGTATGGTAAAGCTTCCTGGGTCTTTTAATTTAGGGGGTAGTTTCTTTTGTAGAATAACACTACATTTCTCAGTTAATGCCACTATTTCCTTTTCAGCAAATTTTCTCTTTTTAGAAAGAATATCCTTCATGAATTTTGCATAACTCGGCATCTGCTCTATAGCTTCCGCAAAAGGGATATTTATCGTCAACTTCTTAAAAATTTCCATGAATTTTTGGAATTGTGCATCAAGCCTTGTCTTAGTGAGCCTAGATGGAAAAGGCAGAGGTGGATAGACTTTTCTTTCCTCTTCTAAATCTACAATTTCTACTCCTTCTTTAGCCCTAGGGTCCTCTACCTTTTCATCTTATCTTCATGTTCTCTCTTTTCGTCATTCTTTAATTTTTCTAGTAACAAGTCCCCACTCCGAATCTTATTCCCACTTCTTAAAGTAACAGAGTTGCATTGGCTAGATGAGTCATCTCTTTTTGGATTAGGAGTGGTATCGGCGGGTAATGTTCCAGCCGGCCTTAGGTTTAATGCATTAGCAATCTGTCCAATGGAATTCTCTAGTGATCTAAGAGATGATTCTATCCCTACTACCCTTGCATCATTCTTTTGGAATATTTCTAAGATTACTTCATCTGTTAATTTTCTTGAATTTCCATGATTGTTTTGTGGAATATGATTAAATCCGGGTGGATGATTAACATTTTGATTATTTCTCCATGAAAAGTTAGGGTGGTTCCGCCACTCAGGATTGTAATGATTTGGAAGAATATGATGTCTTTGGCCACCTATATAGTTGGCTTCTTCAGAAACTTGATTCAATTGTTCTATGGTGAAGGAGGTGTTAGGATTAGGCAATTGAATGCTACTAATTGATGGCATTACTGTATTTTGACTTAAGGAATCTAAGCGTTTGTTTATCATATTAAACTGTGAAGCCATCTGTGCGGCTAACGAAGTGATTTGATCAACATGATGGACTCCCATTGGATTGTTATTCCCTTGTCTCTCAAAAGATTGGTAGTTGTTAGAAGTAAGATCTTCAAGGATAGCATAAGCATCCTCGGGATACTTTTTCATCAATGACCCCCCCCCCCCCCCCCCCCGCAGCACCATCTACTAAGATCATGGTAGCCGTTTGTAACCCATTATAGAATGTGGATACCTGTTGGTGTTGTTGTAACCCATGATGCAGACATCTTCTCAACAACTCCTTAAAACGCTCTCAAGCGTCGTAAAGAGTTTCTCCGTGATTTTGCATAAAAGTGGTGATGTCTCTAATCAACTTAGCGGTTTTAGAGGGAGGGAAATATTTGTTTAAAAATTTCTCTACTAACTACTCCCAAGTGGTTATAGAAGCATGTGGTAACGAGTTAAGCCAATCTTTAGCTTTTCCTTCTAAGGAGAATGGAAATAACATTAGCTGAATTGCTTCACTTGAGGCCCCATTTACTTTATACATATCACAAATTTCTAAGAATGTCCTTAGATGAGAATTAGCATCTTCGTTGTTAAGACCCCCAAACTTGTTATGTTGAATTAGTTGCATAATAGTGGAGTCAATTTTAAAATTATTAGCGGCTATGGTAGGTCGGGCTATGCTAAAATGCAACCCTCCTCGCAAGGGTGTGTTATAGTCTCGACAAGTCATTCTAGGAACATTTGGTTGAACATTCTGGTCAACTTGCCCATTAGGTTCTACTTGCTCCTCATTGTTAACCACATTATTATGCACGTTATCCTCCATCTCAAGATTAATAGTATTGTTATTTCTCAGATTTCTTCTATTCAGCCTACAAGTTTTCTCGATTTCAGAATTCAGTGGTAATATTTCAGTGTTTCGATATCTGGACATACACCGATGTCCAATAGTTAACGAGTAAAAATGACAACAATACTTGAACTCAGATTACTCAGAATTATTAATATCACAAGATAATACTTAGAAGAAAACTTGTCCCCGGCAACGGCGCCAGAAAACTTGATGCGCGCTTTGTCGTGTAAATATATAAGTGCTACGCAAGTGTACGTGTCGCGTCAAGTAACAAAATGAAAAGTAGAGTATTGAACCCACAGAGACAATGTTTTTCCTCCGCTTATGAGTACTAGTAATGATCTTTTCTTATAAGTCAAGCAAAATAACAAGGTTTTAAGAGTAAGTAAACTAAATAACAAAACTAAATAACGAAACTAAATTAGGATGAGAATAAAATGATGAGAATTACGAGTCTCATATGTTGAACCCTAATCTTAGTTTGCCTTTTTGTGAAGAGAAATACAATTGAATTCAACTCAGTTTTTATCTTGTGGAAATCCTAAACTCGCGGTGAGCATCTCTCGATTTCATCATCGCATTATGCATATTTAGTGAGTTGCTTTAAATCAATACTACACAAGTAAATATACATATAAAAATATGGATCTTAACTCCACAACTAGAATGATAGCGATACGCTAAATCATAGGTAGCCAAATTAAATTCTCGAGACTTACGAACGCAGCTCTCGCATATAGAACGCAGTATGAAGCACTAGATGGTAATCTCTTAACGTCATCACTGAAGAAGAGAATGAAATTTAAGATACAAACCAGATTTAACTCAATTGTTCATGTAAACATTAAAGCAAACGTCGATTAGTTCACAATATATAAAACTCGCAAGTAAATTAGTTCATCATAGTCAAACGTACGAGAAATCGGAGCGAGGATTCAACAAACATGATGAATAAGAGTTAGAACAAGCCAACCAATTGATCTCTACGAATGCCCCTACAAAGGATGATGTCGCCTCCCTTTTGCACGGAACTGGATTTGCTGCGCGGCTTCTTCTTCCTTCAGATCCGGTGAATAGATGATTTCTTGCCTCCTCCTATGCCCTAACTTTGCTCCTCCCATAATAATCTCCTCCGCCTCTCTTCAAATCTCCTTTTATTCTTCCTTTATTGCTTGCCATAACTGCCATCTAAATCCCCACCGAAATTTCCCAAGAGACGCACCCTTCCATGTTTTCGTTCAGCGCCAAAATTCAAATTTCGGATTTCAATTTCGCCCCAGGTTGTTGCAACCTTGTTTTCCTGCGTGTTGCAACCACTGCGCCTGCGCCTGCCTTGCCAAACCGAAACTTGGTAGTTGCAACTAATTATTTGTGGACGTTACAACCTTTTTTCAGGCTATGAAGTTTTGGCAGATTTCCTTCTCCAGGCAAGTTCCTTCGGCACATCTGGTCCAAATACATCGGAAAAAGACCAAATTAGCCACAATTCAAATAAAAAAGAGTTTACTTCCATTTCCATATCATTTAAAGTTATTTTAATTGATTTAACTGAATAAGTTGTCGGGAATAACGACATAGATAACTTCTTTTTAGGAGTTATCACCTGTCGGCCCTCTGCTCCTCCTTCGGGCCCAACTCTTCCTCCCTTCCTGCTTCCTCAGCCTCCATCGCCTCCAATAGGCTCTCCCTTGGCAACTCCACTTCTTCACCACCTTGGGCCTCGCCCCCAGCTTCTCCTTCATGCTGCTCCTCTGCAGTCTTCTCTCCATCCTCTCCTAGGCTCACTTCTCCCTCGTCTACAGCCTCCTCCTGCATTGTCATCTCCTTCTCCAGCTCTTCTGCCTCTGCCATCCAGGAAATGGTGTTGACAGTAATCACATAGGACTGTCTCGTCACCTTTGGATCCCCCCTGATCTGGACCTGCACCCCTCCACTACTGAATTTGAGACATTGGTGAAACAAGGAGGGGATGCAACAAAAGGCGCTGATGAGAGGGGCCCAAAGATTGTGTTGTAGCTGCTCGGAGTGTCAACGATGACGAACCAATAGTTCCTCGACACCCCTCCCAACGTACCATGTTGTCCCACCCCTCCCTCAACTTCCTTCCTTTCCCCCGAGAACCCAAACAACGGTCCATCCGAGGTTAGAACCCTTCGGGCTTCCACCTTCATCTCATCGAAAGCGTTTTTGAAGATCACATTCACGGAGCTCCCATTATCTACCAAAATCTTGAAGACCGTGAAATTCTCTATTACCGTCTAGATCACCAAGGCGTCACAGAACTGGTCTTCGTAGTCGGGCATGTCTCTTATTAAGAAAGTGATTTTTTCCTTCCGAGGGGAGTCTAGGAGGTCGAGGCGACGCTCCTTCGGTACATGGTTTGGAAGCTCCCCTTACGGGTGACCTCTATCCCCACTCCCCTGTTGATTGTTCTGATCCCTCCTCGGGCCCCCACATCCACCCGGTCCTTACACCTCTCTTCCCCTCCTCCCGACTGAACTTTTTTAATCCTCATGGGCGGCTGCTGCTGAACTTACCACCTGGCCCCTCTGATCTCCAAAAACTCGGGGCAGGTGGCTATTGTGTGACCCTCCTCCTAGTGAAAGTCATAAAATGGCAACGCCACCCTGCCTTCTCTTCTCCTCGCTCCTCCTTGAGCTCCCCTCCTTCCTCCTCTTCCTCTGACGATCTCTATAGCCTCTTGTTGCGGCGGGAGGGGGCCCTTTGTCCCTGCCTCCAGGCCGGCTGATTGAACCTCCTTTGCTCATGGAAGTTATCCCTTCCTTGGAAACCACCACCCTACCCCTGAGGGTGACCTTCCTGGGGCCTCCAGCCCAACCTGTTGTTCGGCTCGTGCTGCCCCCAACCTTGGTGCTGCCCCTGTCCTCGGGGTTCCTCCCTTCTTCTCTCTTCTCTCTGCTCCCTTTGTCTCCCTGCTCCTGACTCCTTCCTATTGTCCTCCGCCAACTTGGCTAGCTTCTTAGCAAACGTCGGATTGTCCGCCTCGATCTCAATCTCCTTTGTCGCCCTTTCCATCAACTCCTTGAAGGAGAGGGGGGAACTCTCTTCAGCTCCATACTAAAGAAGCTGGGCCTCATTCCTAGGGTGAAAGTAAGCATCGTGGTGTACCCGACATCTCCTGAACCTGCAAAATTTCTTCCTGGAACTTATCCACATAGCGTCCTAGCCCCTCTTTTGGCTTCTTCTTGATGGAAAACAAGCACTCCACACTCTTCTTCCTCTTCTTTGATGTCAAGAACCTCAGCAAGAACACGCACCGCAGATCCTCAAAGCAGTAGATTAAACTCACAGGCAACTGGTGAAACAAGTCTCTGGCCTTCTCTTTCAAAGTGATGGCGAAGAGCCTGCACTTGAAGACATCCGACATTTGCCTTATAGAAACGACATCCTCGAACCATTGCACATGTTGCACCGAGTAGTACCGACCCGTATAGTAGGACATGTCCGGCTCCCGAAACCCATTTGAAACCGGAGCCGAGATGATAAGCTCATTAAAAGGGCTCCCGCCCACAGCCTGCCGAGAGGGCACGCCCCGCGACCTTGGCTCGCTGAGCGCCTCAGTACTAGCATGCCCGGGGAAGAGCTCCCACCCAACGACATCCTTCTCGCCAACCTCTATCGGAACCTCCTTTCGGGATGCTGACCGGGAGCGTTCTCGCCCAACGATGGAGTGGAAAACCACTGGAACCTGAGGCATCGCCCACTCGCTCCTTGCCGCTAACGCCAAGTGGATGGTCTGCAGAACTTCCGCTCGAAGTCCTCCAACATCCTCAACGTCACCCCACTTCCCCAGGAGGGAGAAGCTCCCGAGCCAGCACCTTCGTCTTCATCTCCAGCCATGAGACTTATCTTGAGATTTTCTTGTATCATCCACGGTCCACACTCAACGTACCAGAAAATGTTGAAGCCAAAAACTAGCCTCAACGAGAGTTCGGACCTTGGGGGTGTAGCCGACACCCACTTCTCCCAAAGCCAGACCCCTGACTAGTAACAAAGAACCAAGAACTGACCCTTAGCCTCAGTTGGGAGGTCCCTCCACTAACCCGGAAGATCACTGAGCACTTCCCCTCCTTAGCCAATTGCTGGGCTAGGAACACCTCAGAAAACCCTAACTAATTTGAGAAAATGTGAAAGCCTTGCCTTTTAAGGTATCATGCAGGTATATTTATAGATTTCTAATATCTGTTTTGCAAACAACGTAACTCCACTATTTTAAGAGGATATTTGCAGCTCAACACGGTCTGCCAACAGCGTAACTCCGCTGTTCTGAGGAGCTAAATACATACCCGAGGTCATCCGGGTAATTTACCTCTGGATCCTTCTGAACGGAAGCCCTTTCGCTATTCTATAAGCTTTATGTCTGCCTTATGCGAAACCGAGGAGGCAAGCCGCAAAGCGCTGAGAGCATCGAGTGGCGGAACAACACTCGGCGCCAAGAGCAAAAGGGCGTTGAGTGGCAAAACCTTACTCAGCGCCAACGACGAAATGACATTGAGTGGCAAAGCCTCACTCAACGCCGAGAACTGCATGGCGTTGAGTGGCAAAAGCCTCACTCAATGCCAAAGACAAAATGACGTTGAGTGACAAAGCCTCACTCAACACCGAGAACTGAAGGGCGAAGTGGCAAAGCCTCACTCAACGCCAAAGGCGAAATGACGTTGAGTGGCAAAACCTCACTCAACATCGAGAACTGCAGGGTGTTGAGTGGCAAAGCCTCACTCAACGCCAAAGGCGAAATGACGTTCAGTGGCAAAAAGCCTCACTTAACGTCAAGGACTGTAGGGCGTTGAGTGGCAAAGCCTCACTCAATGCCAAACGCGAAATGGTGTGGAGTGGTAAAAGACTCACTCAACGCCGAGAGCTGCAGGGCGTTGAGTGGCAAAGCTTCACTCAACGCCAACCTTGAGGGCATCCCGCTTACCCAGGCGCAAGCCCTCTCGCATGCCCCGGGCGGGAACCATCTCGTCTATCTATCTGTATGAGTTGGCTTCTAGCCTAAAGCTAGCCTAAGGCTAGCCCAACCCTGGTCCTTCTGGCATCTGGGTCTCACCCAGTGAATATGGGGTTGTACACAACACTCGCCCCTTTAGGCGAGCGGCGCATTCATGATTCACTCGCCCAGTAGGGTCCAATGGTAAAATTACCTGGATGCCCCTGCAGGGCTGCAAATAGCCTCCTAAAGCAACGAAGTTTGGCTGTTAGCGGACCACTTTTGACTGCATATAACTGTTTAGAATAGTGGAGCCTCGCTATTTGTAGGACAAACTTTAAAATCTATAAATAGACCCAAGGGGGTAACTCGGAAGGCAAGCTTTCCAGTTCTCTTACTGTCTATTCTTATAGTGCTTTCTGAGGTGCCCTTAGCTCATCACAGGCTAAGGAAGGAAAATGCTCTAAGATCTTTCGGGCGTGTCGTGGTACCTCCGTGCTGGAGCCTTGAGTCAGTTTCAAGTTCTAAGTCTTCGGTCAGCCAAGCTTGCTAGGCAAAGTAAGTGTGCGGTCATCCCTTCCACATGAGTTCGAACTCCACAGAAACCGGTTTCCTGTTTCAATAATACACTCGAATATTTTTATTATCCACAGTTCTAAAAAATAAAAACTATTATCCTCAGATCATTGCATAAAAACGGCATTCTTTCTTGCAATTACAATTACTTTACTTTAGCAAAAATAATATTTGATTTTTAAAATAAAATAAATGAATGTATACATTTACCTAAAGATCTCCAACATAAAAGCTTTGTAAATTAATTTAAATACGCAAAACAAAATCTTAAATATAAAGGGATTTATTTAAATACAAATTACAAATTCTTTGTAAATTGACTAAATTCGTAAGAAACTACAATAAAATAAAATTATAATAAAAATAGTAAAAAGTCACGTAACTTTTAAATCTTTAAATTATTAGTTAGTAATTTGGTTTATTTACACATAGGTAATCTTTAATTCAAATAAATGTCTAATTCCCCAGGGCGGGAGCAAAGACAAGGGCGTAGAAACGCTGCACCCTCCTGAGTGAACGAGCAAGCGCAAAAAAATTGCCCATGCGCAAAAAAAGCTGATCGTTTTTTTTACTAAAATAGAGCAATGTCATTCGATAGCACAAAAACCCTCTAGGTGCAATTACTAATATATCCCTCCAAAAAACTATAAAATGACCCTCATGCCCTAATTTGAAGACAAACAACTCCAGAAGCTAGAGAGAGCTCTAAGGTTTCTGGTGAGGACGTGAGAGTTAGAACATTCCTCCGCTTGGAATTCGCTCTGCTCACTCTCTAGGCCGCTCAACGCTCACGTCGATGCGCCCATGAGCGCTAGAGAAGACGTCAGAAGAATACTCTCCTGAACGCTCGCTTCACAGCCCCGCAGACTCCAAAGCTTCAAGAACTTAACCATTTTTCCAGGTGAACACTCTCACCCAAACCCGGAGGACGAAGCCAATTTTTCGTTCCAGAGGAAGCGGCAGCGGAGCGCTCTCGTAAGAGCATCGTGAACTCAAATTAATGATCTTCTTGTACTTAAAGCTTGTAGCGGAGAGGTGGCCTGTCACCCTCCAAAGAGATTTCCCGTGCTTGTAACCTCAAAATATAATGTGGATTTTGGCCCAACACAGATCCGATCATGTGATTTTTCATTTTTTTCAGATTTTTCACAGTGAAAAAAGCCTCGTGTCATTACTGATATTTTTCATTGACTGTTTGCGCCCGGTCCAACTTCAAGCTAAGGTGGTCCGATTCTCTGGAGCGGGAGAAAGCTGGGTGAC
This sequence comes from Platanthera guangdongensis, assembly GCA_039583875.1. NCBI lineage: Eukaryota > Viridiplantae > Streptophyta > Magnoliopsida > Asparagales > Orchidaceae > Platanthera > Platanthera guangdongensis. The sequence goes on from CM077167.1 coordinate 27,493,117, forward strand.
CTGCAACAATATTTAGTATTTTTTTGTTAAGATTATCAGAATATTTAATATTATTTTCATTGACAACAAAAAATATTTTTATAATTAATAAAATAATAAATTAAAATAAAAAACATCCGGTAGGCGCGGCTATGTGCATGTTGTAAAATCATATATTGACCTTTCTAAAAGGACCAGGGACGGAGCCAAAAACCTTTTTTAGGGGGGGGGGGCACAAAATTTTCATGAAGTCTAAAAAATACCCTAATAAGAAATAATATTTAAAACAATTCCAAGAAAGCAAGTCACTTTCAACTCCAATCCACCGATTTGCGATCGATTCATCAATTTCAGTTACACATTTAAAAACATGACAGTCTTAATGGGCAAATGCTAGTGATTTCTCAGCACAACAGACAACAATTGTGTAATTTACAATAATCAATCGATTTTTAAATTTTTCATTGGCCCAAACATTGGAATAACCTTCCATCTATCAACTATCATATCATAATTAGCCAGAAACAAACAATTTATATCATAATTTCATAGAATGATCAGAGTCAATAAGACTGATAAGAGGAAATAGGGTTCAAGATTCAAGAGGATCAAGATTCAAGAGACAAACATAAGACTAATAAAAGGAAATAACCAAATAGGATTTTCACAGAATGATCTATGGTGAAAAGGATTAAGATTCAAGAGACAAACATACGACTGATAAGAGGAAATAACTAAATAGGGTTTTCAGATTTTCACCTTCACTCTGATGGAAATAGGGTTCCAAACTTCCAGTAGCCGGTGACTGTGACTCTGTGAGGATCAAGAAATACTGGAGACTGGACTCTGGAATCTGGAAGTCGGGAATCCAGTCAAGCACGCGGCCTTGTACTCTTTGAGAGTTGGAGGAATAGATGGCCTTTCGGGTGTTGCCAACACACCGCGCGCGGCATGCGCCTGGAATTGCCGCTTGGCCGGAGAAACAAATGGGGACGGGCAGACGGAGATGGAGAGCGGCGGGATCGGCGAGGTTAGGGTTTTCGCATTTCGGGTTTTCGCCGGAGATCAAGAGCCGTGCGCCGACGCCTGAGGGAGAAGGAGAGCGGCAGGATCGACTAGATTAGGGCTTTTCTCTGGTTCGCGAAAGGCGATAGCCGACGCCTGTTTTTTTAAGGGATGAATGAGATTTTTATTTTAATTAAAGGTTTTTTTAAAAAATTTCAGGGGGGGCACGTGCCCCCCTGGCCTGAACATAAATCCGCCCATGAAAAGGGCGGTGTTATTGGCAAACCTATTTATGCTAACGGCAGCCCATTGTTAATGACAGATCACAGAATTTTAATCTCAGACCATTTTGTTAATGACAGACCTAAAGAAAAATAAAAAAAATTAAATCAAAATTTGCTATCTTACACGATATTCGCTATAATTTGAACTTTCTAACTACTCCAAAAATTGATAAAATGTCATATATATATGTTTGTATATGAAGATTAATCAGTCAAAACTAATTGAATCAAAAGAACTAGAATGAGAAGGAATAGAATGAGAACTATAATGAATTACGGAATATGCTTATATATAGATGAAGATATGTATATATATTCAGTCAATTTTATTATAACTGACATCCACTGTACAAAAAAAGGCTCAAAAAATATACCACAGCGGAGTAAATTGGGTCGGCCTCAGCTCAATAAATTGAAAGACTTGGAATTTAGCTTTGGATGAGCTTCAGTAAATATAGGACCAATTTAGATTACTAGAATGTATGAGATATTATATTTGTACATAAAGATTAAATTAATCAAGAAATGAAGCCAGTTTTCCTCAAACAACATATAAATACAACGCCGGCAATGAAACAAATTGAGAAATATATGAAAAACCCTTCTCAAATAAATAGAAAATGAGTAAAACTACATGCACATGCCACAACTAACAAAATGAAGGAGAATAAAGAGAGAGGGAGGGTGCATGATCTTGACGTTCTAACATCACCTGTCGAGGCTGAAAAGAGGAGGTCAGGCGGAGCATACAAGGGGCGGCGGCGGCGATCTAGAATGGGAAGGAATCGTGCAAGGGGCGGCAGCGGCGGCGACACCGGACTGTAGAATAGGAGGAGGTGACTCAAGGTGGTGGACGTCGAGGCTCACATGAGGATGACCGGCGGGGCTTGCAAGGGGCGGCGACGACAAACGAGAGTGGGAAGGATGCCTGCGATCGTCACCGGTAGGGGCGATCCCTGTTTCGCCTGTGGGGAAAAAAACCATCGGGAGTTTAGGTTTGGACGATTGGACTGCCTTTAGGTGTTAAAAAGGAGGAAAGATAAATTATGGCTTCATTTGTTTTAGCGGTGGCGGGTCGATCCAACGGGTGGAAACAGAGAGTTCGTACCGAAGGGGGAGGTGGCTGCTCCAAACGGAGCTTTTTGGGGCGTTTCTCAAGGCGGACGGGTGGAAACGGAGCAAACGCCGCCGGAGGTTCATTTGTTTACCCTTCTTCCGGCGGCGTTTGCCCAAAACGGAGTTGTGAAACGCCCAAACAAATAGAGCCTATGTTTTTAAAATATCCTGGTTTGCCAATATCTATTTGTGGTTTGCCAATAAAATTAGGTGATTGTTAACCGCAACCCCTTATTTTGCTAGTCGCACCCCAAAATCTCCCAATTTTTCGTGCCTTTTTGAAATACGCCTTGTACATACAATATCAGGAAAAGTGTTCAACACGAAAGTTGTAGATATCGACGAGATCTACAACTTTCGTGTTGATCACTTTTCCTAAAAATGCATGTACAAGACGTATTTTGGAAATATGCCTAGGTTTTGCGCCTTTTCGAAATACGCTTTGTACATGCAATTTCCGGAAAACGGTTCAACACGAATGACGATATTTACAACTTTCGTGTTGAACCCTTTTCCTGAAATTACATGTACAAGACGTATTTCGAAAAGACGTGAAAATTGAGATATTTTGAGGTGCGACTACCCAATTATGAGTTGCGGTTAACAATTATTCTAAAATCCTCAATCTCCACCGCCATTGAAAATCGATTTCCGGCACGGCAGTGGTGGAGAGGATACTGGGGCGGAGATGGGGATTCGATTTGTGCTGATGGTGAACAAACAGGGACAAACTCGTTTGGCCCAGTACTACGAATACTTAACCCTAGAGGAGCGGCGAGCCCTCGAAGGCGAGATCGTCAGAAAATGCCTCGCTCGCACCGAGCAGCAGGTATTCCAAACCCAACTTCAACATCCTTTTTTATATTCTCTTCTTTTCGTTTGAATTATCCTGATCAATAACCTAGGTTTGAGATGTCGGAGTGCCCCTGAACTCTGTGGTTACTGTGTTAATGCGTTTATAGTTGATTTGAGAGGCCATTAGGAACTTCAAAAGGAAATTGTGGTTCTAACTCAGATTCTGAGGTTCTTCTTACTTGATCAACACTCAAAAGAGATACAGTTTTGGCTTGATTCAAAGAACTTTTTATTATAGAGGTGTGTATGAGCAGCACACCGATTTAGTTTTACACATTAGTGTCCGAAAGTTTATGATTCTTAAAGACATTTACTGAGGAACCTGTGTCCTGATTGTGTGCTTAAGTTGACCGGTAAAGGAATAGGAAAGTAATAATTGTGACAAGTTCTTGCTTATAATCATGCTGATATTTCTCCTTAGGATGGAGCATAAATGCATCTATACTCAACTTGCTACATAGAGACTGAAATGTTTGTCTAGTTATGGCATAAATGGAGCATAAATGCAGGACATGACATCATAATAAAGGGCACGAGAAATATCGTCATCGCTGATGATAAAAGCATAAGAAAAACTGTAGATGAGAAGGGAGCAATTTGGAGGGCCATATAATAGGACGTGTTGTAATAGCACTCCACCTACGGAAGCCAACATGTCATGTTCTTAGGTAGATGCACAGTAATACAACAAAGATACATCTCGACCGTCTGATTGACCACCTTGGTTTGCACGTCCGACCGCGGATGATTGGCGGAGGAAAGGGCGAGCTCAGAACTGCACAACATAAACAACTTCTACGAGAACTGAGAAGTGAAGGTCTTGTCTCGATCGAACACAATATTCTCGAGTAGGCCGTGTTGGCGGAACACCTGATCAAAGAAGATACGAGCGACCCCTTCTGCGGTAATGAGACGGATCATGGCGATGATGTGCCCCCTTGGAGAATCTATCCACCACGAACAGGATGGACCGCTCTCTCGAGGCAAACAAAACTTGATAAAGTCCATAGAGATGTCCGCCCAAATTTGTGTTGCACTGGAAGTGGAGCTGTCACTTAAAACTGAAAGCTATAAACTGAATCAGAACAAAACCGGAACCGAAAAGAACCAAACCGAACTATTTGCTAATTATGTGGGTTCCGGTTTGAATTTTTGGAACCGTGAACAACATTGGTTCAAGTATGGTTCTTTTATTTTATTATCCGGACCGGAATCGGAATTGGAACCGCAACATATAAGTCTCAAGCGGTTTCAATAATTTTAGACCCTTCCGAACCGGACCGAAACAGAACGAACCGGACCGAAGCAGAACCGAATCGCGACCCGTTTATTATTAATTTTTATAATATTTTTATTAGTATTAATATTATTATAATATTATTATTTTTATAATCTATCTATAATATCTATACTTACTATTAAGGGTGAAACATGTGCGGTTTGAACTCAAACCGCAATCGTACAAAAAGTGGTCGGTTTTGGACCGAACAAAATCGCAGTGCACCAAAACTGTGCGGTGTGGTTTGAACATTGCATCAACATTACACCATTGTGATCTTTGTATTTTTGAATGAAGATTGGATGTCCACGGTTCATTTCAGCACTCGGGAGTCAGAAATTCAAATTTTGAATATTATTTAATACCTGTCAAGGAAGAGCTGAAAAAGAAGAATAATACCAAAATGGTTTCTAATATGAATATCTGCAATCGATGTCTAGGAAGAGTCTGTTGGAACCCTACTTGTAATTTGGGCTAGGTTCACTATTAGGATTGATTAGATGACCCAACATGTATAGTCTAGGGTCATAGGATGTTTCCAGGGTCAAGGTCAGTCACATGATGTTAGATTGTTGGAACCTACCTTCAGAAGACTTCAGAGACAGAAGACTTTATAAAAAAAACAGTTAAAAGTATGCAGAAAAAGTGGTTCGACAAAAGCTGAACTAAGTTCGACGATCGTCGATCTCAGATCGACGAACTCAGAGTTCATTCTCTGAGTTGAGCTCGACGAAAGTCAAACTGAGGTCGACGAACTGCTTTCTCTACTTTGAAGTTCAGCTCGACGAAGGATTTACTCAGTTCGACGAACTTGGAGCTCAGATTGAAGAAGTAAATTTTTTTGTTTAACGATCTCGGAGCTCAGCTCGACGAAAGAGAGTTATCAGCTCGACGAACTTGGAGCTCAGGTCGACGAAAATTTGCTGAGTTCGACTAACTCCTTCCAGGTTCTGTTCGACTAATTCTCTGCAGTTTTTCACTTCAACTAATGACAAATCGATTTCAAATTAATTCAATTAAGTAATACTCTGATAATTAATGCATAATATTCCCAATGAATATAGCCGTTACCAGACAGCATTAATTATTGATTTCACAGAGTTATTATCATACCATATTACTGGGACAGTTATGGAAATGCATTCAAGACAAATTGAGCCGTTCCAACTCCCAGAGATTATGCAGACAATTTCAAGCAAAGATTTTAAATATTCAAAGGTTTTGAAATCTGCCAGGATATATATACTCCTTCTGAAAATTGCAGAGGTCAAGAAAAAAAATACATACAAAGTTCTTCATCATCTGTTTCAAGCCTTCAAGAGACAACAAATCAAATATCAGTCTGAAAGTTTTACTGAACAGTAACATCAACTTTGAAGGCCTACACCCTGAAGCAAAACTTCCATCTCCTGATCATCCACACAACTCAGTGGAGCTTTGACATCATCAACAATCCACTAGTCTTCTCAGAGATTTGAGACAAAGAAGACAAAATCATTTTCATTTTTTTTTCACTGTGTACAGGGTTTTAACTCCCTTCAAAAGTTAACCTTTTGGTTCACAAGTCACTTGATCAAAAGACTTGTGATTGGTTTTTGGGTAACTGATCAAAAGCTCAAAGGGTTGCTAGATCTCACTTAGAAAAATAGATCTTCTGGTGACAGGGCACCTGAACAAAAACCTGTGGTGGCAGGGCACCGGAGCAAAAACCTGCAGTGGATTTCTAACAGGGTGGTAGAAGAGTGGATGTACCCAGGTTTATTGGGGAACCACTAAATTCCTTGTGTCGTCTGAATTGTCTTTACTTGTTTTATTTGTGTGCTGTGATTGTTTCCTTTTCTTATATATTTAAAATATACTATTCATCCCCCCTCTAGTGTAAAAGAGATCTATCCCTCACTTTCAGAGTCGAAGAGGAAGGAACCACTAGCCGAAGAAAAGACGACAAAACTATGAAAAAATGAAGGTAACCTATACTCATTGGCGATGCTTAGAATGACCAGCCTTCTCGAATTGCGCCTCATGTGCCTCAGACACGCGCCTAGTCTTCGGGAACCCTTTGCGCCTTGGTGCGCTTTGTGCCTTTAATAACTTAGAATGACACAATAAATAGGTCATGGTGTACCTCGTTCATTAGAGATAACAAGTTGGACGACGCATTGGTGAGCCTGAAGGGCATCATGAGGAACTTTAAGTTACTGTGGTGGGTGCTGAAAGCGGTCTTTTGCACGTCGAGCGGGGCCATGCACACCTAATGGTACCCCGAACATAAATTCAGCTTGGAGAAGTAACAGTCTCGTGTAATTTGTCAAATAATTCCTCCACCACATGAATTGAAAATTTGTCCTTGACGGTCCGAGCATTCAGCTCGTGGTAGTTTACACAGAACCTCCATGCGTCATCCTTCTTATGGACCAATAGAACCAAAGACGAGAAAGTGGAGACATTGTTGTAAATGATCCTATGTTGCAGCAAGGTATAGTTGTAGGCTAATGACCACAGGGCCGTGTTCAGGAAGAGGCAAATGTGGTGCTCGCGGTTGCGCGGGGGAGGTATGACCGTCGGGACACCATAGTGTCATCAAACTCTTGTAAAATAACATTGTGGCATGCGTGCTGTGTCATCGACACGCACCAAGAAAGATCGTCGTGAAGTGACCGCAGAGCAACCCAGCCATACCGTCGGGCGGGGGCCACGCCCACAAGTCATAGTGAGGCAATCCCACAACAGGGGCCCTAAAGTGAACAACCATTAGAACACCCCTAAAAAGTCTGAATGGAAATCACCAAGAAATCTACATGCGAATGGAACCCATCCTTAACAATCAGAATGACTCAACAAACTCTTGGGGCAAGCCATCACACTTACATTGGCCATGATGTTTCTGAGGCGACTCTGGGGAGTCACAGAGAGCTGAAGATGTCGTGATGCATGCTCACTGATGAAATTGCGCGCTCTACCAAAATTCATGAGAGTGACCAACATCTGGCCGGCCACCGCAATCTGCATCTAAATCTTCTCCCCCGCATGAGGTTCAGTAATAGCGTGTAGAGAAATCTTGGGGTCCCCCAGATCATCCCCCTCTTCGTTGAAAGGATCATCTACCTCAATCTAGAAGAGGCGCTTACACTGATGTCTGTGACTGTAAGTTTTGTCACAATTTAATAGAGGCCCTTGGCCTGACGGTCGGTATTTCTTATGTCGACAGGCGTCGAATCGCGGTTGGGTGGTCACCCTCCTTGCCTTTACTCGGGCCACCACTGGATTGGGAGGGAACACTAAAATCCTAGGAAGGTCCTTCACCGCCATGACGTCCCAGATACTGCCGATCCATTAAAATTCGCTTCTCGTAGACACGCATGAGTCTCATTGAATTAGGGTCTGTTTGACTAAGTTGTGGCTGTGCAGGAAACAATGGTGGGAAATAGTGGTGCAGGAATCTGCTGTTTTGCAGTGGTGAAAAAATTCATGTAACTGTTTGGAAAACTGTATTTGTAGTGCTGTGTGAAACAGTGGTGCAGAACTAAACATGAATGAAAATTAAACAGTTGTGCATAATTAAATTGTAATGTAAATTTCACGTCAATAATAATTAAACATGAATTAAAATAAATAGTTCGCATAATTTTTAATGTTCAACTCCGTATGAAACAACTTGCTCGACGCAAAATATTAGATAAATATAATTGAAAGCCCTGATGGTCTCTTTTCTCCAATGCGAATAATTCTCATCTGGAAAAGAGATTTACGTCAGAGTAGATGAATTTAATATAAATTAAATAATGTATATGCTAAACTACATATGATTGAATTTTACACGCAAGCATTTTCCAATGAGTCTGCAATGAACTCTCTCAAAGCAGACATCTCAGGTGCACCTGTCCCATCATATATTACCGGCTCTACGCTCGGAGTTGTGACTCTGATGGTTCCTCGTCGCTGTGCCCTATGTTCGTATGCCTCCGGATGCACAAAGGTCTCATCAAGATCACATGCTCTGAACTCTGGATCAACCCTAGACGAATGCCTTCTTATGTAATTATGAAGGGCCATTGTAGCCACCACAATTACACATTGTTTTGAGAAGGAGTATTGTGGCATTTTCCTAAGGATGCGTCATTTATTTTTCCAAACGTCGAAGCTCCGTTCAATAACAGAACGCAGTGATGAGTGCGCTTGGTTAAATATTTCACGACGTCTTTCAATATATCGATTGCCTCAAGCGAAATCCGCCAAATGATATCTTGTTTCTGGAAATGGTTTCAACAGTCCAGTTTCTAACGGATATCCGGCATCCACCAGATAATATTTCCTGTATTGAAATGTTTTTTACTGCACAAGTTTAAATAGTAATTGGGGAAAAAACTTTGATTAGTAATGCCGGCTAAAATTTACCTAGAGGCGCATATGGAAATTTACACCTTCTATCTCGCACAACTCGATGATAAATGCGGCTAGAATTTTCATGGCTCAACTCTCAAAGAAAGAAGGCATTTGAGTCTTGCTGGAGGAAGAAGGCATTTGAGTCTAGAATTTTCATGGCCCAACCACTAATTAATCTTTTGCAAAATTATATGGTGGGCGTTGAGTGCACTCCGGAGAAAAACTGCACGCAGGAGGATCTTACCACCAGAGAAGATGCACAGGAGTCGGCGACGTCTCTAGAGGCGAGATCTGCGCCAATACAACCCCGTACCTGTGTCGGGGAAGCATTAGGAGGAGAGATTGGACGGGAAGAGAAGTCGACCAAAAAACTAGGGCGTGGAAGCATCGAAGAACATACCTTACAGAGGAGATGTGGGTGGAGAAGACCGCCGATGTGGACGACGGGAGGGCGTGTATGCCGGAGAAGAAGCGCTGTGGCTAGGTCACGGGAGAAATCTCGCGGAAAAGAACAGACGAAGAAATTGATCCTGCCGCTGTTTATTGCGATCGCAGCGCCACCGCAGTTCCACCGCAAATGATACTTTCCTGTTTGGTGCTGCTTCTTGTGTCGCCGCGGTGTGCAGCTCCCCTGCCGCTTTACCAAACAGAGCCTTAGTGACCCGCCGAATTCTGGAACTCCATATCCAGATAGAAACACTCATGTAGGCCCGTCGTGAAGATATGCATCTGATATGTCAGTGGAATGGAAGGTGTGCGGGCGAGCAACACCTGGAACTGCTCCAAGTAGTCAGACCCCGTCTGACGGAGAGAGATGAGGTCACCGATGGGGCTACGATATCCCAGATGCCGTCGATCAATCAAAATACGCTTCTCGCAGACACGCACAAGACTCATTGCAGTAGTGAGGTCCGCCAAATTCTAGAACTCCACATCTAGATGGAGACACTCATGGAGGCCCGCCGTGAAGATGGACATCCTATGTGCTTGTGGAATGGAAGGTGTGCGAGCGAGCAACACCTGGAAGTGCTCCAAGTAGTCATCATTGGACCCCGTCTGATGGAGAAAGATGTGGTCACCGATGGGGTTATTGCGAAGGGGAGTCTCAAAACGGAGGTTGCAATTGTTCTTGAAATCCTCCCAAGTCAAATGAGGTTTTTCCCACAACAGTTGGGAAAAGTATAGCTGGGTCGAGCCCTTGAGGTGAAAAGAGGCAGCATTGATCCAATTCTTTCAAGGGGTGCGTTGATTGACAAAAAATTACTTGCAGTTTGTAAGCCAACTCGGAGGGTCCTCGTGGCCGTCAAAAAGAAGGAAATCCATCTTCACATAGGCCATAGCGGGGAACCCCATTTTCATTTGAACGGTGGTGAGTGAACTCCAGGCGTGGTTGGACGGCCGATCCGTTGTGGAAGGAGCTTAAAGCTCAAGGAGGGGATTGATGGCTTCGAGGATGATGTTGTTGTGGGTTGCCATCATTTTCTGAATGGATTTCTAAAACTGTGACAAGGTAAGACCTCCTTCGTCCATGAAAATGGTTGTTGAAAGGAGGAGATTGCGGGCGGGGGTAGGCAAGAAGCCAACGTTTCTATGGGTCGTGTTGGTGGTAGGATGGACCAGAGGAGAAATACATGCGGGTGGTGCAGTTGGGGCACCCGACGTTTGCGCATGCTGATTGGAGGTGCGCACGGAGGGGGGGGGGGGGGGGGAGGTCGGCGGGAGATAGTCATACCAAGTTGATAGGGACCCCCATTTGGGATCTAGTTCACGGCCTGACAATGTAGAAATTCTGGAGGAGGTTGGAGTTCTCCTTCTTTGACCCTCGGGAATCTATATAAGTGAAGGAGGGCCGGCGGAGAGAAGGGAAGTCGTTCCAGTGGAAGGAGGCTCGAGAACAACGGAATTATCTGCCTGCACGTGAATGATTGAGCGGCTAGAGCAACGGGTTGGGAAGGAGAGAGATAGAGGGGCTGTGAGAGGGGGGGGGGGAGAGTTGACTAAAATTTTCCTGCATAGCATTACTCCAAGCAGCCCTCACCCTTATTACTAGTTGGGCCCAAGTGCAACCATAGGTTCCAAAATACCTCCTCACTAGGCTTAACATCACATGAGGAGAGCTAAAAGACGTTATCAAAGCATGAAATCCAATGGCACAAAAATAAAGTACAAGCGATGCTAAATTAAATCCTTGTGCGGTTTCACGCGGCACTTCTATGTGATGCCCCAATGTGAATATGCGACAGTCTCTCCCTTCTAACTTTCCTTGGGCCTTAGCCACTTAATTAAATATGGGATGATCAGGCATATCAAAACAAGATAACAAATGATTTCTTTTGTTAGTTGTCAAATCCATCTGTGTTATGACTCAACCAAGGCTAATACTCGCCAACATGTCTCATGATGATACAAGCCGCCCAATTTCCTTCAGGCATCACTCCCAATGGAACTTACAATTCACAGGTCTAACCTCCACGGCTCATGGTCATGGACACGACAAGAACTAAATAGCCTTATAGCTTGTGCACAATGACACCACAAATACCAAGTAGTCATATTGAGTTTACATCTTTCCTCGAGGTTCAACATGATACATTTTCAGCTTATACATGATTATTGTCATCTTGATCATAGTCATCCAATCCATTTGACATACTGGTCCAAAAACGGCCCTTAGGCTAATCAATAATAATTCCAAACAGGTTTTTAATGCTACATGTTCATCTCTCACACCGCACATTGAAGGTCAAACTTTCTTCAAAACAAGAAGGTTACTCCACCTATCAGACATTAAACACGATAAATCATAACCACATATGGCCCATCCAACCGAAGGAATCTTGTTACATCGACTGTGGCCATAAGACATCTATTCATGCTTGCCTCACTCGGCTTTTCAAACTTGGTTCGAACTGTAACGGAAATCAGTTCCTATTTATATTATCTCCATCCTAATAATTACAGGATGTGTATACTAGTAGGTGGGATTCCTACAAGTATTTAACCAGTCACTAACCAGCCTCAATCTCTATTCCTACCTTATGGCCAGCAAATATGTGCTACAAACTGCAACTATGGACCGCCATAAACATCCCCAAGGCTCTACCAGGTGTTTCTTCTTACATGCCATAAGATCGGGCTCATAATCCACCTCTAACGGCAAGGGAAACATATCTGTTGATAAAGTGACTCCCCTTCAGTTCATCTCTCCAAATCCGCTAGTGAAAGTTAACCGGCAAATCTCCAAATATCTTTAAGGCTGGTCTCATCCGAGCATAAAAGGTGATCTTCAACATCGCTTGGATAAAATACAAGTAGCCCATAACTATGTGATTCTAAAGCATGAATCTTATTCTCAACCCTCCAATTTCTATAGGATTGGTAAGGGAACTGTGGCGGATGATACATTCCCGGCACATACATCTTTGAATACTTATCTTGCACCCTTTGACCATCCAGGCAAGGTGCATGCTTAATGTTTCTTGGAGTTTCATCTCATTATCCAATTGACCCATGGATAGTGTCTGAAATGACATGTAAAACATTTACATCAACTCCTAAAGTCTTGTTGAATCCAAGTTTAAGGCTCCGTTTGGCACGGTGGTGGCGGTCGTAAACGCTTGGGTTAAATCGTCATTTGTTAAGAATCATCTAACAAACATCATCCGTTTGAACATAAAAGTGGATGAAGTTCCTTAGGTGGGCATTAACAAATGACAATTTAGCCCCCATGTTCATAACCGCCACCACCGTGCCAAACGGAGCCTAAATCACAGGCCATTACACTTTTATGAAGCCCAAGGGACGACTATTACCTTGCTATCCTTTGTCGAAAGCCAAGTGTGTCATTCCTCATACTGACTGCTGCTATGAATCATCTTTAAAATAGTCTACAAGGAACCCCAAAAGGGCCTCCCATGAAGCCCACTCTCATCTAGATTAACCGAAGTTCATTATTCTTGCCAAACTCCCATTATTTTCTTCCATAAAACCACTAACATCTTGCTTTCTTCCTATAAACATTGTAAATCTCTCAAGAGAACAACTTTAATGCTCATTAAATCCTCAAAACATATTCTATTCAACAATAAGGTCAATTCAGTAGATATTTACAAGGCATAAACTGGTCTTAACCCTTCAAAGCCTACCAGGATAGCAAGCTATACAACTTTAAAAATGAACTAGTCAGTAGGAACTAGATTCAAACGCCACAGAACATTTATCACAACATTCCTAATATAAATCATAAGCACGTGGGTTTCTTATGACACTCTGTTTTATGTGCTTGCATTAAAATTTATAGTTTCCTTTGCATGTGATTTCTAAGCAAATGGAAATATCACGATACATTTCCAACACTTATTATAGCATGCATGCACTTCTAATGGCTTGTTAATTGTTATCATTCATTTCTCTGTAGTTATCATTCTTCTCCAAAATGTGCAAGATCACCTTCTCTTTCGATGACTTGTATTCCGATGAGGCCATCTTCTTCATGGTCAATATAGATATGTGTCACCTCATTTTAGGAAGTCTGTGGTGGTATAATCACAACATCACATACTTCGAAAGAGGCAACATTATGGAGATAAAGGATGTGTGTTAAATCATGCTTTAAGCCATTGAAGAGTGATCCTGTGTTAAGAGACCCAAAATCTGAGAGCAAAATTTTATAGTGCTTGTCAAATAGAGTTTCAAGATGAAGCCTTTAGAGGTTAGCAATGATATTATTGTAGATACAGGAGAAGACTTTAGATTGATATCCTTGCTACGGACTCCGGGAAGACATTGATGATCTCACGACCTACCTGAAGAACTCCCTCCAATGAGGAATATTCAACACGTGATTGATCTCATGCTAGACCCAAAACTCTTCAATCTTCCTCATTACCACTTGAGCTCCGAGGAGAATGAAATTCTACAGGCACAGGAAGAGTTATCATATAATTCCATGGATGACTGTCCAATATGTTGTTCTTTGTTCTCCATTGTCTATATCTCCCCTCCTCACGATCTCCATGACCTTGCTCCCTTATCAAATTCCCAAGATAATACATCTCAGTTGATAACTTGGTATGCCATCAGTTAATTCATGAAATGTTCTGCCGACATGTATACACCTTGCAAACATGACACGCACGCTCAGACGATCAACCTCACTACACGAGAGCTCTTTCAAAGATGCGTTGACCTTTATTGATTATCTTGTATTTATAGTTAATTATGTATTTGTCCTTTTATGTATTTTGTCATATAGTCGGTCTCCATCTATGTAAGGAGGCTATAATGGAAGATTTAGAGCATCGTTTGGAGTTTAGTCTTGTGGTGGCTCTTAGAGGTATCCTGTAACGACCCGGGTAGGCAACCCGATCGTTGGGTTCACCAACATGGGAATCCAGGAATTGTTTGGGCTACAGCCCATGCAACCCCAACCAGCTCTCCGCACTTGATTCTCATTGCAGCAGGTTATTGAGGTCGATGATCGAACCCGAAACCTCTTTGATAAGGACTCCTTCAACCGAGCCTCCTTCACAGATGATAAGGACTCTTGCAGAAATGCGGCCCACTTAGCATACCATCTGATCTCATTTTGGGAGCTCAGATGGCGTAACACATCATGTTCTGTGTTCAACACAAACTCACGTTGAATCAAGTAGTGCCGCTAGTGTCAAAGCGCCTGAACGATATCAAAAAGCTCAATATTGTAAGTCGATTATACTTAGTCCTCGCACATTCAGTTTCTCACTGTAAAATGTGACGGGTAGATCCTCTTGGCTCAACACAACCCCAATACCTACGTGAGATGCTTCACATTCTATCTCAAAAATCTTCTTAAATTCGGGGAGTGCCAAAACAGGGGCATTGGACATTTTATCCTTCATGAGAAGGAATGCCCGCTCAGCCTCAGCAGTCCATGTGAATTGCCCTTTCCGGAGGCAATCAGTAATGAGTGCAATGTGAGTGCTAAAATTGTGGTTGAAACGTCGATAGAATGACGCTAATCCATGAAATCTGCATGCCTCAGTGAAGTTCCTGGGGGGGGGAGGACTTTATCGCCCAGATCTTCTCTTGATCCACCTTAATCTCTTCAGAAGAGACAATATAACCCAAGAAGATAAGACTGCTAGTAAAAAAGGTGCACTTCTTTAGGTTGATAATCAATTGATGCTTTCACAATATATGGACCTGACGTAGATGCCCAAGGTGCTGGTCCGGGTCGAGACTATATATGAGAATATCATCAAAGTAGACGATGACACAAGTCCCTATCAGGGGTCTAAGGACTTAGTTCATTAGTCTCATAATAGTACTTGGTGCATTGGACAAGCCGAAAGGCATGACCAATAACTCATATAATCCATCTCTCGTCTTGAAAGCTATTTTTCATTCATCATCGGGTCGGATCCGGATCTGATGGTAGCCACTCCTGAGATCGTTCTTTAAAAAAATCTTCGCTCCGCTCAGCATATCAAGCAGGTCATCCAATCGGTGGATCAGGAAACGATACTTGATAGTGATCTTGTTGATAGCGCGACTATCAACACATATACGCCAGGTTCCATCCTTCTTGGGGACAAGATGGACCAGAAAAGCGCAGGGGATAAGGCTCTCCCGTACATGGACTTTCTGTAGAAGCTCAGATACATGTCTCCTAAGCTTCTCGTGCTCCTTCGGGCTCATGCGGTTATGGGGTAAGTGCGGTCACTAAACTCTGTGATGGATATCCCTAAGTGGAGGGGGTTGGTGTGGCAGCTCTTCAGGAGTGAGATCACTAAACTCTGTGATCAGTGATCGAATAACCACATGAATTTCCAAAGTGGAGGTGGGGGACTCCATGCCAACTAGTATGTATATGATAGTGTTCTCTGTCATCTATAGACAAAAATGATTCTCTGTTTAAAACATATTGACTGACTGATATAAAATCAATGTGAGCGTGGAAGTAGAGATAGGAGGCTCAACATGGTCTGAAACAATGGATGCTACCCTCTGGGGCACAAGACTGTTCTTCTGTGGAAGGACTGTCTTGCAACCTTAATGATCGAAGGAATACGAGTTTCTACGTCCATCATGAATAACGCGCCTGTCATACTGCCACAAATGTCCTAACAAAACATGATACACGTCTAAGGGAGCGACGCCGCACTATATCGAGTCAGAATAGGAAGGTCCAATAGCGAACTCTACGAGGCATCACTGGGAGATAACCATTGTAATGTCGCTAGTCACCTAGGATAACTCATAAGGTCGCTCAAGATTTTGATTCTGGAGATTTAACTTCTCCACCATGCGCTGGAAATCAAACTTTCTCATGCTCCCGCTTTCTATGGTAATAGAGAAAAGTGCTTTTGGATGCGTGCGGTGGTGCAAAAAATTGTGCCTTGGCCAGACATCATTAGTGGTGACTCGCGGAGTCAGCAAGCTATGTTGTAGAACACATATCAACTAATCCGACTGCTCGCCCTCAACCTCACACTCGATCTCAGGCGGGGCCTTTGAATTTCCAGCAAAATCACTCTCTCAAATTCCATACTCGGGATCTCGTCCATCGTCAACCTCAACAACGACGGTAAATTGACGCCTCGGGCACTCCGATGATTTGTTTCCCGGCTCCATGCACTTATAACATCGAAACACAGGCCTAGAGGTGACAACTTCCTTCCCCTTAGTGGAAACCAAGGATGGTCCCATAGGGGTAGGAGCTAGTAATGTGGGTCTAACAATGGAAGGTAGTCCAGGTGTAGACGATAGAATCGTCCTAACTGTTGACGTCAATGAAGAAGTGTAATGAGTCCTATCAGTAGGTCTCTGGCCAGATGTCCTCTTCTGGAGGGCTTCCGCTTGGTGTGCCCGACTAGAGACCTCTTACAGGTTCTGGAAATCATGAAGTTCTAATTGGTTTCGCATCGTGTATCATAGCCCATTAAGATAATGGACCACGACCATGTGGTTCTCCTCCCTTAAATATAAACGTGACTGGAGTACAAGAAATTGTTTGTGTACTCGTCGAGGGTTTGCTTTTCCTATCGTCGGTTGTGATGCCTACAATATATGGTCTGCATGAAGACGACAGGGACATTCCTACTCTTGAGTTGAACTTTGAACTCGAGCAAAGTAGTGATAGGTGGTTGTCCCATAGTGTAACGCATCCGCTCGACCTTTCCCCACCATGTAAGTGTGGGTCCCTTCAACTTTACGGTAGTATACTCCACCTGTTGGTGGGCAGGTGTGCCCTTCCAGCCAAGGAACCGCTCTAATCGGCCACACAAACCTAGACATACCTCAGGCTTAAGTGTGTCATCAAAATCCCTAACATCTAATTTTATACCCGCATCTCATCTAGGTGGATTCCTATTTTCTTGATTCACGGGTTGGGATTCTGGCGGTGGTGGTGTAGGGTGTTGTGCAGGAATACCCTCTAAGTGAATTTGTGTTTCTAAGTTGTTGACTGAAGTGTGCAATCCTAACATAACTTGGTTTGTATCTCTCATGGAGACGGTGAGTGCGGTGACAACGGTCGTGAGTTCTTCCGTACGTTTACCCATGTCATCTAAACCCTCCTCTAGGTGCTCGACTCTCAACTCCATGGATTAAATTCGATAACTCTTAAAATTTAAAACTTTGGAAGCGTATGTCGCTCGGCTATCCCACAATAGAAGTGAGATATCCCGGTAGCCACACCAAATTGATGCAAACTATGCTTCGCAGAACCTTAGATTTTAATTGGAGCGGAACTTGGCACAATAGTAAATATTTAACAAGCTAACTATACCATCACTTGACTGAAGTCAAGCTTTTCATCTCACAAAGCAATCAGTGAATTTAAATAAATGCGACAGGTTCACAAGCTAAGAGATAAGAAAAACACAATGACAAAATGACGACAAGGAATAATAAGAACGAGATGCGCGCTACACTTGAAACGGTAACATTGTTGAACCTAATTTAATAAACTACTTGTAAAGGGATTGAGAGGAGGGAAATGAGAGATCTCACCGGGGTTCCCCAACGACGGCGTACTAATCCTCTTCACGACACAGTCACGACAATGCGAGCAGTGGCAATGAGACGACAACGGTCAGTAATGAGGTTGAAGGGAAAAATAAAGGTGGAGTAGCGGTTCGGCTCTGGTAGAGGGTAAGATGCGGTACAGGAAGAAGTTGGCGGGTGGTGGTCGGAACTAATGACCGGCGGAGGGACAATGGATGCTGGCGAGGTGGACTTGGAGGATGGCTGGAGGTGCTGTGGAGGTCGGTGAGGTGAACTGGGTGAGATGACGGACGTGTTGTCACTGCTGTGGAGGTGAACTGGGAGGGAGATCGGGTTGTGTAGGTACAAAGCAGATGGGGTGTCCCAACAGAAATGCAGGGGCGGTGCAGTGGTACTCAAAAGGGAATACGGTGGCCTTCAGCTTCACGCGGTGGAGATGGCTATGGCTTGGAGCAAAGGAAAGTACGACAGGAGTCAACTTCACGAGGAGGAGACGATGGAAGGTCTGCGATTGGGGGAGGGCGACGGGCTCGACGTCTGCATGAAAAGGAGAACAGACCGATATGCTCTGGCAGCTGGGTTTACGGGGAAAGACTATGCGGGCCTTTCTCAATAATCCCAAAACCTGTTTAGGGCATGAAGGGGGAATGATACATATGACTTTTCCTCCCCATCTCAAGTAGTTAATATTTTTTTTTAATTTCAGCAAATACACCCTAAAATTAAGTAGCGCGCCGATCCACTCCGCTCACTTCATGCCAGACCATTTTATTTAAGGTCACGTGAGGTGGTCAATTTCAGGTACTGGGCCACAAAAGTTTGCATTAAAATAACATGACAAGTAAAATACATGGTCGGGGAATAAAAATAACAGAAATAAACTAAGGTGTGCTAGGCTGGGTCACATCAAATAAGGTCAACCAACAAAGATTATACCACCTACCCAACAACGAAGAAAATGGGGAGACAAAAATAACACAAGACAAAAGTCGGGAGGACCGCATGGGACTAAGGCGAGAGTCGGAAAATGTCATAAGAGTCGCCTTCGTCTCAAACACTTCCCCTCACGTCAAACACATGCATACAAACATAGCAAGACACTAAACAAACATTAACAAAAACCAAGTAAAAAAGCTGTTAAAGACATAAAACACTCAAATCAGCACAAAGCTTCATCACCGGCAAGAGAAAAAATACCGTAGAAGGGATAACAATGGCTGGAATCGACAAATACATCAGAGGAAGCCACAAGAGGTGGCTTGTTGAGTCAAAAATACGAAGGACAGTGACATGATGTAGCTAGAATCGACAAAAAACAGCAGCAAGCGGAAGAAGTTGACGAGAGAGGCGTACATGATTGGGAGACTCACCACGCTCCACAACATCATTAATTGCCTCATACATGATCACACCCTAGAATATTCTCTCATCACCGAATCGCAGGGAACTGAATGGATAGACAGTTGTAGGTCGCAACAAGGGAGAGCTCAGCAGAGGAAGCCATTGGAAGACGTCTGGATCGACGACGGACGAAAGTTGCGGTTGGCTGAGAAGACAGGCTCAACGAAGCCAGCGGTAGACACGGCGGAAGACATTGTAGTCGATGAGAATGAGAGGAGCACGAGACGAGAGGGCATTGTCAGCGGGAACAACGGAAGATCATCTTCTTCTTCGAGAAAATCTTCTTCGTCGAGGAGCATCGACTGGCCCTTGCGGGATCATAAACGATGAGGAACGATGGTGAAGACACCAGGATCTTTGATAGGAAGCAGACGGGAGCTTGATGGGATCAACAGAGAGGAAATATCGACGGGATCGTCAGCCACGAGTTGTGACAGGAACATAGATAGGAGTAGCGGTCTGCGAGCGGGCTCGACGAAGGAAGGCGGAAGAGAATTCCGCCAGACTGGAACCAACGAAGCAACAAAGAAGACTAGAAGCATCACGACTGGAACCAGTGACAGAGAAGACAGAATCCCTCCGACGCTATCATTGTGGGGATCAAAAGAATGAAGCAAAAAGAAAAATGGACAATAGAGGGAGTGGAAACCACCAAGAAATTTAGGTCGCCAACATTTTTAGGGCTCCAAAATTTTAAGGAGGAATCAATTCCTGCTCTGATACCATGTTGAAATACAAGAAAATAAATATACAGTACATTTTATTCATCGCTCAAAGAGGATATTTGAAGGACTTAAAAGGACTCGTAAAATAGAAATTACAATGTGGGACTAAACCCAAACACTCCTAAAAGACTCTAATAATGCAATAACACTAATAACTAAAACATCATCAAATTCCGCTCCAGGTAGATTATGCAAACCCTAAGTACTATTGTCATTTGTCATTTGCTGCAGTGCATCAGCTATTCTCATTCTATTGTTAACGCACACAACAATATTAACAAATTTGTATCTTAGGGTAAATCTCGGATGTATCTCTCATGGTAGAGGCATTTATTTACTGTATATTGTATTATAATTATGTAATTTCACAACCTTAAGCTGTTTTTGTCGTGCAGTTTTTGATTTCTTTTTCTTGATGAAGTTACTTCCTGCTCAAACCACTATTTAATATTATCTTTGTAAAGTCTTGAAAATGGCAATAAATTATGCATCATGAGAAAAGAAAAGTATTATTAGTTGTGTATCCTTGATTGCAACAAAGATATAACTGACCTGAATGTACCTCAAAATTTTTCTGAAATGCCTGCTAGTTTTGTAACGTAGTCCCGAATGGCATTTCTTCAAGTATGTTTTTATTTGTAAGTTTAGGGGCCATTTAGCCCTTTGAAATTCGAAGTAAGTTCTGAGATTGATGAATTTATTGGAATCCATCATTTGGTTCGATGTAGTTGACAACTATTATTGATTTTAAACTCTGACATCTCATTGTGATGATTTCATTTTATACAGAATAAAATGGAAATATGATCAACATTTTCTAAAATTTAATTTTCTATTTACAAGCAATCGTTAGGCTTTTAGCTGTTTATCCTAATACAGGTGAGATCCGTGCCTCATATTTGTAAATCTCATATATCTAGTTTTAGGAAGTCACCTAATCGTACAAACATGACTATGATCGGCTAATTAATATACCCTACCAATGTAATACATACAACATACCCGAGAAATTTTGAAAGATGCTTTAAAATTCTTTATCTCATCATTACTTTTACCTGATCATTCAAATGCTTAATTGGCTAAGGAGCCAATTTGATGGAGTTCGTTCGCGCTACATTGGAGGAGTCGACTGGTTCGACAATTTTGGATCATCAGATTGGCGAAGCCACCATTGCGTTTGCCGCTAATTTTCATATTTTTATATATTTTATTTTTTGAACTTGTATTTTGAAATTTATGCTAAGTTATCCATCCAAGCATTTAGGGTTGTGTGATGACTTAACCTAAATCTTCCCTCTTTATATCTCAGCTGACTAGGTCAAATGAGGGAACAAGTCTTATGGATTAGAAAAAACAGCCACTCGGACCTTCGCTCGATCCAATGCCATGGAAGCTATGCGGTACCGACACCTCCAGTCCCAACTCCCGGGGGTGCCGACGCCCTCATCCACCGCCTCCCTCTCCTTCGATGAGTCTCCCCCTCCCTCCATCTGTTGTTCCCACTAAGTGATCCACCCCCAGCTGCCAATGCCTCCTCTGACATCCGCCCCCACCCCCCCCCCCCCCCCATCCACACACACACAACCGCCCTCCGTCCTTTGACAGCCCCGCCTCCACCCCCCACAACCTTCTTCCACCTCCCCAGCACTCGCCGCCGCTTCCTTCAATACCGGCCAGCCTCCTGAATCCTCCCCGACCAAAACCCCCTTTACAACCAGCTATGGCTGCTATATTGTCATCCTAATCATCCAGGACAGCCACCACCTCAACCTCTTCCACCTGTGCTGATTTCTTTGTAAGGTCTACATGTCAGTTTTTATTCCTTGCATGGTATGGATGTTCACTTATTGCTAGTAATACTTGATTTGACTATTTTACTTCTACGTAGATGTGCAATACTTTTTCACTTGCATTTAATTTTTGTAAGCTCTTTGTTAGTTGCAATTATTGCATGCTTACTTACATTGCGATAGTTGTGATAAACCCTTAATATTGTTTAATTACTGACGCCTTGAAAACAATTGCATGAACGAAGTTTTCGAATTAGTATTAGGGTTAGAGTTTAGGTCATATGTATCTTTTTCATTGGATTGTGCGTGCTTGCATTTCTTTTGCATCTTCTAGGGTTGTCGTAGATCCTTTGTATTTTTTGTGATTGCTCGCATTGCAACTAAGATTAGGGCATCACGAGTTCTCCACCTATATATTTGTCCTGCATCACAATTGGATATTGTTGTTGACAAACACATTTATATTTTTTGCCCTTTTATCTTGTTTTGGCTGTCAGGATATCACAAATTCATAATGGTTAATATGGATGGTTGATATTGTAATTACAAATTGATAATGTTTAATATCTTTGGTTGATATTTTAATTACTTGTATGTTTCAGCATTCTTCTTTCAAATGAATGACATTGTCTTTAACTAGAAAAAGGTTTAACTGCCCATTTATGATACAATGCAATTTATTCTCCATACAATTTATCACAAATTCATAATGGTTAATGTCGCGGTCTAACTCGGCGTCCCGGTCGGGCCGGAATACTTGGACCGTCTTGGCTCTCGGAACGGTCGAGCGCGCACACAGTCAATAGAGTAGGTTGGTTGTACACAAGCAGTTTTAACGTGGAAAAATCCCTCAGCTGGGTAAAAAATCACGTGACCGGATCTGTGCCGGTCAAAGTCCACTATCTTCGGGTTGTTACAACTTGTTCGTGAAGTCGAGGGTGACAGGCCACCTCTCGTTACAGCTTTGGGGGGTGAGAGAACACTTAGCACGCGGCGGACGACAGACCGTCGCACCGAGGGTTGTTACAAATTGCGCTACGCGCTGGTGGTCTTTCGATAGCAGCTTGCCAATTTCTGAACTCAGGAGCGGAGTGTCTGAACTCTCGGTTGTGGGGGCCACTTGAGTCTTGAGAGATCCGGCTTCGTCAGGTGACTTTGACTCGACTCGCGTGTAGCTCGGATGCGGCTCGGGTGCGGCTCGGGTTCGGCTTGTAGGAGGAATTCGGCAGAGCTCCGACTTTAGGAAGAAGAAGACTCAGAGGAGAAAAAGGTGAGAAATGAGGAGGCATGGGGCTCCTTTTATAGGCTCCGGGTGGTGGTTATGGTGGTTACGCGGCCATCCGCACACCATAACCACCATTATAATTGCTTTTAGTATAGTTTAAATGCGTGTATTTCGCTATTTGGAGACCATTTAAATAAACTATATAAAATATTAATTAAATCCTTCCCCACTAACCCGACAGTTAGTGAGTGGTTACGCGTAAATCAGACGGCCGGGAGTGTTCCCCGACGATCGGACGACGGGTGTGGAATTCCGCGGGTGGCCGGCGAACTTGCAGCCAAGTTCGCCGGTGTGGGGAGGATCGCCGACGGCGGCCGGGATGGTGCGGCCACCCCCCTTGGCCGCGCTCCGGCGGCCAAGGGAGGGGGCGGCTCAGGCGGCCGCCCCCTTGGCTGCGCCAGCGACCACGAAAGCCCCCCCTGGCCGCACTGGCGGCTGGGAAAGGGGCCGGAAAAGGGGGCGGCTCGGGAAGGGGGCGACCGCCCCCTTGGCCGCACCGGCGGCCGGGGCCGCCCCCTTGGCCGCACCGGCGGCCGCGGAAGGGGGCGGCTGACCCTTGGCCGCACCGGCGGCCGGGGCCGCCCCCTTGGCCGCACCGGCGGCCGGGGAAGGGGGAGGCCCGGGCAGCCGCCCCCTTGGCCGCGCCGGCGGTTGAGGAAGGGTGCGGCCCCGTCGGCCGCCCCCTTGGCCGTGCCGCGGCGAGAGAGGGCGGGCGGCGGGGGAGGGGGCCGGCCACCCGCCGCTGGCATGGTGGGGCTCGCGGCGGTTTGCTCATTACGCGTTATGGGATCGTCGCGCGGGGGATCGGGCGCGGTGATCGCGCGCGCGGTCGATCCCATGATCCCTCTTTCTTTGAGATGGAGATCACGGGTGTACGATTATGTGCACACCCGATTTCTATAAAATGGGGGTCATCCCCAACAGTTAATATCGACGGTTGATATTGTAATTACAAATTGATAATGTTTAATATCTGTGGTTGATATTTTAATTTCTTGCATGTTTCAGCATCCTTCTTTCAAATGAATGATATTAATTAGAAGAAGGTTTAACTGCCCATTTATGATAAAATGCAATTTATTTTCCTTGCATTTTCTCTATGAACACTCAGTTGTCCTCATCATTTCTGTTTAATTTGCAGTGTTCGTTTGTTGAACATCGTAACTACAAGATTATATATAGACGCTATGCATCGCTTTTCTTTTTGGTTGGGGTTGACAATGATGAGGTGAGTCTGTCTGCCCAACTTGTAGATATCTTGAGTTTCAAAATGAATGTGTATAGATGATACAGTTGTTTGTATCAAATAACTTTGAGCTTACTGTTGATATATTGAAGACTCACTATGTTGCTGAGCTTCAAGATAACATTCGTAGGGATAACACAGTAGTTTGATTGCATAGCTATTTTATGTTCTCGAGTGATTTATATTTGTAATGAGGATTTTTGCATGCATTTTGTTTTTTACTTTTGAACACTTGATGTTTCTATGATTATACGAGTCTACATAAAGTGCCCCAAGTTGGAATTTACTTGTTGATACACAAAATTGCAGGTTTTAGTTTCAGAATGAACCGGAGATTCCACTACATGTATCTTTACTATAAAAGATGCTAAAATTATTTTAAAAAATTACATTGCAGTTCTAGCTTATATAGCCGA
This sequence comes from Platanthera guangdongensis, assembly GCA_039583875.1. NCBI lineage: Eukaryota > Viridiplantae > Streptophyta > Magnoliopsida > Asparagales > Orchidaceae > Platanthera > Platanthera guangdongensis. Next base: position 27,517,869 of record CM077167.1, read on the forward strand.
CCCCACTATAGTGGGATAAAGGCTTGAGTGTTGTTTACATTGCAGTTCTAGCTCATTTTTCATAAAGATTTGATGGAATCATTAGTTTATGTTTTTTTTGTATAGCAAAGTTCTTACAGTAAAGAATGCTGGTCCGAATTTGCCTTGATCTCTTCTTCATTCTCAGAAGTCAGCATCACTGAACTAAAAAAATGTGACTTTGGAAAATGCATGCCACATTTTAAACTAGCTATCATATTCAGTCATAATCCATCTATTATTTTCTGAAGAATCTGGAACCAGCCATATCTTGTTCTAATAGTTAAGCCAAAATGAAAGCGATGTGTACTTATAAACCCATAGTAAGAAAAATTAATGAAGTATAACCTACAAGGCAGGATGAAAGTGTGGAAGTCGGGTCTATAGATAAAAGACTTCATCTTGATTTACATATATTTTATCACAAATAGATTTCGAGAAAAAGTGATGCAGGGGTAGGTTGACAATGACTCGATCAACTATGATGCAACCTAGATGCAATGCGAGTGAGATGAATGTGAAAGCATGCCGGATTAAAGATCTAACAACAGTAATTAAATTACTAAGCTTTAAACCTATTGCATAGTTGAAAACAACTTAATTCGTTCAACGAGTGGTTTATGATTTACCATCAAAATGAGGTGCAAATTTTAGTTAAGTGTGCATCAAATGAAATTGTTATGGATCTGTTTCGGATCCCCCGCCAGTTATCTATTATTATATATATTAAGTCGAGTCAAGTGTATAATCGTAGTCGTTGTATATTTTAATATTTTAGTGTCTATTGATGTAATTACAGTTATGCCATTGGGGGGTTCTATATACCCTTAGAGTCTTATATCAAGTGATCAATGAAATGAAGTTCTAGTTTCTCTGTTCCCTTGTGAGATATTTGGTAGCTCTCTCCTCCAATGAACAATCCCGCTTCCGTGGTTAGGGTTCCGTTGTTTCCTACACCATCATCATCTTCCCCTCCGACCACTACTCTGGCTACCACTCTGAATAGGCTCATAACAACTTTGGTATCAGAGCTTTCTCGGTCCTCTTCCGCCGACGCACGCCAACATCGTCGCTTCCAAGACCTCCTTTCAGCGCTCAACAAGTCACTCGTCCGACTACAACAAGCCGCTGTGTTATGGGCCTATCTCAGAGGTGGTCGCGATAAGGAGCGTCGGGTTATCGGAGATACTGTGGAGCCGTGACCACGACTGCCTAAGCGGGGTTGCTCGTTGGAGAAGAGAGCCACCGAGATCTCACAAAGAAGATGAGAATTAGAACCTTGTCATTGCCTGCCTTCAACAACACACTCAAAGCCTTTATATAGGCTACAACATAATAATGACTCAAACACTCATCTAACACTCCCTTAACATAACATAAAGACACTAATAATAATGATAATAAGGAGCTCGGTGCTCGAGACTCACAACAACCCATAACACGTAACATCATAACTCATAACACATAACATCTCACCCTTCCTCAAAAAAGACTTGTCCTCAAGCTTTATCTGATGCACTTGTCGTCAGAATCCTCAACGTGCAGGTAGAAAAGCCGGCTGTATTTGTGGCCGCGAGTGTACTGATCGTCGCAATTGAAACATAATCCCTGAGCGCGGCGGTGCAACATCTCAGCCTGAGATAATCGGCGGACCGGTGGGGCTGGGGGACCCTCGATACGACCCCGTTGAATAATGTTGGTGGCAGGTGGATAGACTTCCTGGGCCAGCTGGAAGCGACGATCGCAGAGCCGGGCCAAACTTATAGCAATCACTAAGTTCGGAGGGGCCTCAAACTCAATATCCAGTCACAGTCGCTTGCTAAGTCAAGCGGTAAAAATGTCGACCTGCATATCTGGGCCAAGAGTTACATGCGCTAAGAGAAGCTGAAATTGTTCCAGGTACTCATCCACGGTACCTGTTTGTCGCAGAGATGTGAGTGCGTCGAGGGAGTTACTGCGGATAGGAGGTCCGAAACACAAGTTATAGATCTGCTTGAAGTCGTCCAAAATCAGATTTGGTCGGTTGGTGAGAAGTTGAGATCCCCATAAAATAGCAGAGTCGAGCATGTGGAAAGATGCTAAATGGATCTGATCTGCTTCCGGAGTTTACTGGTGGCCGAAGAATTGCTCACACTTGATGAGCCAGCTCAAGGGATCACTTTTCCCATCATAGGTTGGAAATTCCAATCTGGTATAGCGTGGTACAATCGTAACGTCGGGTTGCATGAGGACGTGCGGAGGCGGCCCATGGACGGTCAGGGTGAGGCGGGGCATTGCGGAGAAGTGGTTGTGCCTGACTGCTGCTTGCATGATCGTGTGTCAGGGCGGTTGACAGATCATCGATGTGCTTGGAAAGCACAGTAATGGCCTCCTTATGTCGGTCCGCGAGAGCAGTGTACGCGGCTTGTTGCGTCATGACGGCCTGGAGCATGGTCATAATCTGACTTAGTTGATCCGAGTAGTCACCCATAGTGCGGGATGAGGAATGAGAAGAGGAGCGGGTGACCGGGTGGGTGGATTGCGCCGAGTCAGATGAGTGGGAGTTTCCGCGGGAGCCGCGTCGCTGCCCAATGGTGCGACCTAAAATAGTGCTCAGAGCGTTGTCGGTAGTTGAATAAGTGAATCTTGGGTGAGAAAGAAGGGTGCTGCTGAACTTATAGGAGAAAAAATAAAGAGTCTTCAAAAAAAAAAGCGGAATGGATAAACCGGTGTTGACCCAGTTCTCCCATAGGTATTAATGAAAGGCGTTGTTGTGGGGCTCCAAAAGGGGACCAGCGGACCCGATGCAGCCTGTACGCGGGGCTCGAGAAAAAGATTAAACGCGCTGCTGTGTGTGTGGGGGGGGGGACTCGAGGATGACGCTACGACACGAGTTGCGGGATACAAAAGGGCGCGGGAGCGGCGGCGGCCTGGTGCAGATTTGATGACGAGTACGGGGTAGCACTACGCAGGACCGGAGCGGCTGCCTTGTGTGGAGTCGACGATGAGATCGGCGACACGATGCGGGACGGGAGCGGCGATCCTGGAATGGGGATCGACAGAGGCAGTTGTCGGGAAGCTGCTGTGGAGGAAAGACGCCGGTGTCAGAGGTTGTCGTCGGGACGCTGCTGTGACTTGTGGTGTGCGCAGGGGCTGAACCATCGGCGGCGTGCCACAGTTGTCGATTGGCGGCGTCGAACAGGGAAGGCAGTGGATGGAAAAAGTGCAGCGAAAGAGGAACGACAACGGGGAGAAGCCAAGGAAGGAGTGGATCTGATACCAAGTTGTTATGGTCCTATCTCGGAGGTGGTCGCGAGGAGCGGCAGGTTATCAAAAATACTGTGGAGCCGTGACCGTGACTGCATAAGCGGGATTACTCGTCGGAGGAGAGAGCCACCAAGATCTCACAAAGAAGATGAGAATTAGAACCTTGTCATTGTATGCCTTCAACAACACACCCAAAGCTTTTATATATTCTACAACATAATAACGACTCTAACACTCACCTAACACTCCCCTAACATAACATAAAGACACTAATAATAATGATAATAAGGAGCTCGGTGCTCGCGACTCACAACAACCCATAACACGTAACATCATAACTCATAACACATAACACGTTGTTACTTTCCTTGTTGTCTTCAAGCCCGACACAACGTCTTCCCCGCCTAGAACAAGCCAACCCAGCTTCTTTAGATTCATCCCCTGCCAGAAGACCACGTTGTTTTTCCGCGACCAGTCGACGCCCTCTTCCGCTTCGTCTCCGCCAACCTGCGTCAATCGACGCTTCTCCGTGACCAATCAATGCACTCGACGCACATCAACCGATTGTCTACCCGCATTTCCACGCCTCCTGCTGTGTCGTTTCTGCCCGTCTACATCCACGATAACCTGGACGCTACTTTCTTTCGACCGGGTCATCGATTCTCCCATTTCCACTCTGCTTGTATGCCTTCTCGAGCCGGGACATCGACGATACTGGCCTTCTTTCGACCGGGTCATCGATTCTCCCATTTCCACGCCTCCTGCTTGTTTGACTTCTCACCTAGATGCCCCAGTCTAGCATGCCAAAGAGCAGGTGAAATAGTAGCAACAACGATGGATGAGGGTGAGAGACAGGGCGAAGGAGGTGGAAGATCCAGCTAGTATAGCCAGTCGCACTTACGGCCGTAGCCAAAAGTCCTCCTCGTGGTCAGGTCCTGAAAAACACAGCCAGAAGGAAAAAATGTCACCGAGCAGTGCAACAAACGAGTCAATTGACTAACAGAAAAAAGATTTAAAGCAAGTTTGGGAACATGAAGAACTGAACCCAAAGAGAAGGAGGGAGTCAGAGGAACTGTGCCTCGGTGAAGGATGAGGGTCACAGAGCCATCAGCAGGGCGAACCTGCCGATGGACATTCGATGACTCAAGAGAAGAGAACAAGCGTGTCTCACCAGTCATGTGATCAGTGGTCCCAGCGTCAATCACCCAGGGAGAAGAGGACCGCTCTCGAGTGACATGAAAGGCCATCGGGGTACCTGACACAGACGCTGAAGTCGACGAGAACGACGATGAGGCAGGAAGCGGCTGAGCAGGAAGAGGCTGGTGCGGAGTCTGAAACGGAGAGTGCCGCTGAAGCTGAGACTGGAGCTGCTACACTTGAATCAGGTTGGCCCCCAAAGTCGGAAGAAGTAGAGGTTGCAACACGCGTGGCGGGGAACTGCTGGCGTAGGTGAGGAAAGAGCAGCCAGCATCGGGCCTTCTCATGACTAGTCCGGAGGCAGTGTTGACACTGAACAGAGGCAAATGGGCTGCCACGACCACCCGCGCGACCCTTAGAGGTAGAAGTACGCTCCCCGCGCGCAAAAGACGACCTGAAGCAAGGGTCATTTGGTCTGGAATAGGAACAGAAGCTGTAACGGGCAAAACAACAGTCAGGCGGGCACGACGCTCATGCTCCTCTACCATGGAATAAGTATCCAAGATATCAGGAAGAGGGTTCATGCTGACAATCTGAACCCTAATCTGCTCAAACTCGGGCTTCAAGCCCATCAGGAACTGATAGGTCTCCCGCTTCGCCTGCCGCCGCTTGACAACAAGAAGATCCTCTGGATGTAGAAAAGCACTGAGCGGCTCAAGGTCAGAAAACTCCTGGAATCTCCCTGAGAGAAAGGTAAAGTACTCGTGCACAGAACGGTCCCCCTGATGAGCAGTAAAAATCTCCTGGAAGACAGAATAAATCCGCGTATCAACGCGTGTGTGACTGTAGGTACGCGTCAAGGCAGCCCAAAGAGACGACACTGAATCGAATCGCATGAACTGCTCATAAATGCGGGGCTCCATGAAGCACTGAAGCCACTCGAGAATCTTGAAATTTTCCGTGCGCCATTGACGGATAGCCTTTTCGTCGAAGGCTTGGGAACACCATTAGGTTCAAGCCAATCAAACTTGTCATGTCCGGCAAGATGGACTCGCACGGAGTTGAACCAAGCGATAAAGTTTTTTTCATTGAGAAGGGCGGTAGTAATCCGCCGAGCAAATCCATCATTCGAACCAAAGAGGGAGGAATCCATGGGATGGGAAGCAGAGAAACCCTTAAACAGAAGAGGAAAAACCCATCCCCAAAAAAGAAAGGAAGATCGTAGATCACAGATCTAGGTCATGAGAAGAAAAGAAGTGAGGTAAGGGGCGGTAAACACCAACCAAATCGGCGGTGGAAGAAACAATCGAAAGGACAAAAAGGAGGAAGAACAGTGGTTGTAGCAGAGGAGAACAATGTGAGAAGATCAGACAGAGAACGGCATAGCAGCGGGAGAAGATCCAGAACGGCGTAGCAGTGGGCGAACGACGAGCAGCGAGAGAACGGTGACGTAGCAGCGGGAGAAGATTGAACGGCTGCAGCTGCAGGCAGATGGCGGCAACAGCGGGAGGACGGCAACAACAGCGGGAGCCGCGATGCCCTCACATCGCGCTGAGAACGCCGCATCAGCTAAGCGGGGTCGGCGAAGCGGGGTCGGGATTAGGGAGAAGCGGGGTCGGGATACGTCCTCTGATACCAAATCAGATGAGAGAAAAATAAAACTTGATTCATCCTCAAAGGGGAATTAGGTATATATAGATACAACGTATAGAATAATACGCCAATAATAAATAACACGCCAATAGATTAATTATTTCTTGATTAATTAAGTCATTAATTAATTAACATAAACCGCAAGCTTAGTGTCGCGGAGATTGTCGCCCTTCGTTCGATAGAGGAACTGATGAATGCCTGGGATGCATGCCTTCGGGTTGTCGAAGCACGTCGTCAGGACACCATGACCACGCTCCTCCACAAACTTGATAATTTAATGACTGATTTTCCGCCGAAGAGTTCACCTTCGTTGTCCCCGCCTCTCCTCTTGCAGTCGCCCTCTTCGCCAGCCACATACACATCACCTCTCTTTGCGGCGATTGTTCCTCCGACAACGTCGACGCTTCTTGTAGCAGCAATTGCTCTGCCAGCCCCTGCTCCAGTCGCCCTGACCGCATCATCACCCGCATCATCACCTCCTCTGTCGGAACTTGCTCCGCCGACACCTGCTCTATCGATCCCTCTGACCACCTCACCGCCTTCAGATCCATTCCTTCTGCCGGTTGTCGCTCCTCCGACCAACTTGTTGCAGTTGCTCACTACCGCTCTACTGAACTTGCTGAAGTCATTATTTCTGCTGCTTGTCTTTCCCTTGGCGCTGCCGCTACTCACCAACGCCACCGCTATCGCTACACAATATTATGCATTGTTCTGACGGGAGATCAAGATGCCAGACGATCTGATCACCACGTGGAGTTCGAGATTGAGGACAGGCTCGATTTCAATGACGGATGATATGTTATGATCTATTACGGATCCCCCGTCAGTTATCTATTATTATATGTATGAAGTGGAGTCAAGTGTATTCTTTGTGTCGTATGAATCTAATCTTAGTCGTCGTATATTTTAATATTTTGCATCTATTGATGTAATTACAGTTATGTCATTGGGGGTTCTATATATTGTCCCTTAGAGTCTTGTATCAAGTGATCAATGAAATGAAGTTCTAGTTTCTCTATTCCCTCGTGAGATATTTGGTGGCTCTCTCCTCCAATGAGCAACCCCGCTTAGGCAGCTACGGTTAGGGCTCCGTTGTATCCTCCACCACCATCATCTTTCCCTTTCGACCAGTACTCCGACCACCACTCCGAATAGGCCCATAACAGGAATATGCAAATCAAACAACGAATAATAGTATTAAACACACATGAAAGTTTAGATTCCACAAGCAATAGTTTGACCATTCAACATAAAGTGAAATAAATAACATTCATACAAGATTTACTCATGCATGCGACGACGTGATTTGGGGAAAGAGATCTGCTAGTTGCATCGGCTTCGAATTGGCGGGTGGCTCCAAAGAGGGGTTGTGGATGACGCAAGGTGTTAGCGGAGGGCTGCGGTAGGCGTGAAGGGGGATTACGAGGGGATTACGAAAGTGTGTTGGCGACGGTAGGACCGGAGGACTGTACGAGACTTGGGAAGAGGTGGGAGGCGGCGACAGGGGCCGCAATGTTGGTGGAGAGTTGTACGGGGCTGGAGAAGTTGAGGGAGGCGGTGGTAGGGGTGGAGGAGGGTTGTACGGGGCTGGAGAAGTTGAGAAAGGAGGCGGTAGGGATGGAGGAGGGATGTACGGGGCTGGAGAAGTTGATGTAGGCGGCATTAAGATTGGAGGAGGGTTCTACGAGGCTGGTGAAGTTGAGCGAGGCGGCGTAGGGCTAGAGGAGGATTCATGTGTCCAAGCTTGAAAGTTATCCCCTCCCTTCATCTCTCCATCTAGCTAGCCACCCTCCTAGCCCCTGTCTCCTTGGTCGGCCACCTCTCTTCCTTACCTCCACTAGCTCGCCACCACCATAAATCCAAGATCTCCCCAAAATACCGCCCTACCTCCGCAAAATTCCATCGTGATCACCTCGTATTTCCATACTAATTCAGTTTTTTGACGATCGCCAAAAATCACCTTAGGAGATCTCCCTCATACTATCATCAACACCTCAAAACTCCTCCACACCACCACTTTACGTACTTTATTTTTTTAGTTTTCCGACGATCACCGAAAACCATCTCCGGCCACCACCCCCATCACCACATAACACCATAACTACCTTCTCACAAACCCCACCTCCTCATTTCTCCACTATCCTAAAAATTTGGTCTCCCTTAAAATTCCTCCCCATCTCCTATTTTCTCCACCTATGTTGCACCGACACCGACACGTGACACGCGACACAACACGACACACGACTCGTCTATTCTCCTAAACTACTAATATTCGATACGTTGGGACACGTTTGTTAAATTCATATTTTATAATTATAGAAATTACAAAATACTAATAAATAGACAAGAAATGAACAAACTTAGCATATAAAATGTAATACTCATACTTTCATATTATATATCGTCTAAAAAGACAATTGATTCAAAGTCCGGCTTATCTAGTGAGAGATTTGCAATTTCCAGCATACCAACATCTTTGAATGTATCAAAAGCATCTCCGACAATATCCCACATCTTTGTTTCTCCTTGTGTATATTGTGGAGTTTTTCTTGAAAGCAGACGTAAATTGCTGTGTATGAAAACCAGATCTTCTGCACGCTTTGTTGTCATTCTATTTCTTTTCATTGAGTGTACAAAAGAATATATACTCCAATTTCTCTCTGCACATGATGAGGACGGTTGTGCAAGAAGCTTTAAGGCAAAACTTTGTAAAATAGGAGCACTTGCTCCATGAACAACCCACTAAGCATTGGGATCCATAAAATATCTGCTTTGAATTGAATCAAAATCTATAAAATCTCCATTTATGTATGCAAAATTTGCATATTCTAAATTCACCAGTGTTCGCTCCTCAATCTCCGGAAAGTATTTCCTAAAACATTTCTTAGTTTTTGAATTATCTCACTATCCTTGTATGGAGAAACTCTTGAAGGATCTTAATTGAGCCATTGTTCACTATAATACCTAATTTAAAAAGAAACACAAATATTAATAACATAAAAATTATTCATTAATATAAATATAAAAAGGCATGAAAAGTTAGAAATTACTTTGGATTCAAGGCATGTGCTAAGCAATGAAGAGGAGTGTTGTTCTTTCACCAACGATCAAGTAATATTGCTTGAACAACATCATAAAAGGTTGACTGCTCATCTAACCTTTTCACCTCATGATCATAAATAGCTTTCTTCACTTTTTCAATCATAGAATCTCACATGTCATAAACTAAATGAAGGCAAGACTTATCTGTATCACAAAACCTCAGCATATCATAAATTGGAGCCGTTGAAAGATATGATGTAATCAATAGAGTCCCACCATGAATCATTTAGTACATTTTCCTTCACAAACCTTGCTATTCCTTGATTATCATCTCGATAAATATTTTATTTCTCACAAATCACCATGCTTTGGAGACCATTTTTAATGAGCTTAAATCTTTTTAACATCACAATCATTGAAGCAAATCTTGTATCAGGAAGGGAGGAAGAGGAAGCCGCAAACCTAAAGCAGATTGAGGGAGGAAGAGCCGAGTGACGAGCAATCGCAGATGCCCTAATCAGAAGAAGATAAAAAGGAATGCCGAGAGTTGGAGACGATCGGGGATAATATAATCAACCCGATCACGGGACTCGCGTGTCCAAATTAGCCGGACGCGCGAGTCCCGAACAAAGGCGTGTCCGGCACTTCCGACACGCGTGTCCGAGCGTGTCGGCGTGTCAGACGCGTGTCGGAGTGTCGGACACCGACCCTCTGGCCATTTTAGAGTGTCCGTGCTTCATAGTTCTCCACTTCCCCCACTAACTCCAAAACATCCTCACGCGAAGCCACTCTCTCAGCCCTCAACCAAGCCCCACCTCTCTCCCTAATACAGCCGGTTCGACCACCTGCAGTCCAAAACTGAACCCCGACTACCCCATTCAGCAGCAGCCCCCTTCCTCATGTGAACCACCATCCCTGCCGAGCCCCTCCCTTCTCCAATTCAGCACAGGTTTCAAGCCACTTCCAGGAATCCTCCATTATCACCAATGAAGTCCTTCCGGTCCTTCCCCTCACTCTTTACGGTTTCTTATCCCTTCCTGGACGGCAACACTCCTCACCGTGACTCCTTACGGCCACTATCAGGAAATATTGCCACCTGCCAGCTACTTTCCAGCACAGCCTTTGGCGATTTCTGTACAATCCAGAGTTTTATGTGTCCTCTTCCCCCTCAGCTACGACTTCTTCCACCAGTAGTTGCCAGAAAGTCCAGCCCCTGAAAGATCATTTCCAGCCAGGCATAATGCTCTCCAGCTGCCTGCAACTCCATTGAGAGCCCGTGCTTCAGTGTCCACCGCAGTCCCGACCCCGGGAAAGCCCTACAAGTCTCCTACTTTATAGTTGTGTGAGTTTCAAGTTTTCTGTGAACTATTCTTTGTTTAATTAGTGGTTATTTCTATACTTTGCATCATATCCTATTTGTAATCTTTGTTTCCATATCGTTTGTGGCTAGTGTTTAGTGTTGATATTCATTTGCGTGATTCGTGCTCTCTCACGTTAATACTATTGTACATGCTCTCTAATTTTTGAAGTTTTCTTTTATTGTAATTTTCTTGCGTTTACTTTTATAAATCAAATTATTGCAAGTTATAATTTGTCGGATTCATGTTGTCGCATTTATGGTTCATCCGTTATCCGTTATCCCCTGTCAGAGGATTGTCCCGCGTCATCTTGAGCAATGGAAAGTGGGTTAAAAATAAATTTTGTTACCAAACTTTAAGGCTCTGTTTGGCGCATCTTTGGCGACTGGAAAAGTTCTTTTTCCAGCCGCCAGAGATGGTTTTACGCTGTTTGTTTTGTTTAGTGTTTGGAAAATCGCGGATCTAAAAACCGCATTTTAGGGGCTCTTTGGGAAGCTGCCGAGCCCCCACGGGCGCACTTCTAAAATCGCATCCTATCTCTCTCGTTCCCGAACCCTATCACGCCCCTCTCTCGTTCCCGATCTCCCGTCTTCCTCGCCCGGTTGTGCCTCGCCGATGCCGGAAACTGCCAGCAGCAGTATACATGACTTTCTCCGGCCTCATACAGGACTCCCTGCACATCCAGATTGGAGGTCCCTGTCGCAGATCGGAATCCGGAGAAGGAGATCGTGCCAGCTGGGGGTTTTTCCTTTGTAGTTTGCCAGAAATCTTCATTGTCCCCAGAAATAAACTTATGTTTTTCATCTCCCGTTGTTGGCTTGACCCCGGATCTGATCACAGGCTTCCCATCAAGCTTCAGTGACTTTCTCCTCCCTCCGACCAGCCACTGTAGTGTCTTCCACTTCCAGATTTGGTCGATTGCGAGCCCTCCTCTTCCATGTCTGATCGATTCCAAGCCCTAGCTTTCTGAGTCTGGTTTTTCTACCAAACAGTCAACAACTCTCTCTGTAGAGCTTTTCTGAGAGCTCTATTCCATCAACAACTTCTCCATCCGACAAAGCTGTCCCAAACAGAGCATAAGTCTGAGAAGAAACATCTTGTATTCACGGGCCTTAATGAAAGGAGGGTGAATTAATAGAATATGGAGATAGTACACAATATGATTGCTATAAATTTGAATCAAATAATGTTGACAGTGGCTTAATGGGTGATGCTTTGAGGATTATTGAGCGAAAAAATTGGCGTTGTACATATGAATGAATGAAAAATGGGAATTCATAAGACCGACATCATGATGCTGAGTATGATATAGATTCATATTTCAAACATAGATGTACCCTGACACACTCTTAGTATCCTCCTAAGTGATGGGGATAAACTGCGTGATTGTGTTTGGTGGAGGAGATCGAGTCACCACTCAACGAACCGTTTTTGCATATTTGCATGAGATGCATTGATCGGATCGGCGATTCTAGACCGCGAGCGCGTCCGGAGCTTTGTTTTACTTTTCTTATGTATTTTGTTTTTTTATTTGGACTTGTATTTAGTGTTTTAAGACACCGGACGTAAAAGACAATCATAGCCGTTCACGCCGGTTTCCCAACCGCCCCTCTCGTTATAAATAGGAGCAGATGCTTTCATTTTCAGTGGTTATTGAATTTGTGGGTGATTCCAGATTCGGCAATCCTTCGCGGTGCGGTGCCGTGAAATTCGGGGTGCAATGTCTCGGTCTTGTTTTTTGTGATATTCCCGTTTTTCCCTTGCCATTGTCCCCATTTCCCGTGGATTCCCCCTGTATCCCATGATATTTGTTATAAGTGCCACCATTCATCCCTTCCAGCGTGGAACTGCACAAGCCCATTCCTGTTCATCTTCCTCCTTAACCCCATCTCCCACTCGATTGGAACCGACACTCTAAACTACTCACGTCAACACTTGCCTTTTCGTGGATCCACCTTCACATAAATCGTTGCAGCACTTCTCCTCCCCATGAGCCTCCATCCTCCTCCAGCCCGACCACCATCCACTTCCCTCTCCCTGTCGACGAGTTCCCGTCCATTTCAAATTCCTCCATCTTCTCAAACCTTGTTGCAGCAATTCTCCCATGTGACTGCTGTGAGACTGTTGTGAGATACCTAGTAATGGGGAACCATCAGATGCACCTGGAGGGGTTCGCCGCAAGGCGGAACCCACGTACATGTATTCACGCAGGAGGACTTGATCGGATCGCCGATCGGACTCTGCGGTTGCGTCAGGGACGTCGCCGCGAGTCAAAAAACTATATTAGTTTATTTTTTTTGTTTGTTTTGATGTATTTTAAGGGCCAAACCCACCAGCCAATCATAGCCGTTGATGGGGGATGCCCGAGCCTTCTTTTATTATAAATAGGAGTCTTGAGGGCTGAATTGATTCATTGTTGGATTTGGAGAAGAAGCATTCCCGTATTCCAGCGATCCCTCCCCGGTGCCGACGTCGTGGAACCCTAGGTGACGACTCCTAGGCCGCCAAACTCCTCCTCAAGGTACTACCCATCCGTAAGCCCCTTTTCCCCACCATAAAACCTCCTTCCACCGTCCCCCACAGCCCCCCTACAGCCGGATATTTGTTTGCTGTTCCAGAAGCTCCGCCAGCCTTACTCTTCTAATTATGTTACTGTTGAAACATGAAATTTACTATTCCAACTATATAGTTTTCCTTTTTTCTTTTGGAACCTGCTGCTGAACCTGCTGCCAGGCGCTCCCTTTTCTCCCAGCAAACCTGCCGCCGGCCTCTCCTTTCTCTCCCAGCAAGACAACAGTCGAGCACCTTCTTTCTTCCCTGCACCCAGCCGCCTGCTGCCCCTACTCCCAGTACAACTTCCGGCTGCCATCCCCCTCATTCCCTCCCTGCAACAGCCCCTATTTGCCCTAGCCGCCCACTCCTTCACATTTCCCTCTGTGGATCCACTTCACACCGCTCCGAAAACCCTAGATCTATCTTGATCTAGTGCCACCACCCTCCAACCCGTCATTTTCACCCATATTCCTCTCCCCGTAGCCCGGATCCGCCGTCAAATTATCAGATCTATCCACCTACACCCGGATCCGTTCCCTAGTGGCCGGATCTCTCCGTTTCCGGCACGTCCTCCCTCTTTTCCACCGTGGGCGGCCACCTCGCCGTCGCCGTACCACCGGATCCACCTCCGATCGCCCGTCTACACATCCGGACCTTCAAATTTTTCAGTGTCTCGATTCAGCCCTCTACATTGTGAGCTTTGTGGTATTGTATTGTTTGATTTGACATTTTCATTTGGTGATTTACTGTATTGTGCTGCGACTATTGCTTGTGTGGAAATTGGCTCTAGTATACTAATAATTGCAGGAGGAATTATTCGCAGCACGCTTTGCTTTGGCCCTCTGAGCGGAGGAAGCCATTATAAAAATTGCTGAAATTAATTGTTTGTTTTCTAATTCAATTATTTGCGTGGTGCTATAATTTCATTGCTTAATTTAATCGTCGCCGTCACCAACGATTGCATTGCATTTAGGGTTGTAATAGTGTGTCACCCCTGCACTAGCACTTAGGGTTGTAGATTCCGAGTACCACTAGCCTGCATCACCTAGTTTTCTACTTCAATCCCACTAAGACCTCCAACTAGCCCTCCACCCCTCTTCTCCGCTGTCCAGTTCTGTTAATCACAAAACCCCCTTGTTGTGTATTCCACTTCAACCCAAGCGCCCGCCGCAAGGTCCTTCCCTGCGGCAACATCCAGCCCATTTCCTGCACTGTTTCCTGTAGGCAAATCCCCTCCCATTGACAGCAGCCGGCCTTGTTCCCTCCCCCGCAGATTTTTTATGTTGGTGAGTATTTTTATGTGTTAAATTATTTTGTATTAAAGTTTTTGATACTATCACATATTTTTAGTGGAAATCTTGTCTTTATTGTATTTTTGTTTCATTATCTTGTTCTCCTATATTTCATTTGTAAAAGTTATAGTGGAAAGCACACTTGTGAAAGTGAACGTGATTTTGCTTGTGCAGCGGAAAATCAAATTTCACATTGTTTATATTTGCTAAATTAATATAATTTTATTTTGCTAACATTTTGTTTCCCGATTAGTCAAATCATATAGTTTTAAGCTTGTTTGAATCCATTCCCTACTCTCACTTAGAAGTGCTTTAGTGTGTCGGCACATCTTTTCACGGCTCATCCTTCATCACTAAGTTTAACTACTGTTCTACACTGGATATGCTTCATATTATTGGCACTCTCAATTTTGTTTGTTTCACAGAACGAACTGGCTATTCTGGAATTTATTCATCTTCTGGTAGAAACTATGGATAAACATTTCGGAAATGTGGTATGCCTTCTATGGAGACCATCATACATGAAGATCTAGTCCTTGTCTCAGATTCCTGCGGCAATAATAACCTGTTTTTTTCCCTGGATGCAGTGTGAGCTAGATATCATGTTCCATCTAGAGAAAGCTCACTTCATACTGGAAGAAATGGTCATGAATGGTTGCATCATCGAGACAAGCAAGAACAACATTTTGACTCCCATTCAGCTCATGGAGAAAGCTTCTTAGTTGTGAAAAGCTCTTCCTTCTGGTAATCCTCGGAAATTTCTTGTTATGTTTTATACCTTTTCTTGTCAAAGCTTCTTTTCAGCCTGAAAACATTTTGTTTAAAATTTCAATATGTTCGAATAGCATTTGTAAGGAGGATTTGAATAACATTTTTCTTGAGTTTAACTTGGCCTCATATTGCGAGTACTCAGCAACCACAATCCTTTACAGTTGAACATCACCGTTGCCCCCGATATTGATACTAGAGCTTCTTGAGTTTAGGAGTGGCCTATTGCTGTGATGTGAAGTAGTCTATATCCTCTACTGGCCTTAAAAATTGATTTTGCGCCCCTTTAGTGGCCATCGCCTGCCACTTATTTGTCGTTCTGGACGGTTTCTTAAAAAATAGTGCTTCGCCGCTCAGAAAAAATGGGCCCCAATGGAGCTTAGTTGAACTTCAACACTTCTTTTCACCTTAAAATAGATGGGCAAATAGAGATGAATATTTAGACTCATCTGAGAAACTGTTGCAGATTTGTGTTATGAACTTGCAACAACAAATAATTAATTATCATCCTTGTATTAAGATGACCCATTATGAGGGGTTGTATGGTCAATATTGACATTTTCCATTGAGTTTAGTCTAATATTATGTGGATAATGAAGACAATAAAAATTTTATTTGATGATCAATAGTCTGTATATGGCCCAGAAGCATCAGAATGGAGTATTTTATACTAAAGCATTGTGATGCCCATGATGTGTTCTTGTAGGTGAAGAAGCATACACCTGGATTTTCTCAGTGGTCGTGTTGGAAAGTTGAAGTCGTATTTTATTGGTTCTTTCCAGATTTCGTAGAGCTGGGCCGGTTCCATATTTGTTGTCCTCACCCCCACACTATCCTTCTGATGTGCACGATGTGTTTCATATTTATTCACTACGACGATATATTCATGTTAGGTCTTAATGTGATTCGAATTCTTCATGTTAAGAAATTGAGGAACAAGGAAATTTCATATGTCAAGGTTAAATGTAACAATCTTTATTCAAAGGATGCTACATTAGAGAGATGTAGACTTGTTTGATCTTGATAACTTAGGCTTTGTATGGCACGACGGTAGCAGTCTAGAGCGCGGCGGTTACGAAAAGTCGTTCGTGAACACCCGACCTTCCCTAAGGAACTTCATCAACTTTTATGTTCAAAACTAGTTTTATTTTCTTGGTGGTCATCGTAACCATTGTCATGTCATCGTAACCATTCGATGATTTTGGCGTTTTTGTCGAAACTCACCAGAGCAAAAATGCCGTGTCGAAGAGAGCCCTAAAGTGTTGAAATTTTATTAAGATGGTTTTGAGGAGGTGAAACTTTTTCTTTAAATATGAAACTCTAGTGATTGATTTCATTATGTTCTTCTTCATTGTCCGAGTGGCATTGACTAGGTAATGGTTAGCTAATTTTATGTAATAAAAATGTAGTGCCTTTTACTGGGATCTCTCGTGAAAGTTAAATTTCAAAGTTACAAGTTGCATTTCCGATCATTTTGGCCGGGTGCATATTTTTCGGCATGAAGCTTATTTTTTGTCTGTGCATATATTTTTGGATTGCACGTGTATTTTTTTGCGTGAGCACATATTTTTGGATTGGACGCGCATTTGTCGTTCTGTCGCGTATTTTTCGTCCTGCAAAGAAATTTTCACTCGGTCACGCATTTTTCATCCGGGCTAGTATTTTTTCGTCTGGGCGTGCATTTTTTGGCAGGGCGTTCATTTTTCGTCATGGAGAACATTTTTCGCCCTGATGTGCATTTCTTGTTCGGGGGCACAATTTTTTATCTGAGCGCGCATTTTCCGTGCAGGCACGTATTTTCTGTCCAGACAAGCATATTTCGCTTGGACAAGCATTTTCCACCCAGGTCTGTATTTTTTGGCCCGACGCTCGTCTGCTCGGGGGTGTATTTTTTACCTGGGCGGGCATTTATCGCTTGGGCGCACATTTATCGCCCTGGAGCACATTTTTCACTTTGATGTGCATTTCTCGTATAGATATGCATTTTTTGCACGGGTAGGTATTCTTTCTTCTTGGCGAACATTTTCTTCTTGGGTGTGCATTTTCCCCCGAGTGTTCATATTTTTGGCCGAGCACACATTTTTCTTCGCCGGGTGATTTTACGTCATAGTGCGCGATTTTTTGCCTCGATGTGCATGTTTTTGCTTGGGCTCACCTTGTTTGCCCCAGTGCGCATTTTTTGTCCAGTGCACATTTCCATTCAAACACATTTTTTTGCCCAGACGCTTATTTTTAGCCCGTGAGCGCATTCTTTCCCCTCGACGTGAATTTTTTGCTTGGACGCGTATTTTTTTTGCCTGAGCGCATATTTTTCTACCCGATAGCGCGGTTTTTCATCGGGGCACGCATCCCCCCTCCCGCCCCCAACATGCATTTTTGTCCAAACATGCATTTCTCGCTCGAGCGTGTGCATCCGACACCCATTTTTTGCCCTCACGCATCTTTTGCCTCCACACATATTATAAAAAGTCTAAAAAATTATTATTAAATTTTTTTTACACCAACTGAACATTAACAAAGTCTTTTAAAAAAAAAAACTTGAATTAAGATTTTTCCATCACCACTTTGTAAACATGTTTTTTTAATGTGATTGTTATTAGCACTATAGTTTTGGCTAGCCGTAAAACGTTTTCTTCTAATTTCTCGCTTCTTTTAGAAATAGAGATCTACAATTTCGTGTTGAACATTTTTTCTAAAAATACATGTACAAACAGTACTTTGAAAAATACACCTAGATTTCAAGACTTTTAAAAATACGTCTTGTACATCCATTTTAAGGAAAAGTGTTCAACACAAAAGTTGTAGATCTTGTCGAGATCTACAACTTTCGTGCTGAACACTTTTCCTAAAAATGTATGTACAAGACATTTTCAAAAGGCGTAAAAAATTAGGAGAAAATGTTGTGTGAATAGTCAAAACTGTGTTAATAACCATCACCTTTTTAAAAACATGTTTATTTCTTTGTTTTTAAGTTAGCACTTACATGCTTAGTGCTGGTTTGGATGTGCGGATCCCGAGCCGCCATCTTTGTGGATGGCCAAACTATGGCTCGAGTCTGCGAGGGGAATTTGAGTGAAATCTGCGATTTCGTGCGGATTCTTGAGTCTGCATAGCACAACGGGATTCAGATCCTCTGAAATTCAGGAGGAACTTCGCAGATCCAACGCGCGAGAATTTCCGAACTTCCCCAATTTTGTGGCTAAAAAAATCTAGTCACAAAAGGACAAAAAAAAACGTAAAGTAAAAATAACTTTAAATCTAAAAAATACGGGTGTTATCGCACGTTGAATTGAAATCCAACGCGTGAGAATCCCTAAACTCCACCCTGGAGTTGTCCGTATGAACTCCAAAGAATCCGAATTGAGCACAACGGTTGCTACGTCCCCACCAGCAAAGAGTGACGTCACTGTTTTATCTGCCGCACCGCGACGGATATGCCTCCTCAAATCAGCCCTTTGTCTGTGTGAGTAATCCCATTGTTTGACTTATTTTGGTAGAACATGGTGCACATTATTGAAGCCTATTTGGAGATTGAGTTTGTGAGATTTTACGGCGGTAGTTTTCGTAAACGCGGTGGTTATGAACCGTCGTTCGTGAACACCTAGGCTCCGTTTGGGGGGACTTATTTTCACCGGTCAAGCGGTCACGACCGCATGTACCGGACCTTAATTAAGTCCCGGTTCATGCGGTCGTAACCGCTTGACCGGTGAAAATAAGTCCTCCCAAACGGAGCCCTAATCTTACTCAAGGAACTTCATTCACTTTTATGTTCAAAACTAGTTTTATTTTCTTGGTAGCTGTAACGACTAAAAGCACAAGTTCAAGAGGCAGGATCTCGCCAGCTCATCAATCCATGGCATTAGCAATTACATTACGACATGTGTCCCTGCCAAACGGTCCTTAACTGGCAGCCCAACGGCTCTTTTTATAATTACTTATTTGACTCTATTTCCTATTATGCAGTTTACTATTTCAGCTATTTCCTATTTTTCAAGCATGTTATAAATATCCATGAGAGGATGTAAGACTCAAGCATTTGAATTTAATATAATTAGTATTGTTTTCGTTATTAGCTGCTGTTAGTCGGTAAACTCGCCGGACTTCTCGTCGGCGGGGTTACATTGGTGCTCTCGTTGAGATACTCGCCATGGCGGGCACCGAACCACCACCGAATACGCGATTAAAGGATCTTTCCAACGGACAACAATAAATTTGGGAGACCATGGACCAACGTCATGCGGAGTAGGCTCAAAATTTCAACAAATTGGAGCCAGAAATGCTGAAACTGACCATGACGATTCAACAATCTACCGAACAATCATCCCATGATCAATGTTTATTACGGCAAGAAATGAGCTCCTTGCTAAAAGCACCTCCACCCCACACACAGGAGGGAGGATTTGATTCTCTCCGGTCTCAGTCAGAAGTTCTTTTAAATGGCCTTTCATCATCATCGATCGGAATGTTCGCACCGACCACCATTGCCGTTCACACCGCCTCGAAATTTATCTAATTCTGGCATAATGAACTCATCTCAATGCATCATCGATGGAAACATGTTAAGCCCGGGCACCCAGTTTCCAAGTTTCCAAGGAACGATGCACGGTCTTAGCATCGGATCACGAGGGCTGCTCGCCGCGCAGCCAATGACCGAGCTAGAATTTTTATTTAGGGGGGTCAAAAAATAATAACAAAACAAAGTTTTTAAAAAATTCGCTAACATATTGCCTTGAATCCATCAGATTACTGCATAGAATGTCAGCTTTATTATGAATAATAGTAGGACCACCAACATGTTCTTTCAATTTTGCAAATCCTTTTTTCCAATTTCTAAAACCATCAACGACAAAAGAATCACCTCCTGACTGTTGTCTCATTTCTTGTTTAAAAAGATAACAGAATAAATAATATGCGACATCTTTTTCTATACTGTATTCTAGCCATGAAGGAAAATGATCAAACCAAGCAGGGTTAAACTTTCTAGAAATATTTCCGGTGATTGTTTTTGGAAATTCATGAGTTTTTGGTTGACAGGGATTTTTTAATAAGTAATATCTTCTCACCTCATCGCTATCTTTAAAAGGATAATCAAAAATACGACATCTCAATCCTGGATCTGATGCTTTATTATCTATAGTAACTTCTTTTCTATCTCGTTTAGCATCTAACTGTAAACTTTCACTATCATTCCTCTCAGGAGGATGTGCTTCTGATTTTGGCAAGACTTTAAAAAAAATTTTCATCACTGATAAAAAAAATTGAATTTAGATATAAATTTAAATTGAATTTAAATTGAGTCGGGCGATATAGCGAGAAGTAGAGAACGAACACAAACAACAATTTCTTGCAAGAGGAATGTCCAGTTAACAACAGCAATTTCTTTAAGACATTTCATCAAACAGATGATGATCAAGTTTATTCACCAAATTTATTCATGGAGAGGAGTACGTACCTGAGCGTTTCTGAATCCTGATTCCCCGATGCTGAACTTCTTGAATACCGTAGAAGCGTCAAGTGTGGGAACTAAGGCAAGTCCAGACCCTTCTGAGTTCTAATTGTGTTGAGAGAGGCAGCACCACAACAGGCAGGGCGCGAGACAGAGGCAGCACTCACATTTTAATCCACATTCATCCACACAACCACAAGTCCACAACAATCACTTCATGAAAATCACTATGGAAACACACCACACATTACACCTGCACACATAAGCAATAATACCCTAAGAAAAAAATTCAACTTAAATCTTAATTCAACTTAAACCCTAAACCCTAACCTACATAATCACATAGAAATTAAATTAACTCCCTAATAATCATATAGGAATGAAAATGAAATAATAGGAGGAAGAAACCGGCAGCACAAAAAAATTCCTGAAAAAATGGAGATATCAGATATGCGAGAACCGAACCTGAGAAGTCGGTGGGAAAGAAGAGGAGACTGTGATGTAGGCTACGTGGTTCGACGCTATAACGACAAATGGAGTAACGTGTACGCCTCTCAACTTCCACTAATACGCTCACACAAAAACTAAACGCAACACACCCACGAACAACGTTATCAACTTTCGCCAACGCACGGTAGCCACGTCGTTTATAGATCGAACAAACGAGTAGAGGCCGATGTTCTCTCAAGCTAAAAGGACTAATATTGGGTCCGACCGAGCGATGGTTGTACCAAAAGAGATCTACCCAAAAAACGATCGAAAAATGGTAGATCTCTCCCAACAAAAATACGGGGCTCGCCAAACCCTTTCGAAAATAACGCGATTAAGATTGTTGCAAATCCAAAGGAAAAAACCACGAAGAATCTAACGATTCAAATCCAACGCAAAAATCTTTCCGACCACTAGAATATGAAGAGGGAATCACACGTGAGTGGAGAGGATCGTTACCCAAGTCGGAATAGGTGATTCCGACTACCTTTGAAGGATCGCTCTTCCACGGTTCCGCCGGAGTCGCGCCGGATGGAGAGATAGATCGTCCGCCTTGACCGCTTCACACCAAAGTCCAGATTCCTCGCCGTAGGAGACCTTTCTAGGATAAAACTCCAAGCGAAATATGGGCGGCCGGTTTTCTTCAAATGGGTGCTCGGGTGGGGGAGGTTGGTGGCCGGCCGGTTATGGTTAGAGGTGGTCGGGTTGTAGATGGGGGAGAGGAGTGGCGGCTTGAAAGAGGAAGATGAGGGGCGGCCGGATTTGGGGAAGAAGTAAAAAGGGGGGTGGCGGCTTGGAAGAGGAAGATGAGGGAGAGGGTTGGCCGAATGTTTTAGAGAGAGAGAGGGAGTGGAGGGTGGCGGCTAAGAGTGGTAGAGAGAGAGAGAGAGAGAGAGAGAGAGAGAGAGAGAAAGATTAGCAAGAAAGGAAATTTAGGGTTTCTTCTCATTCAACTTAAGTTAAACAAAACTATACATGCCTATATATAGGCTTAACACCAAGTCTTGGCTATATGTAGTCCAAATAAAAATAAAACACTCAATGACTACATGCAGCGCAAAATAACATACTCCAAATAAAATAGCATTCTAAAATGTGAATGCTCTTAAGCTAATAATAAGATAAATTCAACTAGTTATTTGTCTTGCGCCGAGGGTGAAAATTGTAGCGCCGCTCCATACGAACACCATGACGATGCGAGTCCTTTGTTGGAGACGAAGGAGGGTCTTCCGTTAGCGTGCCGTCATCAACAACTTGGGGGCCGTCGTCGCCACCAGACTGGAGAGTGCCGCCGCCTGAGAAGAGAGTTTTGGATGGAGGAGGTGGATCGCCGGAGATTTCGGGAGGAGGGGCCGAGGTCGCTCGCCGAAATCGGGAGAGAAGCGGCGCTGGAGGTCGATCGCGATCCGCGGGAGAGCAGCGCTGCGGGGGGGGGGGGGGGGGGGGGGGGGGGCTCGAAATCGGGATTTCAGGAATAAATCGGTTCAGCATACCCTGTTTTATTTTTTTAAAAGCAAACCCTATTTATTTTTTAAAAAAATTCAGGGGGGTCAATTGACCCCCCTGGACCCTTGATAGGTCCGCCCCTGCGCGCAGCATTCAGGAACATTAGCACTATCCCAGCAATTGCTCCCACGATAATCCATCTATTTCGGCACAACGGGATTTTTGCCCAACCCATGAAATCACCATCTGGCCACAGGAGGAACCACAGCACCACGATTCAATCAAGGCTTCACTCTTCTACTCGGCGGCTTCGGGGAACCAGCCTCTATTCTGTTCCCGACGGGACTGGGTCTACCACCGCAATCTTGGAATTTCGGCAACGCACAACCACCAAACAACCCATATAGGGATGGCAGTGAGCATTTCCCTGCAAATTTTCCAGTCTACGCCCCCTTTTTCCTCTTCGGTCAGGTAAAATTTCATTTCCCTCGATTCGAAAATGGAGACCCAACCGATTGGGTTAAAAAAGTCGAACATTACTTTCGATTTTATAACATACCATATTCAGCGTATATGCCTGTTATAGCAATGCACTTGGACCCGCCAGCCTCACGTTGGTATGAATCCTTGAATCCTGACGGGGCTTATTTCAAATGGAACAAATTCAAATTCGCTCTCTTTACACGGTTTGGCCCGTCAGCATTCGAAGATCCCATGATTAAACTCACACTTTTACGACAAATAACCATTGTCATGGCTTTTAAGGATAAGTTTGAAGAATTAGCAACCAAAATTTATGGAATACCTCCAGAGTTATTAAAATCTATATTCATTGCTGGACTAAAACCGGCAATCCAAAGAAGCATTATTACTCAACGACCATATACACTAGACGAAGCCTTCAATCTCGCAAAACTATACGAAGAACAATGGTTAGATGAGATTAAGACAACCCGAACCACATTTCACGCCTCGGGAAATATACCCCCATCAAGAGATTGTAATCACAAAATACCGTTACAAAACCCCGGGACATTTATCAAGGTAAGGCCATACCGTTACCCGCACTACCAGAAAGCGGAAATCGATCGCTTAGTGGAAGAAATGTTAGCCCAAGGACTGATCCGACCAAGCTCCTCGCCGTTTACCTCACCGGTTCTCTTGATAAAAAAGGACGGTACATGACGATTTTGTGTGGACTACCGAGCTTTAAACTCCGTAACAATACGTGACGCTTTCCCAATGCCAACGGCAGATGAACTATTCGACGAACTACACGGCTCAACATTATTTTCCAAACTAGATTTACAGTCGTGATATCATCAGGTGCGTATGCATCCAGATGAAATACACAAGACAGCCTTCCGTACCCCACAAGGATCCTATGAATTTCTAGTGATGCCCTTCGACCTCACTAACGCACCTGCAACATTTCAATCCTTAATGAATACGGTTTTTAAGCCCTATCTAAGGAAATTTGCCGTTATCTTCTTCGACGATATTCTAATATATAGTCGGGATCTGCAGAGTCATTTGAGACATCTAAACATCATTCTGACAACAATGCGCACAAACTCCCTCTACGTCAAACTCACCTCTACGTCAAACTCACCAAATGTCAATTTATGACATCCACGGTAGACTTCTTAGGTCATGTCATTACTGCTTCAGGAGTAAGTCCCCACCCAGAAAAGGTAGCCACCATTTTAAAATTGCCAAGACCAACAACAGCTAAACAATTAAAATCCTTTTTAGGGCTCTCAGGTTATTATAGACGATTTATTAAGCACTACGCCACAGTGGCAGCACCACTAACGAATCTTTTAACAAAGGAAGGATTTAAGTGGAATGAGCAGGCAACAAGGGCATTCAAACAACTTAAGACACAACTAACGACGACCCTAGTATTAGCGCTACCTGATTTTACACAACCTTTCACATTAGAAACTGACGCATCTTGTTGTGGAATCGGAGCAATATTATCACAAAATAAACACCAATTGACATATTTTAGTAAAAAGCTTACGACAAGAGTGCAACATAAATCAACATATGACAGAGAATTATTAGCCATTTCTACGGCTTTGGATAAATAGCGTCAATATCTTCTGGGTGCCCCCCTTATAATACGTACAGATCATCAGACACTGCATCATTTGACCACCCAATTCTAAACAGTCCATCCCAACATCGTTTTCTTTCAAAAATATTAGGCTTTGATTTTTAAATCTAATATAAGTCGGGACGACTAAATTCAGCAGCTGACGCCCTGTCCAGACTACCAGACCAAACATTAAACAACTTAACTTGTTCTTATAATATATGTACAAATTTTTAGAAGTTGGCCAACTGGTATCCCTCAGACCGTTTAGCTAAAAAGATTAATCATGTGCTGAGACAAGATTCGACCACACCATCCAATTGGACCCTGTCCGACCAAAAATTATTTTTTAAAAATATTTTATACATTCCAGTTTGCCCACTACGACATCAATTAATCAAGGAAGCTCATGCTTCCCGTTCACGCGGACACTCCGTAATTAAACCAACTTATTACCGCTTACGATCTAACTATTACTGGCCTAAAATGATGAACGACATTAAGCAGTATATCAAAACATGTGATTTATGTCAAAAAGGTAAGGGACTGAATCACAACCCTTTTGGGGTTCTTCAGCCTTTACCCATCCCCACACAAATCTGGACTGAATTGTGTATGGATTTTATAACACATTTGCCGCCCTCTGAGGGATACACTAACATATTGGTGGTGGTAGATCGTCTCACAAAAGGAGCTCATTTCGCACCACTAACAACACTAACGGGGCCAGTTGTCGCTCAAGTATTTTGGGACAACATCGAGAAATTGCATGGTATACCCGAGACTATCATTACTGATCGAGACCCAGTATTTTTAAGTAAATTTTGGAAGGCACTGTTCACACAGCAAGGCACCAAGCTCAGTTATAGCTCGGCCTATCATCCAGAAACGGATGGACAGACAGAGCGGGTGAACAGGTGCCTGAACCAGTATCTTAGGATATTCGCTCACCAAAACCCTAAGCACTGGTCCAAATTACTGAGTTGGGCAGAATTCTATTACAACACTACGTACCATTCATCGGCCGATATGACACCCTTTGAAGTCATGTTCGGCCGACGACCACCAACTATTGTTCGGCACTATAATAACAATATTACAATACAAGTTGTACAAGCAGAGTTAATTGACAGGGACAAGATGTTGAAGCAGCTTCGCCTAAATCTTCAAAGGGCCCAGCATCGCATCCAGGCTACAGCAAACAAAATAAGAACACCAATTCAGCTCACTGAGGGCGATCTAGTGTTATTAAAACTACATCTTTACAAACAACTGTCATTAAAACAACAAAATTCGGCACGATTCAACACAAAGTATTACGGGCCATTTAAAATCATTCAGCAAATTAACCCGGTCGTGTACAAATTACAACTACCCGAATACTCACGGATTCACCCAGTGTTTCATGTCTCTTTACTAAAACCTTATTATGAAGCAGATGAACATATTGTCCATCATTTACCACCGTTGGACGCCAATAACACTCCAATACATGGAATATTGGCGGTTCTGGACGAACGTTTCATCTGGCGTCAGAACAAGCAGTCCATTAAGCGCTAATCCAGTGAGAAGGATTAGCACCAAAAGATAGCTCGTGGGAAGACGCGGACTCCCTTCCTAACCAGGTATGCCTATCCTTAAGCTTACAACAAGATGCTCACACACATCCGTTTGATGCATGTACTAAAGACCGTTCCACCCAGCACACAAGAAATAAAGAGCAAGGGGACAAAGAAGCAACAGATGACTTATCTGTGACCACCCCAGTAATCAAGGGGATGGGGGAACCTCCAGCACTATGGCCCAACACCGGGACACCAAGATCACAAGCTCCTCGACGCTCACGGCGGCTTCATCTATGAAAGTCCTTTCAGTTGCCCAGGCTTCCATTCATACCGCGGCGCACTCGTTCTCGCCGCCGGCACCCTCAAGTACTTCAGCTCAATCGACGCTGCAGTGAGGAAGAAGCTCATGTTTTAAGCAACGTGGACGTTGCTATCGAGGCAGGGGAGTGATGTAACGACTAAAAGCACAAGTTCAAGGGGCAGGATCTCGCCTGCTCATCAATCCATGGCATTAGCAATTACATTACAAGATGACGACATGTGTCCCTGCCAAACGGTCCTCGACTGGCAGCCCAACGACTCTTTTTATAATTACTTATTTGACTTTATTTCCTGTTATGCAGTTTACTATTTCAGCTATTTCCTATTTCTCAAGCATGTTACAAATATCCATGAGAGGATGTAAGACTCAAGCATTTGAATTTAATAAAATTAGTATTGTTTTCGTTATTAGCTACTGTTAGTCGGTAAACTCGCCGGACTTCTCGCCGGCGGGGCTACAGTGGCGGTCATAACGGTTGTCATGACAAACATACTTTCTATGAAGGTGACATTTTGTCCAAACTCACCGGAGCAAAAACACCGCGCCAAACTGAGCTTGTGAACTGTTTTATTAAAATCCATTCATCTGTAAGACACTTTTTCAAGATTTGACTTTCAATCCAATACCAATAAATATTAGAATTGGCATTGAGTTTAATTCCAATTTTGTTGGGGAAGAGGGTGCTATTGATGGTAGAAAGAGTGGATTGAGAGGAATTGAATAAGGTTGATGTTATTAGCAAACCCAGTTTGATTGTTAACAACTCATTACTTTTAGCAAATCTTCATATTTGAAAATAGTTATTTAAAAACTTTTTTGTTACTAGCAAATCACCATAAAAAAATAAAAAAAATTATTTTTTTAAAAACGTTCTTTTATTTCAAATAACTCAATACATATATTGACATTACAAATGATTTCAAATGTATTTACTCAACTACTTATGTTAGGATGAGAAATGAGTCAAAAGGACGTAAATTTTGTTTAGTATGTCCAAAATTCATTCATTTTCCACAAACAATCGTCATCTGTGCCAAAATCTCTAAACCCGAAAAAGAAGAATTCACCTTCAAGGAAAAAGAAGAATTCACCATGTAAATGAGAAAAAATAGAACTGGACACAACAGTCAGAAAAATGATATCTATTATTCAGGTTCGTCCATTCCAGTATGCAACACTAGCACTTTAATTTCTAGGTCTTAGCATTATCAAAATCACTCGGCACAGTTGTATTGACTGCAACACCTGCATTTGTGTTTGTGATGGTTGAGTAGCTCAAGGAATTTGAAAAGCTCTTTCCACTACTCGAACGAAGTGCGGGAAGCTCACGGCAGTGAAGTTCTGCCAGGTAAAAAATGGTAAGAAGCTGGCAACAAAAGACAACCCTAAAATGCCCTAGATCGACCTTGAACGCAATAGCGAAAGGGCATGCACATCTACTTTATGGCAGTGAAGTTCTACTTGAATCAGAGCCATGAATGCCACCCGAGTCCAGTCCAGCCAAGGGGAGAGCCACAGGAATCGTCAAGGGAATAGCCACGAATGTCGTTGGGGAGAGTCATCGGAATCGAGAACGGGAGAGGGAAGATGTCGCCGGATCGCAATGGGGAGAGCCACTGGAATCGACAACGGGAGAGGGAAGATGTCACCAGCGGGAGGGGGGCAGCGGGTAGAATCGCGAAACTGGAGAGTCTGGGGAGGCGGTTCGTGAACTGCGGGGAAGGATCAGGTCTGGTTTGCTAGTAGTATAAATAACCCGTTACAGAAAACAAAAAAAAAATGTAAAATTTTAGAGTTTTTTGGGTTTGTTAACAACCAAACAGGATTTGCTAATAACAATATCCTTAAATAATAGCATATCATTATTCTACCACAGAGGGGTATATAAACTATTACAATGGACTCGACGTCTTAACCACACGATGTGGGACTAAAAGACACATACATACAATAATAATAACCTAATAAATATCTGACCAGTAAATATCTCTCAACTAAAAGTGCATGAAGGGTCATGTACTATTCCTAGGGGGTAAACCTATCTCCTGGTTATCTAGAAAACAAAAGTTTATTGCTGGAAGGTGGAAGCCAAGTACACAGCAATATGTAATGTGGCATGCAAAGCTATTTATCTGTTGTTGCTGAGTGGTCTCAACTTGACTCAAAAATAAAAGATGACATAAATATGTTGTGATAACGTCTCTGCAATTGGAACTCTAAAGAATTCTGTTTTACATAATCGCACTAAACATATTGATTTGAAATACCACTTCCTTAAAGACCTGGTTGAATCCCATCAAATTGAGCTTAAGTTTTGTCCAACGGACAAACAGATCGCGGACATAATGACGAAACCATTGTCATCCCCCAAAATTACACGAATTTAGTGAAAATTTGATAAAGCCGCAGACGAACATTCCATCCCTTTTCATCAAAGGCAATGAGCTTGTGAAGATAAAGAGCTATCCAGAATCTAAATGGTTCATCGACCATTGAAGAATTAATAAAAAAAGACGTTAATTTAAGCAATCTTCAGATTGTTAATTCTTTGTTTATAGTTGAAACGAAAGGTATTGATTTTAATGTGAATGATGATGAGTCTCAAAGCAAAGCAATGATATTGCTTGTGAATATTATGTTTGAGGCTGAAAACAGATTTGTTGTGGGTCATCCGGTTTTTCTCCGGTCTGGAAAATCGGATCGCCTTAACTCGGAGTTGTAACGGGTGTATAAATAGTTAATGAAAAAACAATAGCTAATGATAAGAGGCTTTTTTGATGTGTAAAATCCGAAAATGGTGAAAATCCACGTGGTTGGATCTGTGCCGAAATAAAATCCACTATTTCGTTGAGTTTACAAGCATTGAAAGTTTCTTTGGAGGGTGACAAACCACCTCTCCGTTACAAATTCTTGAGTGCAGGAATAACAGAAAATAAACTAAGTCCACGATGCTCTGACAAGAGCGTCCAATGAAGCTGAGGATTCACTAAGTCTTCGGGGCTTGGATGAGAGCGTTCTTTTGGAAAAAATGACAGTTCAATCAGTGTTGAGCGTTGCACGCTTAACGGCCTAGAGAGGGAGCAAAGCAAGTTCCGAGCGGAGGAATGGTCTAAGTCCCACGTCCTGGCCAGAAAACGTCAGAGCTCTCTCTAGGCCCTTGAATTGTTTGTCCACAAATGAGGGCATAGGATCCTATATTTAGTTTTTTACAGGGACATGCTGGTAATTGCGT
The DNA here is from genome assembly GCA_039583875.1 of Platanthera guangdongensis. Lineage (NCBI taxonomy): Eukaryota > Viridiplantae > Streptophyta > Magnoliopsida > Asparagales > Orchidaceae > Platanthera > Platanthera guangdongensis. The sequence goes on from CM077167.1 coordinate 27,547,537, forward strand.
CATGGCGAATTTTGTACTAACGAATGACATAGCTCTGTTATGATCACCTGGATCACCAATTTTCAGTAAATAACGGGTGTGCCCCCCTGGCGGCTCGGGTGGCCCAAGAAAGTTGACCGTCGACGGAGAACCTATGTTCGTTTGCGCCTCAGGAGGCCCGAGGTTCGTACAGGTGGAGGTGGCAAAGAAACTTTATTCGTTCCCGCCTCAGGTGGACTGCCGTCCGTCTAGGTGAAGGTGCAGAAGGACCTTTGTGTATCTCGCCTAGGATGTGCAGAAAGACTTTCGTCCATCTCGCCTTGACGTTTCATGCTTCGGCAGGGTTGTTGCAGTTGACGAAACTGAAATTAATTAGATCAATGCTGAATGAAAGTACAGGGGTGTGCAGGCCCAGTCGTGCGATTTTTATTCTGACGATAGCAGAAGATATATTGTGGATGGCGGCGGAGTTCCATCGGTGTCTGTAACACCCCAAAAATATTTCTACCTAGAGTCTGGGAGTGCTGGGCTGAGTGCAGCAGGTTCCTTTTTCCTTGGCCAAACTGTTGGGAAGATTGCCCTCAATCTTCAGAGATTTGAAGAGGCATCACTTTCAATGCTAAGAACATATTGTATTTGATGCATAACCACTTTATCAGTATGTATGCAGGATACTTGGTATTTACTCTAAGATAGGTTTGAAGCAAAGCTGAGTTATACAGTTCAGACAACTTATAGTTCTCATCTATATCTGTGAGTACAAGGTCTATACCACTGAGAATCCTGGACAATACCACGAAGAACAAACATGTCTCGACGTCAAGGTATATACCGCTAAGAAGAATGAGAAACCACTGAAAGCAGCAGGTCTTAGCGTCAAAACATATACCGTTGAGAATGAAGTTGTCACTCATCCGTACTGTGAAGTATATTCTAAATGTTACCGTTGACGCTCATACTGCATAGCGGAGTAAATTTTGGCGCTGGCGCCAAAAGCATGAATAATCTATTCTATTTCTATCCACGCTTTGATAAGACATTTCTAGAGGCCGTTGAAGACTGTCGAAGATTATAAAGATGAATCATTGGGTCAATGGAACAATGTCGTTGCCACCAAACAAAGCTAAAATCCAGTTAGCTCTTGCTGAAGGTTTTCAGAAGAACGTCTAGGCACCTAAGGCAGCACTTTTATCCCGCAATTTTATGATTTGCAGCACTATGCATGGTGATAAACACATGTACACAAAAGTTGTACTGGAAGTAAAAGGGGAACTGCATGTACACATTACCAGGTCTAAAATACCTGCACCCGACCTCCCCCGAAAGAAAACCTACACCCGACCTCTCCCGAGACAAAACCTTGACATTTCATGGCCTAACTAATCACTCGCTTTTCATGACACACACACACACACACACACACACACACACACACACACACACACACACACACACACACACACACACTTCGAACGGGTTTCGCCCGTTCTCGATACGTCGCTACGAGCTTCGTTCGTAACCAATCAGGCTTCGCCTCTTGGCATTCAAGGGGGCTTCGCCCGTTCTCGATGCGTCGCTGCGGGTTTCGCCCGCAACCAAGCGGGCTTCGCCTGCTTGACATTCAAGCGGGCGAACCCAAGCCCCCCGCCCAAGACCTTCTCGGGCGGGCTTCGCCCGCCCAAGCCCGTCCCCAGCGGGCTTCGCATGCATATGACAGCTATTTAATAATTTAATTAATTATAATAAATAAATAATATTTAATTAATTTTAAAAATCTAAAAAAGGAAAAAAATGCGCAGGGACGCCCCTTCCGCCAGCTGTCGGCGACCTGCCCAACACCGACTGGCGGGTTCGTCGGCCTCCGGCAAACCCGCCGGGGGTGGTCAGACGGCGAGCGGGCATGGCCACCGCCGGCGGTGAGCGGGCAGGCCCACTGCAGGTCGTGGCCCTGCCCGTGAGCTTCAAAAAAGAAATAAATTGCACAGGGCCTCCCCTTCCGCTTGCTGCCGCCGGCGGCCTGACCGCCACCCACTGGCGGGTTCGCCGGCCTCCGACGAACCCGCCAGAGGCGGTCCGGCGGCGAGCGGGCAGGCGGTGGCCTTGCCCCCTCGCCGCCGGACCGCCTCGGGCGTGTTCGCCGCAGGACAGCAAACCCGCCGGTGGGCGCCGGTCAGGCTGCCGACAGCAAGCGGTGAACTCGGGAAGGCCCTGTGCACATAATGGGGATCGAGATTTTTTGAGTTGGGGAAAAGCAAATTTTGGGGGAATGGATATTGGCAACCCTCATCACTTGAATCCAACGGCCAGAAATTGAAGTTGCTTGATCAGACGGTCCGCATTCATTCTCTGGTGTGCCTCAAGATATATATATATATATATATATATATATATATATATATATATATATATATATATATATATATATATATATATATATATATATATATATATATAAAATACAATATGCATACTTGGATCACACCATGAAACTCATCTGGACAGTCCGATCAAGCTTCATCAAACATGAGCCGTTGGATTCAAAACAGAAGGCCTGCCAATAACCAAATCAACTATTGAAGTACTGTTCACAGGCGATAAAATCCCGATACCCACGTTCTCTCCCACCCCGACTTCACTGCCTCACCCCACCGACGGCGGCCTGCCGGCGGTTTCGCCGGCGAGCGGGCAGGGCCACCGCCGGTGATGGCCCTGCCCGCTCGCAGCCGGACAACCCCCGCCGGTTTCGCCGGAGGTCGGCGAACCCGCCGGGAATGCCCCCGCGTGAGCCGGCGGAAGTCGGGGGGGGGGGGGGGGGGGCGATTTTGGGTATTTTTTCAGTTTTTTCATTTTTATATAATTATTTATTATATTATAATATAATTTAAAATAATTATTATTTATTAAATTATTTAATTATTTAAATTTTGCCCGGGGCGGGCGAAGCCCGCCGGGGGGGACGGGCCTCGCGCGCCGGGGTACGGGCCTCCCGCGTCGGGGGGCGGGCGATGCCCGCCTGTATGCGGCTGAAGGCCGTCCGAGAGCTTCGAGCACGGGCGTAGCCCGTGTGAAGTAGCTCGTGTGAAGAAGCTCGTGTGAAGAAGCTCGTGTTTGTGCGTGTGTGTGCGTGAGTGCGTGTGTGGTGCGTGCGTGTGTGGGCGTGCGTGTGTGGTGCATGCGTGTGTGTGTGTGTGCGGGCGTGTGTGAGTGAAGGTGTGTGTGGCGGGCGGGCGGGCGGGCGGGCATGCGTGCGTGCGTGCTACTTGCTTGCGTGCGTGCGTGTCACAATTCAAACAGAATAGTCTGTGAATAATACTCGAATCCATTTGATTAAGATTCGTACATCTTGAATTTGAATATTCAAATCTGAATAATGGAATATATATTACATATAAAGGTGATCACGATCTTCAAATCAAAGTCTGTTTTGGATGGGTAAATAGTTCATTCGAACTGAATTCGAGTTTAAATTTAAACCAGAATCCAAATTTGAATGCAAGATTTTGAAACGGATAAGGATCCTTATCTAAATTCAAATATCAAATGAAATTGAATTTGATTCTCTGTATTCTATTCTATGATTCAAATATAGATATATTTGATGTTCGTAAACACCTCACATATAGCTATATGTGACATGCAGCCCCAAAATTCACTTTCAGCCACAATCCACCTATTATCCAGCTACTTTAATTGATAAAAACCAAGACTGATTTTATAAGCAAAGAAGGCCGTGTGCATAGCCTATTCCCCCCATGATCCCAACATCTTAAATGGAGACCATGGGGGACCCGCCGGCCCGCGATATGCTCGGCGGCTGGCGTCGGTGCCATGACCTGCGGCTGGCGCCGAGCCCGCGTCCAGCGGTGGCCGGCATGGCCGGCCCCGATGCGCCGCACGATTGTGGACTGCCGACCCTCTCCGGCCGGCCGGCCGCACCCCTGGCAGGCGCCGCGCCAGAGGCCAGCCGTCCTCGCCGGGGTCGGCCACCTCCTTGAAGGAGGGTCGACCACCTCTATTGCCCTCCTTGGGCGCTTTCCCTGTTGTTCGATCGTTTTATGACAATCGCGGTCATCCGATGTGCGGGCCGCCTGTGTAACCACCTCCAATAGTCGAGGGGCGTGTTTTAGTGGGGGCCTACATTTAGTAAAATTAAATAGGAAATTAATTTTTCCCTAAAACTATACTCATAATTATGTTATTGGTGGTTACGGTGTGCGGATAGCTGTGTAAGCACCGTAACCATCTCCTAGAGGCTATAAAAAGACCCCAAGAACTCCTCATTTCTCATCTTTTCTCTCCTCTGCTTTTTTCATCCGCAAGCCAGAGCTCTGTCGGATTCCTCCTACAAGACACCTTCGAGCCACCTCCTCTCAGCCATAAATTTGCCTAAGTCAACAAGTGTGTGACAAGAAGGAAAGTCCTACAACAGTAAGCGCTCGTTCGCACGCATCGCCAAAACAACTATCCTCAGGCGAAACAGCCTGTTGTCCGTCGTGGGCTCAAGAATCTCTCTCTCTCTCTCTCTCTCTCTCTCTCTCTCTCTCTCTCTCTCTCTCTCTCGCCCCAAAACTGTATGAGTTTCAATACCCCGGTGTTTATGGGTACTGGAACCCCTACATAAGCCAAAAATTGGCTCTCAAGAATAAAGAGAGTCCTGACGACAACTGAAACGGAAGAGTGGCAAAAAGTCACTGTGAATACCTTCTTGTTGGATAGTGAGGCAAGATTATGGTGGGATGAGCTGAAGCTGCACCAGTTTGTTGGTCGGCCGTTGATTGTGATCTCAATGGAGGAGTTCTCAAGATGTTTTCTCGCGAGATACATTCCATCGACACAGCGGATTGCGATGAAGAACCAATTTCAAAGGTTAACTCAAGGTGAGCGGTCGGTGGATGACTACTTGCACGACTTTACGAGATTGGGAAGATATGCATGCTTTACGTTTACAGATGAGGAACGAAAGACAAATCGGTTCTATGAAGTACTGAGAGATGACCTGCGGTTGCTTCTCTCAGAACCGATGACGCAGGTTTTCTTACCTTGGTCAATACAGCCCGTTCCCTTGAGCTGGACATGAAGCGCGTGCAACATAAGAATGATTTGGCAGGGAAGAAGGCAGAGTTTAAAGTACCAAGTTCTTCAAAGTCTGGGTATCAATGGTGGAAAAAGAATCTTAAACTTCTACACTGGCTCCTTCTTCTCCTGCGTCTGGAGCAACATCTGAGAGAGGTCTGCCCACATGTTATACATGTGGAAGGGTGGGTCATATTACTTGAGATTGCTGGAGTGGCCTTCCAAAACGGGAGAAAAAGACGGGTGCGTCTTATGCTGAAAAGGGAAAGACAGTGGTGGAATCAACTGCATCCCAAGCGCAACCCCGAATATATAATCTTGGCCAATAGGAGGTCATAAAACAAAGCGATGTGGTAACATGTATGAGTTAAGATAAAGTTTTACTGCTTTCCATACTTAGTACCTTGTGCGTTGCTTGTGCATGATTGGTTTGAATCAGGCTTTGCCCTGATATCGGAATGTCTGGCGAGAGCACTGTTCGATACAAGAGCTTCTCATTCCTTTCTGTCAGAGGACTTCGTGGGGCGTTTCGGAGTGCATTCGTTTACGCTGACAGATCGAGTGAATGTGTTGCTACCTAATGGGTACTTGATGCGCGCAGATCGAGCCTGTTGTGTTGAGGTGCGGATAGGAAGTCGAGACTTTGGATTGGAAGCAGCAATGCTACCGATATCAAACGGTGCTCGAGCCAGATAGTCCATGACCACGACAAAGCCTAAAACACAATAGTCATATGACTAAAGCATAAGACACAAGGTATGCAAAATTTTACAACTAAAATCTAACACATACCTGTCACCACATCGCCCTGCTTAATGACCTCCTGCTAGCTGATACGCCCGAAATGGTCTACGTATTTAAACGCAAGTGCACGTGCTGTGTCAAGTAATAAAAGTGAGTAAGAATCGTCTCCACAGGGAGGTGGTGAATTCAGTGCTTGCAAATACTAGTTAGGCATTTTCCTTAAATCCAAGTTAAATGAGATTTGAGATTTTCTTAAACTACCAAAATTAAGAATGCAGACTTCTAAATGAAATTACTACGGATCTTTGGGAAGATACTTTTCTTATCAAAGGAGAGAAATATAATCTTATATTATGATTTCCTAGGTTTAGTATGACGGATGAGTGAATGAATCGATGTGAAAATGTGTGGTGAGTGTGCCTTGCAACGATCTTAAAATAGATAACCGTATCTCTCGATATCGGCAATCCCTAGTTCTATATTTCCCCTCGGGTGAAATAAGAACCGCTCAAAGAACAAAGACCTAAGTTGCTAACACCAAGATGAAGTCTCCTTCTCTCTTCAAATGCTATATCAAAATTATGATATACTAGCGCAACTCCTCTCTCGATTTATGAAGCGTAGCATAAATGTGAAACATTGGCCAAACATTTCAGAAATAAAGATCATAAAATTGATAAAGAACATTCACCAAGTATTCTCAACAAAATAAACTAGAAATTATCCATCAAACACAACCTAGTACTCTCATAATACAAGATTAAGGAAGGATTAGTTCATGACGTTGGAGGAAACACTCAAAATGTTGAAATAGATCTTACAAAACATTGCGGTTCACGCTTAATCGCTGCAGGAATTTCTTCCTTGAGTTGCTTCTTTAATCCGTACGAAGATCTCCTTCTTCTTCCTCTTGCTGTCGCTCTCCAATGGAGGTTTTCTTCCCAAGCCAACCCTAGATGGTGCTCTCCTCCTTAGATCCGATTTAGTAATCAATTCTCTTCCATTTGGTCAGTTTTTAGCATTAAAAACGTCCATACTCCTGAAGGGACGCATCCTTCCATAATTAAAAATAGCGGGAATTCGAATTTGAAATTTAAAATTTCGAACAGACACATGTTGCAGTTTCAGAATTGGATGTTGCAGTAACTGGTCCAGGCCAAAATAATAATTCTGCATTCACTTCCAAGTTGATTTCTCCGGCGAATCTTGCATAGAAAACCATGAAATAAGATCAACTTAGTACCATAAACATTAAAATACTAATTAATCATATTTTATCATCATTTAAGCTCCTTTTTATTAATTATGAAGTAGAAATATTAGGCAAGGATAACTTCAATTGAGAAGTTATCACTAGCCAAGGTTATAGACACTTGGTTGGGCTGGAGCTTGATGAGATGCGGTTGACTCCACCGCCTTCCCATTTTCAGCATAGGAAGCTCTTGCCTTCTTTTCCGACTTGCCTCTCCAATAATTGCGGGTTATATGCCCCTTCTTGCCACAATTGTAACAGTGAATTGCGCCTCCTTGCCCAAAAAATGCACCAGTAATAACTGATGAAGACGCTGGTCTAGAATACTTGGCCTTCTTGTTCCACTTTCGGTACCCAAACTTAGGTGATCTTGGTATTTTAAACTCCGAGCTCTTCACCGACAATTCCTTCTTACCCTGAACCATTTTCATATCCATCTCCAGAGATCGGGTTGTGTTGACCAGGACTAGGAAGCCCTCCGTCATCAGACCTGAGAGTAGCAACCTCAGTTCGTCACGTAGTCCCTCATTGAACTGATTGCTCTTACGATCCTCGTCAGTAAAAGTGGAGCCAGCATAAGAACCCAATATCGTGAACTCATGAAGGTAATCGTCCACGCTACTCTCACCTTGAGTCAGCCTCTAGAACTAATTCTCCATAGTTATCTTCTGTGCGGTCAGGACAAACTGTGCCAGAAATAGCCATGAGAATTCCTCCATCGATATGTCAGAAAGTTGCCTCCCAGCAAGATGATGAAACTCTAACTCATCCCACCATAGCTTTGCTTCGCCGTCTAGGAGGAAAGTGGCTACTGTGACCTTCTTCCACTCCTCGGTTTCTGTTGCAGACATGACTCTTTTAACTCTAAACAACCAGTCCTCATCCTGCGTGGGGGTCTCAGTCCCCCAAAACTCTGGTGGATTAAAGCTCATCACATGCTTTAACTGTTTCTCTGTCGCTCTCCTCTGCACTGCGGGCTCTACCGCTCCCTGATCCACTACCATAGGTTCCGCTACACCAGGGATAGAAGGCTGCACTTGCCGTCCCGGTTATGCATTAATCATAGAGAATATTGCTTCCTCTACCATCCGTATGGTTTCTGCAGAAGGAGGGGTTGCACGCGCGTCGTTATGCGCACTACTCTCCACGGAGTGCTGTTGATGCGACTTCACCGCATCGCTCCTAGTCACCTATAGTTGTAAAGACACTCGATTAGGCAACAAATAGATTGCCAAAACGCAACCATTGGAACACTCAAGTTCCTCAAACATGTGTATTTTTATTCCTAAGTGGACATTCATGGGTTCTTTTATGTTATGACTGTTGGGTACATTGGGAATTGTGTACCTGATTTGAAGAAGTCCTTTCAACTCAATGATATACACAAATTCGTATTTGATTATGTTGAGTTTACTTGTGCAGGTTGTATGTTGAAGAAAATAAAATAAATACAAAGTATTGAGACACTAGACAAGTGTCAACACCTTTGTAAAAGCAGTGCTGAGATAAGGAATCAAGTTGTGTCGATACTCAGAACTAGTGTCGACACCCTTATTCAAGTGGTGTTGAGACATGAAGCAAGCTGTGTCAACACCCAGGACTTGGATCGACACCGTTAGTCAAGAAACTAGTAGTGTTGATACTTAGGACTAGTGTCCACACCTTTTATACAAGTTATGTTGAGACAAGAAGATAGAAGTGTCGACACACTCGATTGTTGTCGACACCCCTATTAGAGAAGTGTCAACACCCAGGATTGGTGTCGGCAGAATCTAAGTACAGAAGTGTCAACACCCAGAACTGGTGTTAACACCTCTATGCAGAAGCTCTCAAGACATAAATTCTTCTATGTCTAGAATTTGTAGCCTGAAGTTCTGACAACCGTCAGAACTGTCAGATGTCAGTGGATTAATAGGGGCAGCCGGACAGTCTTGTCGAAGTCTATATAAGGAGACCAACACAACAGAAACGACATAGATTTTCGCATTCTTCTCATCTCTGTCTGTCAGATCAATTCAACAGATTTCTGAAGATGGAGAGGAGGCAGATCGTGGATCAACTCCAATCTTCTCCAGTCAAGTTCAACCATACCTTCTCCTCCAAGAAACTTTGAAAAAGCTAAGAAGAGTTGGAACTATTTCTTCTCAATCAAGTTCAAGGAAGAATATTGCTCATCAAGATCTGATCAAGAATAAGTGACCTGTTTTTTTCGTGCGGGGTGATTTATCAAATCTCAAATTCTAGTCTACTTTAATTCTTATTTTGTAAGATCTGGTAGCAAATTTGAGGGGTAGGAGATATATATATATATATATATATATATCTCTGAGTTGTAAGACTAAGTTATAAAGGCTGAGGTAGGGCTTAGAGCCTGAGGTAGGAGAAGGACTTTCTCTGAGTTGTAGGAACAGTTGTGTTCTGAGGGTGTAGGGCAAGGGTTTGCCTGAGGTGTAGGAGTGAAGGTGTACTCTGAGGTACGATTCTTAAAGGGAATCTGAGTTGTAGGAGCCAGTCGGGCTCTGAGGTATAAGATCTGAGGATCTGAGGATCTGAGGAAAAGAAAGGAGGAGTTTGGCCGAATCTAGTTCATTACTAGATAGGTCATTCTTTTGTGATGTGCTGTGGTTTGTGTTGTGAATGTTAGATTAGATCTATGTTGATCTTAGTTTATCTGTTTTCTTGATTGATGTGGCTATGTTAACTTTTGTACAACCCCAGATTCGCTGGGTGGAACTTAGATTCCCCAAGGACCAGGGTCGTGCTAGACTTGGACTATAGCTTTAGGCTAAAAGACAGGTCACCAGCAGACGGGCGAGAGTGTTCTCGCCCACAGCGGGCGAGAGCATTCCCGCCCATAGCAGGCAAGAGGGTTCCCGCCCGGGGCATGCGAGAGGGCTTATGCCCAGGTAGGCGGGATATCCTCAAGGTCGGTATGGGGGCATGCAAAAAACTTATAGAGCGGCGGAAAGGCTTCCGCCCAGTACGGTCCGAGCGTAAAATTACATATTACCCTCTAGTAAAATTACCAGATTACCCTCGGGGAAAATTACCAGAATACCCTCGGGTCTGCAGTTAGTCTTTTTGCACAGCGGAATTCCGCTATGGGCATACCAAATACTGAAAATTTATAAATAGACCCACAGGATACCTCAAAAGGCAGTTTTTTCACACTTTCCAGAATTCCTAGTGTTCTCTGAGGTACTCCTAGCGCAACAATTATCTTTGGATGGGAAGCGCTCAGAGAACTTCCGGGTTAGAGGAGGGACCTCCCAACTGAGTCTTAGGGTCAGTTCTAGGTTCTTTGTCACTAGTCAAGGGTCAAGGTTTGGGAGAAGTAGGTGTTAGCTGCACCCAAAGGTCCGAACTCTCGTTGAAGCTAGTTTTGGCTTCAACATTTCGGTTGCGGTGAGCGTGGACCATAGCCGACATAGGAAAATATCAAGTCAAGTCTCATGGCAGGAGATTAAGGAGGAGCTGGCTCGGGAGGTTCTCCCTCTCGGGGAAGTGTGGTGACGTTGGGGATACTGGAAGACTTCAGGCAAGAAGTCCTCCAGACCATTCACTTGGCCTTCTCGGCAAGAGGTGAGTGGGCAACTCCTCAAGTCCCAGTGGTGGCCGCTCCATCACTAGGCGAAAACGTTCCCGGGCAGCATCCCAGGAAGGAGGTTCTGGCGGAGGTTGTAGAGAGGGATGTTGCTGGGCGGGAGCTGTTCACCGGGCAGGCCAGTGCAGACAGGGCTAGTGAGCTCAGGCTCATGAAGTAACTCGGACTGGAGTAACTCGGACCGTCTAAACTCATGAAGTGGTCGAGCACGCACACAGTCAATGAGAGAGAAAATGTACAAACTATGTTTTGAAGTGAAAAAACCCCTCACCTTGATAAAAAACACGCGACCTTGCGGATTCTCCTTCTGTCCGCTGCGGTCTTCTCCTCCGCCTCGGCCTCTTTCTTCTCACACGACCTTTCTCTTCCTTCTACCCACGCGGCTTCTTCCATGGCCCTTTCCGACTCTTCTACCACCACCGCCACTCCTGTCACCACTCCTCCTCCTCCTACTGTTCCTTCTGGGAATCTTGGCACCGTCTCCAAGCTTGTTGGTTCCAACTATCTGGATTGGATCGTCTCCTTCACCTTCCACCTCTACTCACAACGCAAACGCCACCACCTTATTGATGATCCTCCCGCCACCACTTCTCCTGACTTTGATGACTGGGATGCTAGCGATGCGCTTGTCCACACTTGGCTTGCTAATAGTTTGTCCGATGACTGTCTTCCTGTTATCCGTCATGATGAGACGGTCAAGAAGGCATGACTTCATCTTGCTGCTCTGTACTCAAAGGGGGCTCAGACGTACCGCATTTATACCTTGTATGCGGACCTCTTTGCCTGTCCGTCTATGTCTCCGGCTGCTGCTTATCAACAAGTTCAATCTCTTGGGGCTGAGATCCTTCAACATCGCCCTTCTCTGCGGATCTTGATGAACAGCACAAGAACTTTCAAGAACTGCTTGTTGTGTGCTACCTCCTCAGGCTTCCTGATTCCTACGACATGATTCACCAACAAATCTTGGGTGAAACAAACTCTCCCATGTTGGATACCATGGCCGCACACATTGTTGCAGTTGCATCTCTTCTTCAACGTCTGCTTCTGTCTTCTCCTCCTCCAGAACAATATGCTCACCAGACCTAACAGAGCGGCTCTGGTAGTCGCAACCATCATTCCAGTGGTCGGAGTTCTTCCCGCTTCCTCTGCTCTCACTGTGGCCGCACCGGGCATCCTGTGGATCGCTGCTGGCTGAAGCATCCGCATCTTCGCCCTTCTGGTGACACTTCCACCGCCTCTTCCAAGCCATCCGCTTTGGTGGTCACTTCCTCGGGTAGTGCTCACGTGGTTACTCAAGGTAAATGACTCATCGACTCTGGTGCAACTAATCACATGACGGGCAATCCACAATGCTTTTCTCTCCTTGAAACACATGATCGGTTGCCTCTGATACTTGTCGCAGATGGCTCTCCCTCCTCGGTTCTTGGCATGGGAGTGGTTCATGTCACTCCGTCTCTTCACTTGGCTGACACTCTCAATGTGCCCAAGTTTCCCTACAATTTGTTGTCCGTTACATCTTTATGCAAGCGGCTTCAATACTCTGTTACATTTACTCCTACTTCTTGCTCCTTTTAGGATCTGAGTTCCCAAATGACGATTGCTACTGGGACTGAGAGCGGCGGCCTCTACTTCCTCGACAATATTTCTGCTATTTTTGCCTTCTCCTCCTCTTCTACAGATCTCCTACAATGGCATCTCCGCCTTGGGCATCCTCCTCCACGGCTTCTTCTTCAGCTACTACCTCACCTCCCTTCTCTCAGTTCTCCTCTCAACTATGATGCCTGTCAGCTTGGCAAGCATCACCGTTCCTCCTTCCCTCCAAATCAAGGTCATAGTTCTACCCGTCCGTTTGATCTTATTCACTCAGACATCTAGGGCCCTGCTCCTACCCTCACCGTTGGTCGGGGTAGCTCATACTTTGTTACTTTTATTGATGATTTCTCGCGTTGTACTTGGGTGTATCTCTTGCGAGAATGTTCTGAACTCTTTGATATATGGCAATCTTTTTATCATTTAATCAAAACTCAGTTTGATGTTTCTATTAAAGTATTACGTTATGATAATGCCAAAGAATACGTTAGTCAAGCTTTTTCCTCATTTTGTCTACAATATGGAATTATTCATCAAACAAGTTATCTTTTCACTTCCCAACAAAATGGGGGTGGCGGAACACAAAAACCTTCACCTCCTTGATGTTGCTCGCACCATACTTACTCAAATGCATGTCCCCCGCTCCTACTGGGGCTATGTTGTTCTCCTCTCTTGCTATCTCATCAATCGTATACCCTCTACTGTTCTCCATGGTAAAATGCCCTTCTCCATTCTCTATCCCAGGAAGGATCCCTTTCCTCTTCCTCTACGTATCTTTGGTTGCACGGAATTTGTGCATGCTCCCCCCGCCACCCGCGACAAACTCTCCCCTCTCTCCACCAAATGCGTCTTCCTCGGCTACTCTACCACTCAAAAAGTCTACTGTTGTTTTGACCTCATCCTTCGCAAACAGTTCGTCTCCGCAGACGTTACATTCTTCGAGAATGCTCCCTATTTCTCCACCGTCTCCTCTCCTCTTCCTGAGGAATCTAGTCTTCCTCCTCTTCTTCCCTCCAGCCCATCCCCGCCTACTGAGGTCTCTCCTCCTCCACTATCTCCACCATATCCATCCTCTCCTATCCCCTCTCCACCTCCGCCATCTCCCTCCACGTGCGAACAGAAAATAACAGGCCGAAAAATTGGAGTAATGTAAACTTTATTATTCCAAAAAAGTATCAATTATAATGGTATAGCCTCCCTTTTATAGAATGAAGGAGATGAGAGAGATTACAATTAAGCAATGTGGGACTAAAAATTTACAAGTACATGCGGCTTTACAAAAAGACAAACCGGACAGGCCGTGCGGTTAGACAAACCGACTAACCGCCCGACCACCAACAGGAGGAGAACAAGCAATACAAAGATCAAGCCGCCACAGGAGAGCGCTATACCGCTCGGTCTCCAAGTCGTCTGAGACAAGCCGCCTGACCGCTGTTGTCTGAGACAAGCCAACTGACTGCTGGGACACCAAACAGCAACAGCCCGGCACACAGACCGGCTGGGAGAAACCGCCAGACCGCCCGGTCTCCGAATAACAACAGACTGCCCAGCCTCCATCCTGCAACACTCTCCCTCAAGCTGGAGCATAGATATCAATCATGCTCAGTTTGTCGCAGATGTGGAAAAAGGAAGCGGACATCGGCTTGGTGAAGACGTCTGCTAACTCGTTGTCGGAAGTGACAAATAGAGTGCAAATCTGTTTCTTCAATATCTCTTCCCGAATAAAATGACAGTCGACTTCTATGTGTTTTGTTCTCTCATGAAAGACCGGATTTTTGGAAATGTATATCACGGCCTTGTTGTCACAGAACATAGGAAGAAGATAGTTGTAAACCTCTCCTAAATCAAGCATGAGATCCCGCAACCATTTCAACTCACATGTAGTTGACGCCATGCTGCGATATTCCGCCTCTGCACTAGACCTGGAAACCACAGACTATTTCTTGTTCTTCTAACTCACAAGAATGCCTCCAACAAACGTGCAGAAACCTGATGTCGATTTGTGGTCCCCTTTGTCATCAGCATAACTTGAATCATAGTACGCTTCAACCCTTAGGTGACCATTTTTCTGAAAGAGGAGTCCTTTCCCTGGTGTTGCTTTAATATACTTTAATATTCTCATGGCAGATTGTAGATGACACTCCCTAGGAGCTTGCATGAATTGACTCACCTTGCCAACAACATAAGAGATGTCGGGTCTGGTTACCGTGAGATAAATGAGCTTGCCCACCAGACGCTAGTACCTCGTAAGATCGGATAGAAGAGGCGAGTCATCTGTCCAAGTTTTGTCTTCTCCAGCAGCCATGGGACAACGTGCAGGTTTAGCACCAGTCAATCATGCCTCCTTTAAAAGATCACGAGCATACTTCCGTTGGGAAAGGACCATGGAGTTGGGTTTTCTAGAGATTTCAATCCCCAAAAAGTATTTCGGGGAGCCCATATCCTTTGTGACCAGGTGTTGACGAATGTGTTTTTTGTCAACAATACCTCATCCTGGTCATCGCCAGTAAGAAGAATGTCATCAACATAAACCACAAGAACAACCAGAACAGAGGCGGTTTTCCGAACAAACAAGAAGTGATCTGCGGAGCTTTGTGTAAAACCAATGGCCGCAACAATGCCACTGAACTTGTCAAACCAGGTACGAGAACTCTGCTTGAGGCCATAGATAGCCTTCTTTAGCCGACATACTCGTGTCTCCCCCTGAGCAACATACCCAGGAGGTTGCTCCATGTAAACATCTTCCTGCAGATCACCATAGAGGAAAGCATTCTTAACATCCAGCTGCAAAATGGGCCAATCCCTGTTGACAGCGATAGAGAGAAGGACCCGAATGGTGCCGAGACGAGCCACGAGAGAGAAGGTGTCGAAGTAATCAACTCCATAGGTCTGAGTGAAACCTTTGGCCACCAAGCGGGCCTTATAGCGATCCACACTGCCATCGGGACGGAATTTCACAACAAAGCCCGAACGACAGCCAACAACATCCGTGCCCAACGGTGGGGGGACCAGGGTCCAGGTCCCTCGTTCAGTGAGGGTAGCAATTTCCTCATCCATGACAGTCTTCCAACGAGGAATAGTGAGAGCCTACTGGTAGGTGCGGGGGGTGGCGGTCTCAGATATAGCCAAAGCAAATGCACGATGAGAAGGTGTCAGACGATCATATGAAACAACAGCAGCCAGCAGGTGCTGGGTACACGTCCGCACCCCTTTGCGAAGAGCAATGGGTACATCCAGGTCGGCATGTTCCTCAGCAACCGGAGCATCCATGGCGGAGAGAGCTGGCCCGGGAGAGGAGAGAGACGACCGTAGAGAATAAGGAGGAGACAGTGGAAGTGATGGGGAAGGGAGGGAAGGAGGAAACAGTGGAGGTGATGCTGGGAAAAGATCGACGAGAGGAGGCGGGGTGGAGGAGAGGGTGAGGAAAGGAGGTGGAGGAGGAGGGGGGTTGGAGGAGAAATAAGAAACATTCTCGAAGAAGGTGGCATCCGCGGAGACAAATTGTTTCCGCTGAATGGGGTCAAAACAACAGTAGCCTTTTTGGGTAGTCGAGTAACCCAAAAAGATACATTTGGTGGAACGTGAGTCAAGTTTGTCATGGGTGGCGGAAGGATTGTGCACAAAGGCCGTGCACCCAAAGATATGTAGAGGAAGAGGAAATGCATCCTTGCCAGGATAGAGAAGAGAGAATGGAGTTTGGTTGTGGAGAACCGTGGACGGAATGCGATTAATGAGGTAACAGGAGAGGAGGACATCGTATCCCCAATATGAGCGAGGAACGTGCATTTGTGCCATCAAGGTGCGGGCGACATCAAGAAGGTGACGGTTCTTGCGTTCCGCCACCCCATTTTGTTGTGAGGTATATACACAGGTAGTTTGATGAATAATATCATGTTGCTCACAAAAGGAAGTGAAGGCATGACTAAGATATTCTTTAGCATTGTCAGAGCGAAAAATTTTAATAGGCACATCAAATTGAGTTTGAGCCATATGATAGAAAGATGTCCATACAAAAAAAAGTTCTGAGCGATCTTTTAAAAGATTCACTCATGTACATCTAGAGAAATCATCGATAAATGTTACAAAATATGAACTACCCCGACCAACTGTGAGGGTAGGTGCCAGACCTCAAATGTCGGAGTGAACAAGTTCAAACGGCCGGGAAGATCCACGACCTTGCTTCGGTGGGAAGGAAGAGCGGTGATGCTTGCCAAGTTGACATGCTTCACAGTTGAGCGGCGGGACTTGCAAAGGGAGATGTGGTAGAAGCTGACGAAGAAGACGGGAAGGAGCATGACCAAGGAGAAGGTGCCACTGGAGAAGATCAGTAGAAGATGTAGAGAAGGCGGAGAATGCAAAAACATTATCGCGGAAGTAGTGGCCGCTGCTCTCAGTCCCAGTAGCAATCGTCTGCTTGGTGTCCGGATCCTGAAAAGAACAAGAAGTAGACGTGAATGTAACAGAACATTGTAGTTGTTTGCAAAGAGAAGTGACGGATAACAAGTTGCATGGGAACTTGGGCACATAGAGGGTATCCGCCAATCGAAGGGACGGAGTCACTTGAACAACTCATGTTCCATTGACCGGTGAGGGAGAGCCATCTGCAAGAAAGACCGGGGGTAACCGATCATGCTGTTGTAGGAGAGAAAAATAGTGCGGATTGCCGGTCATATGATTTGTAGCACCAGAATCGATCAGCCATTTACCATGAGAAGCGACGTGGGCACTACCTGAAGAGGTGACCACAGAGGCGGATGGCCTCATAGAGGAAGAGGGAGCGTCGCCAAAAGGGCGAAGGTGAGGATGCTTCTTCCAACAACGATCGACCGCATGGCTAGTGCGGCCACAATAAGAGCACAGGAAGCGAGCAGCACCACGTTCGCGGCCACTAGAGCCACTGCGCTGAGTATGGTGAGTGGAGTGGTCTGATGAAGGAGAGGAGGATAACAGTGGACGTTGGAGCAAAGAAGTGACAGCGGCAATGCGGGCAGCCGTGGCATCCAGGGTGGGAGACTCCGCCTCACCAAGGATTTGTTGACAGATCATGTCATAGGACTCTAGAAGGCGGAGAAGATAATGCACAACCAGAAGCTCCTGAAAGTGTTTGTGTTGCTCAGCGAGATCTGCAGAGAAGGGGCGGTTTTGAAGAATTTCGGCTCCGAGAGCCTGAACTTGTTGGTAAGCGGCTGCGGGAGATATGGAGGGATGGGCAAAGAGGTCCACATATAAAGTATAGATGCGAGACATCTGAGCCCCTTTGGAGTAGAGAGCAGTAAGATGTAGCCAAGCGGCCTTGACGATGTCATCATGACGGATGACAGGAAGACATTCATCAGAAAGGCTGTTAGCCAGCCATGTGCGGACAAGAGCATTGCTAGCATCCAAGTCATCATAGAAAGGGGAATCAAGTGGAGGAGGGTCATCAGTGAGATGATGATGTTTGCGTTGAGAGCGAAGGAGTAAGGTGAAGGAGACACTCCAATCCGGATAGTTGGGACCAACAAGCTTGGAAGAGGTGCCCAGATTACCAGAAGGAGTGGGAGGTATAGGAGGAAGAGCAGCAATGGGAGTATTGGTGGTGGAGACATCAGAGTGGGCCATAGAAGAAAAACAGCAGAACAAGTCGCAGCGAGAAGGCGGGCGACTAACAACGGCGCAGCGATAAGAAACAGGTCGCGGCGACAAAGAAAAGAAGAGCGGCTAGAGCAGGTCGCGTCGATAAGAAACAGGTCGCGGCGACAAGAAACAGGTCGCGGAGACTTGAAGGACATGTCACAACGACAAAGAAGAGGAGTAGCTAGAGAAGGGAAGCAAGGAAACAATCCGCGAAGACAGGTCGCAGAAAGCAGAAACAAGCAGCGAGAACAGGTCGCGGGAAGGGACAAGCCGCGCGAACAGGGCAACGGGCAGAAGAGAAATCAAGCCGCGAAAACAGGTCGCAGAAAGAAAGATGAAGCCGCGAGATCAGAGAGAGCGCACACAATCAGGAGGAAAGGACCAAGTCCTCTGATACCATGTGCGAACAAAAAATAACAGGTCAAAAATTTGGAGTAATGTAAACTTTATTATTCCAAAAAAGTATCAATTACAATGGTATAGCCTCCCTTTTATAGAATGGAGGAGATGAGAGAGATTACAATTAAGCAATGTGGGACTAAAAATTTACAAGTATATGCGGCTTTACAAAAAGACAAACCGGACAGGCCGTGCGGTTAGACAAACCGGCTAACCGCCCGACCACCAACAGGAGGAGAACAAGCAACACAGAGAGCAAGCCGCCACAGGAGACCGCTAGACCGCTCGATCTCCAAGTCGTCTGAGACAAGCCGCCTGATCGCTGTTGTCTGAGATAAGCCGCCTGTGTAACGCCCCGAAACTCAAAGGAGCAAAGGGGGACGTTTTGGGCCAGTTTTGGTTTCTGGCTGAAGGCACACGGCCTGGGACACGGGCATGTCCCAGGGCGTGTCAAGCGTGTGTCGACACTTAGCCACGAAGTCGTCGAGTTATTCTCGACGATTCGTCGAGTTATTCTCGACGATTCGTCGAGAATGGGCACACGGCCTGCGACACGGGCGTGTCGCAGGGCATGTCGACCCGTGTCGACACTTAGCCGTGAAATCGTCGAGTTATACTCGACGATTCGTCGAGCATGGGCACACGGCCTGCGACACGGGCGTGTCGCAGGGCGTGTCGACCCGTGTCGACGATCGTCAAGGTGAAATCGTCGAGATTCACTCGACGATCGTCGAGTCAAGGCACACGGCCTAGGACACGGGCGTGTCCAAGGCCGTGTCATCGAGTCGTCGATCTCCACTCGACGAAATGTCCCGTGTACACGGCCTGGGGGCCCAGGCGTGTCAAAGTGACACGGGCAAGGACACGGGCGTGTCCTAGAACCCGTGCAGTGCTCGGGTTGGAAACGGGGGAAAAATCATGGGGTACACGGCCGGCTACACGGCCATGTCAGCTGGAACACTGGCGTGTCAGCTCGAACACGGGCGTGTTCGATACCCGTGTGCGTGTCCAGGAGATTCGATTTTGACGGCGAATGCGGCACACGGCCCTGGACACGGGCGTGTGCCAGGCCGTGTTTGGTCCAGATTGGGCATTTCAGCCCTGAATCAAAGCCGTTCGTTTCCTTGATTGAAGATCCAATGGCTGGGGGTTGTTCCTGGGAGGATATACCCGGAGTTGACTTGAAATCCATCATTTTTTTCTTACCTTTTCATCTCTCCAAACCCTTGGAGAAAGAAGATCTAAGGCAAGAGGAAGAGGAGCTAGATCCGCCATTGGAGGAGCTTCGGAGCTCCGAATCGCAAGCCGACTCCGGATCCGCGGAGGCAACGCTAGTGCGGTCATTTCCATCCGATTACTTTTCCGATGGCGCCAAAGAGGAACGCAAGGGTAACGATCCTCATCTTGAGCACTAATAGCTCTCTTTCTTAGCATAGGAAGCCCGCTCTCGCGAGTTTGCGGAGAGTTGGAGGCGTTCCTTCGGGTAGATATGTAAAGTCCCCGTTGTTTAGAGTTCGTATGCGAGAACGGACATAGGCATTTTGGTTGAAGCCTACCCGGACATGTTAGTCCGGATCGGTGATGTTGCATTGCATAAGGCCGGAGAAGATTCCGTGCTATTGGGTGTTTTTCGGGTTTTCTACGCGGTAGATTGCAGCAGGGAGCCTTGGGGACTAACCTAAAGGTGCACCCGGAAAACTGGGCGGATACGAGATCTTGCCAACTTGGTGGCCTGAGAGCCAACTTGAACATAACGGGGTTATGTGATTTGCGGTAGAATGTGATTCAGTGAAAGTTTGACCCGCGCATATGGCTTAAATTGTCGTTGCGATGTGAGCACGGGTTAGATGGAACCGTACCCGCTCTATGTCGTTCGGGTTAGAGAGACCTAAAGTTACATGGCACTCGCCGTTGGCATAGATGGGGGTCTTCGGTGGTCAATGGCTTAAATTGACGTGACCAATACCAGGAAGACGAATTGCTCATAGGAATGGCCGTCTAAGTGGCGGTGGTGAGTCCAGAATGTTAATGGCTTTAATTGACGTAACATCGACCGGTTCACCGAGAATGTGCCCTGAGTGCACGGGACGTGTGGCCGTACGAGCCAACGTCTGTGTTGAAATGGCTATGGTTATATGCATTGCTCGCTTGTGCTAATGAAATGCAGGGAAGGAGCATCGCCGCCCCGAGTTGGGGGCGGGATCGTTATAATTTGGTCAGCATTGCTGACCGTTGCCTTGTTTGCCACCGTGCGGTGGTGTGTTGCTTGCAGGTGCAGCTGGACCAAGCGGTCAGTAGCGGGCTAAAGCCCTTTTTGCGAAGCTGGCCCTCGAAGGCTCAAGTGGAAATGTTTTCTGTTTTATTCATGTATGACCGGCCTGCGTGCCGAGGTTTGTAAATCATGTATTAAACAAGTGGAACACTCTGTAAGGCCTTAAGGCCGATTTTTGGGTATTTTGTATACATTCCTAATTATTGTAATTGTGGACATTCGTGCTCTTATGCTGGGTTCTTGTTTACAACTTTTATAACATGCTTCCGCTAGAATGCTCTGTGTAGGACGTTGAGATTGGTTGGATGGTTTCCATACG
The DNA here is from genome assembly GCA_039583875.1 of Platanthera guangdongensis. Taxonomy (NCBI): domain Eukaryota; kingdom Viridiplantae; phylum Streptophyta; class Magnoliopsida; order Asparagales; family Orchidaceae; genus Platanthera; species Platanthera guangdongensis. The sequence goes on from CM077167.1 coordinate 27,568,385, forward strand.
TAACCACCCGGTCTGTCTGTGGTATATGGCGCCGGGCCCCGGCCGGACCTACTGCTATATACTATGCGATGGATAGGGGGTGTTACAATTTGGTATCAGACTACTGGTTTTGGTCGGGTTTAAGGTGAATTCGTGGGCGAATTCTTTTTAAGGGGTGGTGAGCACATTGTGTGCGTCATCGTTATAACAGTAAAAAGAACCCATGAATGTCCACTTAGGAATGAAAATACTCGTGTTTGAGGAACCTGCGTGTTCCTATAATTGCTGTTTGCAATTTATTTGGTCGCTTAACGGTGTTTTGTACCACTATAGGTGACCAGAAGTGGTGTTGGGCCGTCAGAACGCCGAGTTTCTGAGGCAAGTAGTGCACCGGATGTTGCTCCCGCAACACCTCTGTCGGCTGAAAATATAAGATTGGTGGCTGAAGCGGTGTTGGCCGTGATCAATGCGCAGCCTGGGAGGCAAGCGCAGCAGCCAGCTCCTGTGATGGATCAAGTACCTCTTCAAGAGGCTGAGCCGAGGAGGATGGAGCAAGTGGTTGTGGAACCAATAGTGCCAAGGAGGGTGACTGAGAGGCAGTTGAAGCATGTAATGAGCTTTAACCCTCCGTTATTCTCGGGGTTGGGAACCCCATCTCAGGCTGAAGACTGGCTCTCTAGGGTGAAGAGAGTCATGACAGCGACGGAGACGGAGGAGTGGCAGATGACCACCATTGCTACGTTCCTGCTGGACGGTGAAGCGAGGATGTGGTGGGAAGGATTGGAGCTGCATCATTTGAGAGGTAGACAACTGATAGACGTTCCGATGGAAGAGTTCTCGGGATTGTTCTTAGCAAGATACCTCCCTTCTACTCAGAGGATCTCAATGGAGAATGAGTTCCTGAAGTTGGTGCAGGGTGAGAGGAGCGTGGATGAATATCTCCATGAGTTTACGCGGTTGAGTCGTTATGCGAGCTCTACCATCATGGATGAGGAGCGCAAGACTAATCGTTTTTATGAAGGCTTGAGGGATGAGCTGAGATTATTACTGTCGGGGCCAATGACGCAGGGTTTCTTAACCTTGGTCAATACTGCCCGGTCCTTGGAGAAGGACATGAAGAATGTACAAGCGAAGAAAGGCTTGGCTGATAAGAAATCTGAGTTCAGAGTGCCGACTACTTCAAAGTCCGGCTATCGGAGGGCTTTCAAGAAGCATAGGACTTCGGGTCCAGCTCCTTCTGGCGCTTCTGGGGCGACTACGGGTCGGACCCCGGGTGCGTGTTTTACTTGTGGCAAGACGGGGCATTTCGCCCGTGATTGTTGGAGCGGACGTCCTAAGTCCGAGAGGAGGCCAGGAGCTACCTACGAAGAGAAGGGAAAGGCGGTGGAGTCGACCGCATCCCACTATGCTCCGGCCCAACCAAGGGTCTACAATCTTGGCCAACAGGAGGCCATTAAACAAGCTGATGTGGTGACAAGTACGGTTTAATTTATAGCAAGTTAATTTCTTTAAATACTTGTTATGTATATGTTACCTTACCACTGCTTGTTTAGGATTTGTTTTGATTTGTGAAAATCCGGCACGAGCACTCTTCGATACGAGAGCTTCACACTCCTTCTTGTCCGAAGGATTTATATCACGCATCGGAGTCCCTTCTTCGATGGCGAAGGATAAGTTGGATGTGTTGTTGCCCAATGGGTGTTCGATGCGAGCGGTTAGGATCTGCGATGTTAAGATTCGTATTGGAGAGCATGGAGTTCGACCTGCGGGCGTCTTTACTTCCGTTAGTGGAGTTCGATGTCATATTTGGCATGGACTGGCTCTCGGAGCAGCAGGCCCATATAGATTGCGGTAGCAAGGAAGTTAAGATGGGAGCGAGTCGTGAGACGACGTTTACGGCCTTAAAGGGGTCGAGCAAGACGTTGATGTCTGCTCTTCAGGTGGTGAAGGCGGTTCGTGCTGGAGCAGAACTGTTCTTTACACTAGTGGAGGTTGCAAAGCCGAAGCCCGCTTTGGATTGTATTTCAGTGGTATCGGAATACCCTGATGTGTTCCCCGCAGATCTTCCTGGAGCCCCGCCTCAACGGGAGATAGATTTTACGATCGAGCTAGTGCCAGGTGCAAAGCCTGTGTCACGATCTCCGTATCGGCTAGCGCCTAAGGAAATGGCGGAGCTGAAAGTTCAACTGCAAGAGTTGTTGGAGCAAGGGTATGTGCGCCCGAGTTCTTCGCCTTGGAGCGCACCGGTCCTCTTTGTTAAGAAGAAGGACGGAAGCTTGAGATTATGTATTGATTATCGGGAGCTAAACAAGCTGACTGAGAAGAATAAGTACCCGATCCCTAGGATTGATGATCTCTTTGATCAGTTAGTCGGGTCGACGGTGTACTCGAAGTTAGATCTCAAGTCTGGGTACTATCAGCTGCGGATAAGGGAGAGTGATATCCCGAAGACAGCGTTTAGTACGAGATACGGGCATTATGAGTTTACGGTCATGCCGTTTGGGCTGACTAATGCGCCGTCAGTATTCATGGATTTGATGAACAGGACGTTCAGGGAGTACTTGGACCATTTCGTGATCGTCTTCATCGACGATATTTTGGTGTACTCGCAAAGTGAGGAAGATCACTTCAAGCATCTTCATTTGGTGTTGGAGACGCTAAGGAGAAACCAGTTGTATGCCAAGTTCTCGAAGTGCGAGTTTTGGCTATCCTCAGTGGCGTTCCTCGGGCATATAGTGAGTGGAGAGGGTATTACTGTGGATCCGGCGAAGATTGTTGCGATACGGGAGTGGCCTGAGCTTGCTATGGTAGCAGAAGTCCGGAGCTTTTTGGGGCTTGCCGGCTATTATAGGCGCTTCGTAGAGAACTTCTCGCGGATAGCGCTACCTCTCACTACTTTGACGAGGAAGGAGCATAAGTTCGTTTGGACGCCGGAGTGCGCGCGAGCTTTTGAGGAATTGAAGTGTCGGTTGACCACGGCGCCTGTGCTGAGTTCGCCGGTGGGGACCGAAGGCTATGAGATATATAGCGATGCTTCAGGCAGCGGTTTGGGTTGCGTGCTATTGCAGCACGACAGCGTGATAGCTTATGGCTCGAGACAGCTAAAAGTGCACGAGAGGAATTATCTGGTCCATGACTTGGAGTTAGCGGCCGTGATTTTTGCCTTGAAGCTGTGGAGACACTATTTGTACGGTGTGAAGATTGATATCTACACCGATCACAAGAGCCTAAAGTACCTGATTGATCAGAAAGATCTGAATATGCGGCAGCGTAGGTGGATGGAGTTCCTGGGGGACTATACATTCAAGATCCACTACGTGCCTGGCAAAGGGAATGCGGTTGCGGACGCGTTGAGTCGCCGAGCCCCAGCTCAAGCGAATTGGCTATCGTGCATGATGAGCGGTTGGTGCAGGAGCTGGAGGCGTTGGAGATTGTTTGTGTGGATAAGCAATCAAGTGCTGAAGCAGTTCTGAATTGGACTGAAGTGCAATATGACCTGGCTGATCGGATTCGGCAGGCTTTGGATATGGATGCTCATATGAAGCAGTTCATGATAGAGGCTCTGGATGGGTCAAATTCCCAATTCGTCGTGGAGGACGGATTGCTGTGGAAGACGGTCGTCTGTGCGTCCCAAGCGTGGGCAATTTACGGGTGGAGTTGTTGTACGAGGCACACCATACCAAGTACTCGATTCACCCGGGGAGCACGAAGATGTACCGCGACGTCAAGAAGCTATTTTGGTGGCCGGGTTTGAAAAAGGATGTGGCGCTATACGTAGCGAAGTGCCAAACCTGCGCCTTAGTAAAGGCGGAGTGCCAAAAGCCGGGAGGATTTCTTAAGTCCTTGCCTATTCCGGAGTGGAAATTTGACGACATCTCTATGGACTTTGTGCACGGTTTGCCAAGGTCGCAAAAGGGGAACGACGCCATTTGGGTGGTCGTGGATCGATTAACGAAGGTGTCGCATTTTATTCCGCATAGGAAGGACGATCCGGTGGAGAAGCTGGCAAAGCTTTATGTGGATAATATAGTACGGCTTCATGGTGTGCCCCGCAGCATCGTGAGTGACAGTGATGGGTGGTTCACGTCCAATGATTGGAGGCTGGTGCAGCAAATGTTGGGAACAAAGCTGAAGTTTAGCACAACCTTCCACCCGCAAACGGATGGGCAGACCGAGAGGGTCAATAGAACCATGGAAGACATGCTTCGCATGTGTGTCTTGGACTTTGGAAAGCAATGGGAGGACCACCTTTATTTGGTGGAGTTCGCGTACAACAACAGCTACCAAGCAAGTATTCAGATGGCGCCTTTCGAGGCCCTATATGGTAGAAGATGTCGCACGCCGTTGTCTTGGTTAGAAACGGGCGAGTCGAAGTTGTATAAGCGATCGGAAGTGGATGATGCTACTTCTTTGGTGAGAACCATTCGGGAGAGGTTACTCATCGCTCAGGACCGGCAAGCAAAATACTATAATGCCAAGCACAGGAACATGGAATTCGGTGTGGGTGATTATGTGTACCTAAAGATCAAGCCGTTCAAGGGTGTCTCGCGGGTGCGACGATTGAAAAAGCTAAGCCCGAGGTACCTTGGACCGTTCGAGGTTCTGGAGCGAGTTGGAGAAGTGGCCTATAGGTTGAAGCTTTCAGTGGAGCTAAGTGGTTTACACGATGTATTCCACATTTCGGTGCTTCGGAAGGCGGTGCAAGAGCCTACGCAAGTGATCGCGGTCGATCAAGTGTCGGTGAAAAGTGGGCTAACGACAAGGGTCAAGCCCGTGCGGATTGAGGACTCGGAGGTCAAGCGACTACGCAATAAAGAGATCAGGATGGTCAAAGTCCGGTGGGACAATTGCGGTCGTGAGGAGCTCTCTTGGGAGCGAGAGCAGACTATGCTTGACGAGTATCCGGAGTTGTTCCGCTCAGGTACAAATGTTGTTTTTGTATATCTTTCCTTTATGTAATTTCGTGGGCGAAATTCTTTTAAGAGGGGGAGAGTTGTAACGCCCCGAAACTCAAAGGAGCAAAGGGGGACGTTTTGGGCCAGTTTTGGTTTCTGGCTGAAGGCACACGGCCTGGGACACGGGCGTGTCCCAGGGCGTGTCAAGCGTGTGTCGACACTTAGCCGCGAAGTCGTCGAGTTATTCTCGACGATTCGTTGAGAATGGGCACACGACCTGCGACACGGGCGTGTCGCAGGGCATGTCGACCCGTGTCGACACTTAGCCGTGAAATCGTCGAGTTATACTCGACGATTCGTCGAGCATGGGCACACGGCCTGCGACACGGGCGTGTCGCAGGGCGTGTCGACCCGTGTCGACGATCGTCAAGGTGAAATCGTCGAGATTCACTCGACGATCGTCGAGTCAAGGCACACGGCCTAGGACACGGGCGTGTCCAAGGCCGTGTCATCGAGTCGTCGATCTCCACTCAACGAAATGTCCCGTGTACACGGCCTGGGGGCCCAGGCGTGTCAAAGTGACACGGGCAAGGACACGGGCGTGTCCTAGAACCCGTGCAGTGCTCGGGTTGGAAACGGGGGAAAAATCATGGGGTACACGGCCGGCTACACGGCCGTGTCAGCTGGAACACGGGCGTGTCAGCTCGAACACGGGCGTGTTCGATACCCGTGTGCGTGTCCAGGAGATTCGATTTTGACGGCGAATGCGGCACACGGCCCTGGACACGGGCGTGTGCCAGGCCGTGTTCGGTCCAGATTGGGCATTTCAGCCCCGAATCAAAGCCGTTCGTTTCCTTGATTGAAGATCCAATGGCTGGGGGTTGTTCCTGGGAGGATATACCCGGGAGTTGACTTGAAATCCATCATTTTTCTTACCTTTTCATCTCTCCAAACCCTTGGAGAAAGAAGAGCTAAGGCAAGAGGAAGAGGAGCTAGATCCGCCATTGGAGGAGCTTCGGAGCTCCGAATCGCAAGCCGACTCCGGATCCGCGGAGGCAACGCTAGTGCGGTCATTTCCATCCGATTACTTTCCGATGGCGCCAAATAGGAACGCAAGGGTAATGATCCTCATCTTGAGCACTAATAGCTCTCTTTCTTAGCATAGGAAGCCCGCTCTCGCGAGTTTGCGGAGAGTTGGAGGCGTTCCTTTGGGTAGATATGTAAAGTCCCCGTTGTTTAGAGTTCGTATGCGAGAACGGACATAGGCATTTTGGTTGAAGCCTACCCGGACATGTTATTCCGGATCGGTGATGTTGCATTGCATAAGGCCGGAGAAGATTCCGTGCTATTGGGTGTTTTTCGGGTTTTCTACGCGGTAGATTGCAGCAGGGAGCCTTGGGGACTAACCCAAAGGTGCACCCGGAAAACTGGGCGGATACGAGATCTTGCCAACTTGGTGGCCTGAGAGCCAACTTGAACATAACGGGGTTATGTGATTTGCGGTAGAATGGGATTCGGTGAAAGTTTGACCCGCGCATATGGCTTAAATTGTCGTTGCGATGTGAGCACGGGTTAGATGGAACCGTACCCGCTCTATGTCGTTCGGGTTAGAGAGACCTAAAGTTACATGGCACTCGCCGTTGGCATAGATGGGGGGTCTTCGGTGGTCAATGGCTTAAATTGACGTGACCAATACCAGGAAGACGAATTGCTCATAGGAATGGCCGTCTAAGTGGCGGTGGTGAGTCCGGAATGTTAATGGCTTTAATTGACGTAACATCTACCGGTTCACCGAGAAATTGCCCTGAGTGCACGGGACGTGTGGCCGTATGAGCCAACGTCTGTGTTGAAATGGCTATGGTTATATGCATTGCTCGCTTGTGCTAATGAAATGCAGGGAAGGAGCATCGCCGCCCCGAGTTGGGGGCGGGATCGTTATAATTTGGTCAGCATTGCTGGCCGTTGCCTTGTTTGCCATCGTGTGGTGGTGTGTTGCTTGCAGGTGCAGCTGGACCAAGCGGTCAGTAGCGGGCTAAAGCCCTTTTTGCGAAGCTGGCCCTCGAAGGCTCAAGTGGAAATGTTTTTCTGTTTTATTCATGTATGACCGGCCTGCGTGCCGAGGTTTGTAAATCATGTATTAAACAAGTGGAACACTCTATAAGGCCTTAAGGCCGATTTTTGGGTATTTTGTATACATTCCTAATTATTGTAATTGTAGACATTCGTGCTCTTATGCTGAGTTCTTGTTTACAACTTTTATAACATGCTTCCACTAGAATGCTCTGTGTAGGACGTTAAGATTGGTTGGATGGTTTCTATACGTAACCACCCGGTCTGTCTGTGGTATATGGCGTCAGGCCCCGGCCGGACCTACTGCTATATACTATGCGACGGATAGGGGGTGTTACAGCCTGACCGCTGGGACTCCAAACAGCAATAGCCCGGCACACAGACCGGCTGGGAGAAATCGCCAGACCGCCCGGTCTCTGAATAGAAACAGACCGCCCGACCTCCATCCTGCAACACTCCTCTTTGCCATCGTCGCTCTGTACTCTCGGGCCAGCTCTCTCCGCCACGGATGCTTCGGATACTGAGGCACCTGCTGACCTGGATCTCCCCATTTCCCTTCGTAAAGGGTTTCGAGCTTGTACCCAGCATCCTCTTGCTGTAGTTGTTTCCTATGATCGTCTGACTCCTGCTCGTAGGGACTTTGCACTGGCTATCTCTTCTACTTCCACCCCCTATTCCTATCAGGAGGCACTTGTCATTCCGCACTGGAAGCCCGCCATGGATGAAGAGATTGCTACTCTCACTGAATGAGGTACCTGGACCCTGGTTCCTCCTCCTGTTGGCATAGAGGTTTTTGGCTGTCGCTGGGTTTTTGTGGTGAAGTTCCTCCCCGATGGCAGTGTGGATTTGTACAAGGCTCGGCTTGTTGCCAAGGGTTTTACCCAAACTTATGGCGTTGATTACTTCGACACCTTCTCTCCAGTTGCTCGTCTCAACACTATTCGGGCTCTTCTCTCTGTGGCTGTCAACAGAGATTGGCCCATATCACAACTGGATGTGAAGAATGTCTTTCTTTATAGGGATCTTCAGGGGGATGTCTACATGGAACAAACTCCAGGGTATGTTGCTTAGGGGGAGACACAAGTTTGCCAGCTCAAGAAGGCTATCTATGGCCTCAAACAAAGTCCTCGCGCTTGTTTTGACAAGTTTAGCGAGATTGTGGCGGCTGTTGGTTTTACGAGGAGTTCTACTGACCACTCCCTATTCACTCGTAAAACTTCTTTGGGCCTAGTGGTGCTTGCAGTATATGTGGATGATATCCTTCTCACTGGAGATGATCAAGCTGGGATAACCTTGACAAAGAAGCATCTTCAGCAACACCTGGTTACAAAGGATATGGACTCTCCCAAATACTTTCTGGGAATAGAAATTTCTCAGAAGCCCGCTTCTCTCGTCCTATCCCAATGGAAGTTTGCGCTTGACTTGTTAAAAGAGGCAGGGTTAACTGGGGCTAAACCTGCCCAATGTCCTATGATGACTGGAGAAGATAAAACTTGGACAGATGACTCTCCTCCTATTTCTGATGTCACAAGGTACAGATGTCTGGTTGATAAACTCATATATCTTATAGTGACCAGACCTGACATTGCCTATGTTGTTGGCAAGGTGAGCCAATTCATGCAAGCTCCTAGGGAGTGTCATTTACAGCCGGCCCTGAAGATATTGGAGTATATTAAATCAGCCCCCGGTAAAGGACTTCTCTTTCAGAAGAATGGCCATTTAAGGGTTGAAGCATACTCTGATTCAAGCCATGCCGATGACAAAGGAGACCGCAAGTATACTTTAGGTCTCTGCACCTTTGTGTGTGTGGGGGGGGGGAACCTTGTGAGCTGGAAAAGCAAGAAACAGTTGGTAGTCTCCAGGTCCAGTGCAGAAGCAGAGTACCGAAGTATGACATCAACCACGTGTGAGCTGAAGTGGTTACGTGCTCTTATGCTTGACTTAGGAGAGGTCTACGAACATCCTCTACCTATGTTTTATGACAACAAAGCCGCCATATACATCTCTAAAAATCCGGTCTTTCATGAGAGAACCAAGCACATAGAAGTTGACTTCCGTTTCATTCGAGAGGAGATTCTGAAGGAACAAATTTGTACTTCGTTCATCACCTCCAATAAAGAGTTGACTAATATTTTCACCAAGCCAGTATCTGCCTCTTTTCATCACATTTATGACAAGCTGGGCATGATTTATATATATGCTCTAGCTTGAGGGGGAGTGTTGTAGATTAGAAACTGGGTGGTCTGGCGGTCTGTCTCTGGCGGGTTACAGTCCGGGCGGTCTGGCAGTTTCTCTCTTGCTGTTTGGTTGTTGTCCTGTTGTTGTTGGTGCTCTGGCGATCTGTCATTCTGTCCCTAGCGACTTGGAGACCGGGCGACCTGGCGGTCTAGTGTGGCGGCTTGGTATCTTTCTCTTGTGGTAGCCGGGCGGTTTGCACATTCATCAAACCGCAAGGCTTGACGACTTGTATTTTTGTTAAACTGCTTGTACATGATATTTTTTAGTCCCACATTATTTATTTGTAATCTCTCACATCTCCTCCATTCTATAAAAGGAAGGCTATACCATGTAATTGATACCTTTTTTGGAATACAAAAATTTCCGTTTGTCCATTTTTTGGACTTCCTTTTTTTGTTCGCACAACACAGATTCAGATCTACTGAATCCTATAGGAAGTTAATAAAAATTGTTTAAGAAAAACAAAAATAACTGATTCAGAAAAGTATCTCTGAGTCAACTTTGCTGGACTGAGCAAATATCAGTCCAGCCCACTTGTTGTAGAAGGAATCAGTCTTCTTCTATAGCTCACACTTTTCTATTGTATAGATGAGCAGCTACCAGCTTGCTGAAGAGATGAATCAGCTACTCTGTTCTGATGAGAACAAACTTGCTGAACTTTAAAGTGTTCCAGCTATCTTTCTTTGCCTTCAGGCTAACTTAGCTGAACTTTAGCTTACAAGCTTGATGGAAAGAAGATGTCCAGCCGCCTCTTTTTATATTTTCTGCGCTTTATCCTCGTGTATTCATTAACTATAATCCCTTTATAGTTTCCTTTTTATATGTGTTGATTTGAATCAACAACACAATAGAATGTGGGCCCACCAAGGATTGGTGAGCCCCATCTCCATCAGAAAGGGACAAAACATCTTTTGGCGTTGTAGCAGCTTTCCCGCAACGGCTCAATGCCATCAACCTTGGCTCTCAGTGCTTCTGAACTTAGAAATTTCCCTGGCTTTGTCTCGGCGGTCTTAGTGGTTTTTCATTATTAGCTGAGACATGCCTTGGTCTCAGCGCTTTCTTCTTTTTAACTGAGACAAGTTTCTGTCTTAGCGATATCTTCACAGTTGTCTCAACGGTTCTTGCTTTTAACTATCTCAGCGCTTCCTTCTTCATTAGAAGCATTGAGAGAACCTGCTTCACTCAACACTTCTAGACTTATAAAAAATCCAGCTAGTTTTATCTCATCTATTTATCTCTTAACTGTCTCAATGCTTCCTGCTTTATTAGAAGCGTTGAGTGAATCTGCTTCACTCAACACTTCTGGACTTAGAGAAATCCAGCCAGTTTTGTCTCTGCTGTCTCAGCGGTCTCAATGCTATCTTCTTAGCTGTCTCAGCTATCTCAGCGGTCTCAACGCCTTCTTCTCAGAGGTCTCAGCGCTTTTTCCTTAAATAAATTTTCTGGCTTTAGCTGCGTTCGACAATCTGTAGGCTGAGCTCGACGAACTTTAATCTTTTCAGCGGTCTCAACGTATTCTTCTCAGCAGACTCAGTGCTTTTTGCCTTAGGCAATTTTTCTCTAGCTTTATCTTGACTAGTGTTGAGCTGAGCTCGACGAACTCCAAACTGAGCTCGACGAATTTTGAGTTTCCTACCAAACTTATTTTTCTTCACCTGTCCAATCATGGACTTCCTGCATACATGAACTATGGTACACATCAAATACATTATGCCCCTTAGCATGAATGAAGATGCCTCTTCAAATTCTGAGGAACATTGTTGGGCATAATTCTCAACAATCTCCCCTTATTTGAAGAAGGCAGAACATACATTCATGCTAAGGTGCATCAACACAATAAATATCATGATAGGTCAATGAAATATTATCATGACAACTAGCCATCCCAGAACCGGAAAACTCCCCCTAGATGAGATGTCTTAACACTATGATTGACAGATCAATGGTACATGTTAATTAACAATTATTTACAATATGATGGTATAATTTACAACACAAGCTTTATTAATCATTAACAAGATAAATATTATGATCAAGATGAACCTAATCATTAACTTAGCCAAATAATAACAGCATACTTGTTATTACATGATTTTTATGAACGAATAATATATTTATCAATCACTGATATACACAGAGTGTTGCATTATAGATTTATCACCTCAATATGGTCAGGGCCAAAACATATTAATTTCATTGATAAAGATTTGAAATTTTTTACACTGTTGATGATCATTACAAGACATAAATCAGACAGAATAAAAAAACTTAAGTCTTACAGTCTTTTATCAGTTAGTCTTTGAAGAACTTTCACCAGCATCCATGGTTGCAGCAATCTTCTTCAAGTTTTCAGTTTTGTTCTTTTGCCTCTTGAAGTAAAGGAATGACTTTGGATTATATCTGGAAGGTATTTTCCTGGGGTTGTTCTTCCTTACCAGATTCTCCTTGAATACTCTTTCCCTTAGGGAATTTATTTCCAAATATTTTATCCATTACTCAGAAGGATATACACTATCAATATTCTTTAGGATTTATCCATGGCTTACCCAAGTATTGATAATGATGGATTCAAAGACATCACTAAGCTGTTCATAGTCTGGATCATCTTTGTTCTCAGCTCTCCTATTTGCCATGAACTCTTCAGCCATTTGAGTTCCTTCCCTCTTTCTTCTAGCAGCAAGCTGTGCATCCTGTGCAATTCTAGCTTGTGCTGGAAAGTCTAAGTCCTTTGGCCTTTTTCTATCCAAGAGGGGCAGGTGTAGTTCCACCCTGGTGCCTTGAATTATATTGAAGGCTTGATCTTCAATGAGTGTTGCAGCCTTAGCATGACTACTCTCCCATTTTCTGCCTTCTTCAGATATGGACTTTTGCAGTAAGATGGTGTTGGCTTCATTCATGCTTGATATAGATTTGAGTATTCTTTTATTATTAGCAAACAACTCATCTTTTAGGAGTAGTGCCCCCTTCACTGATTGGAAGACAACATTGGTGACATGGTGATTTACATGATCTGCTGCACCTTTGATCACCTCATCAGTTGCACTAACATAATTCTTGACATATTCTATATCAACTGTAGAAAGTTTTTGGCTTGTGTCCAAAGATTTCATGAGGGTGGTCAGCTTGATTCCAACAGTTCCAGCCTTGTCAAAACAGGTGGTGACCTGTTTGTTTAAGTGAGATATTTCTTCTTTAGTTTCATTTACTTTAGCTGACAATTCATCACTCAGTTTGGCAACTGATTGATCAACATACTCCTTGAGGGTTGTGGTCTGAGCATCCATGAGTGCTTTAATTTGTTTTATAAATTCCTCATTAGAGATGGGGGTAGATGAAGTATGCCTCATAGGAGGAGGTACAACATTCTGGGTAGGGATCTGAGAAGGCTCCCCCTCAACTACGACACCTATATAAGGAAACAATTCCTTAGCTAAAGTTGTTTTAACATTATTAATTAAGAGGGAATGAGTTTTACCTATCGTGGGTGCAGAATCAACTATTCTATTGACAACTTGATCCAAGTCTGTCAACTCCATCTTATCATGATCCCCCACAGACTGAGCATCCTTCTATAGGCTTGACCTATTAAGATAAGTATCTAAAGTCTCAGGAGGCTTCCTGTTATCTTCTGCAGTAGGGATATTTTCACTTGCTGCAATACCATCAGTATCACCCATGTCTGCCTCATCTTTTGTAGTAACATCTTCTTCAACAGCATTCTTTGACACTTGTCCTAACCTTGTGTTGGCATGGATTTTATCAACATGCACAGCAACATCCTGGAGTTGAATGTTTGTAGAGGATTGACTGAGTGATAAGTCAACCTACAGACCAGCATCAACTAGAGAGGATGATCCAAACTCTGGTTCAGAGCTGGAAGTTCTTTCTTCCTCAGTAGGTTTCTTACTTGTATCCTTAGAGGAGTTCTTTATTCCTGAAGGTTGGCTCATTGGTAGGAATCTAGTGAATTTGTCCAAAGTCTTTATGTCCCTTTTTAGGTAGTGAATCTTCACCTCACGTTCCTGTGTGAAAGTGTCAGGATAGGTGTTCACTAGGTATAAGGAAATAATTCTGCCCATGTTTGGAGAGGATATACAGTCTACTATTCTCTGATAGATGAGAGAAGACCATGAGGTCTTTCTGTTCAGGATAATTCTGGTCATAAATTCAAACATGAACCTGGAGATGGTGTCATGTGATCCAGGTTTGCAGATAAGAGCTTTCCCTACAATATCTACTTGCAGTTTTCCTCTCTGATTGAAGAATTTCCTTTTCAGAGACTCGGATTTGGCTTTATTGTATTCACACCATGTGAGAGAACTGTCTCTATCCCTGTCGGCGAGCTCATCTTGCTCGATAGGGTTGACGAAGGGTATATAGAGGGTCTTTCCTAGTCTCTTACGGTTTACCTTTATTTTGATATCGACAATCTTAGACCTAAAAGAGTTTTTAGAATGGGACATTTTGATGTTTAAGAAGAATTCCACTACCTCTTTTCTAAGAATGGTGGAGGGTTCGGAAAGGGTGTATTCCAAGTCTGCGACCTCAATCATCCTTAATACAGCTTTAATCTCATGAAAGGCATGATTGAATCCATCCCTCACAATTTCGTATCCATCTTGAAGCTCCTTAATGACATTTAGCACCATCGAAATAGTGCGGCAAGAAGCTGAGAAGGTTTTGGTCTCGACGGTTAGGGTAAAGGTTTTGGAGAGTGATGTGGCTTTTCGTTTCTTATTGCCTTTATATATTTAATGAAAAGATTTAATTAATTTAATTAAAATTTTCATTTGACTATTAAGTTACGTATTTTTGACTTGACGGATTGCTCGACGAATCCTGTTATGATACATGACACTTAGTGCTTTTACTATATCTCTTAGCTTTTCTTCTATTTGTTTCATACATGTTTAATTTGTGGTTTCCCTTATCGATTGGTTGTATATTTTACTTGAATTAGTAAAAATTGTGTTAAGTTAAATAGAAGGGGACCTAATATGTCAATGGGCCAGTTCTATTGACACTCAATTTGTGCATTGGTTTACTTTAAAGCTTGCTAATAAGATATTTGACTTTTAGAATAAGGGCTACAAAAATTAACAGTGTAATACTTGAATCATTGTTTTCAATTTGGTGTGTTTGATTAGGTTCAGTCTGAGCACATCTAACATAACTATCAATTAGCTAACTTAATCTCTATATAAGAGAGAGAGAGAGACTTAACTTGAGTCTTGCTTCCTCTAGCTTTTGAGGATTACATTCATGACAACCTCAATCTTAATTTGTTGCTTTTCTTAGAGTATATTCTTAGAGCAACTATCCTATCCCAGACATTTTCCTGGAACACTCATTGTCTAAATATCAAGTCTTAATTGGACAGGTACTTGGACTATCCTACAAAACAGAGTTCATTTACCCTTAGGTACCCAGTGATAACTAGGTCTTAGGTTCTTGTTAGCATCATAAAACGTTTGCCCAACTCTCTGTCTGGGCTGAGCACCATTCTGTCTACTAGTCACATTCAGGTTATACCAACAATCAATGACAAAGTGACCCACTTTCCCACAGCACAAACATTTATGAATGTTGTATCTTCTCTTTAGGCCAACACAAAATTGTTGTCCATGAGAGAAGTGAACAACACCAGACTTTGCTGGATGAGCATTGCATGATGCTGCCCTCTTATTCCTGAGTGAAGGTGCTGGGGGACTAAATACAGCTGGTGGAGTATGGGCCTAATGTATTTTTGGAGCCTGTTATCTAGTGGACTCTCTCATTTCATTAGATAAAGGATATTTGGATCCAAATATAAAGAACTTCTCCTGAACTTTGTGGCTAGAGTTGATAGTATCACTCTTTCTTAGATCATGTGCCTTCACCCCACTGGTGGAGCACACATTTGATTGATCCTTCTCGGGTGGCACAAACTTGACAGTTTTAGAAGGTGAATTTGCCTTCTGAAATACTGTCCTATTATCAGGGAATTCAGATTTGAAATGATGATTGATGTGATTAATACCTAGCTTCCCAGGGACTGGGCAAGTTGCAGTTTTTGGCAACTGACCATGTGACTGAGAAGGGTTAATCACAATTCCCGATCTCTCTGTGATATTTTGTTCCAGATATCTAATATGCTTTTTCTTCTCTTCCAGAAGCAAAGTCTGACACTCAAGACTTTTTTTGAGTTCAGACATCTCATGACTTTTCTTATAGAACTCAATAGATTTATTGTTATAAAGAGTTTTATAAGGCATTAGAACTTCTATCTCCTTGGCTTGCCTTTTGGCAAGAATTCTGCTCTTCTTTAGAGTATCTAAGAGTAGTCCATACTTGTCAATCAATTGATTGATATCAGTCTCAGATTCTGAGCAATCTTTATCATAAGATGAAGATGCAACAGTATCTGGACTGGTCTCATAGTCAAAGGAAGATGCAGAATTGAAAATAGGTTGTATCTTGATTGATTTTGAATATGGCTGACTTTTTTCTTCTTCAGTAATTGTCATCAAACCATGGCATCCATAGTCTTCTTCATCCTCCTCATTTTCACTGTCTGAGTGTGATAGAGGGGCCCTAATTCCTATCCTAGCAGCAGGATATTCCACCTCTTCTCTTGGACCTGCAGCAATAGATATCGGCCCTATATAGGCTTCTTCCTCTTTATCTTCAGAATCCGACGATGAAGAATCTGTCCAGCTTCTCTCCTTCTTAGCCACAAAGGACTTCTCCTCCTTCTTGCCCTTGTGGTGATGGTGATGCTTTTTCTTCTTCTTCTCATCTTTTTTCTTTTTTTTTGACTGGACAGTCAGCAATGACATGCCCAGCCTTGTTGCAACAATAACAGATGACATTAGAAGAAATCTATTTACTAGTTTTAGGGACATACCTGTCATCCTTGGATGACTTCCTATGATGAGAGGATGAAGATGGTCTGCTCCTCCAGTCCTTCTTCTTTATGAACTTCTGAAATTGCCTGGAGAAGGCAGCTAGGTCTTTATCAGACATGTGGTTGTCTGATGATCTTGGCTCAGAATTTTCTGAGCTAGATTCAGCTTCCTTCCTTGGTAGTGAGGGAGTCTTTCTTCTGCTTCTTCTTGGGGCTTCTGCCCTGAATATCATAGACTTGTCCTTGGACTTGAATTGCCTGCTCTTCTCCCCTTCTTGTCTAGCAGCCAGCTGCATTTCATAGGACTACAGCTTTTCAAAGAGTGTTGGTGGAGGAGTGTTTGCTAGCTTAGCCATTTCCCTAATGACACAGATCTTGGTGTCCCAATCACTAGTGGGAGATCTAAGGAACTTGTCATTCAACTCATAGTTGTTGAAGACCCTACCATAGGTTCTTAGTTCATTGACTGTCCTAAATAACCTTCGAAATAATCAGCAACTTTTCAGACTTGCTTTGGCTGAAGGCCTCATACTCTTGATTGAACATGAAATTTCTATCATCTCTAAATTCCTCAGAGCCTTCCATGTAGACGACAAGGGTGTCCCACATTTCCTTAGAGGTCTTGCAGTGTACAAGATTTTGGAAGGCCAAGTCATCAATGGCACTAGCTATAATATTTTGTGCCATTTTGTCCATGGTGGACAGAATCACTTCATCTCTGTCCATTTCTGAATATACCTTAGGCACTCTCACAGTAGGATCTATGGTGGAAGCCTTTGTGGAGATAAAAGGACCTTCCACTACTGTTACATAGATCATGGGGTCAGATGCTTTCATGAACAGTCTAACCCTTTGCTTCCAAAGGCCAAATCCTTCCTTCCTGCAGATGGGCAACTTCATGGTCCCTAGCTTCTTATAGTTCATTACAGACTCCATAATCTTATCTTATAGCTAACCTTGGAGGAATACTCAGATTGTTAAATCCTCTTTGAGTAACCTCCATCTGATACCACTTGAAAGTTATTTAACTTGAGGTTAGTTAATCACCTAGAGGGGGGTGAATAGGTCTTTGAGCTTTAATAAAATCTTTTACTGAATTCAAGTTATTCTAGCTAGAGCTTGTCCTTTAATCCCACAATAACAAAGAAAAGCAAGCACACAACAAACATAGAGATTATAGTGGTTCCCCAATTGGGTACATCCACTTTCCCTCCCACCTATCTAATTTATTTGTTGGACTCGGCACAAACTCCTCCACTATGCTCCTCAGAGCTTCCACCTTAGGTCCTCAGCCTATTACACAGATTCTTCACAGAATACAACTCAAAACCATAAGGGTTCCTACCACAGAGCCTTGCAGGACTCCTACAGCTCAGTGATCCACCGATCACCTACCTCAACCTTATTTCTAAGGCATACAACTCAGGCTCTTCAGCCCTACAGCTTCAGGCACACAGCCCTACTCTCAGAGTGTTGTAGCACTCCTACAACTCAGTACCTCAACCAGGTACCTATAACTCAGCCTCCTCCAAAGCCTACAACTCAGTGACACACTTGTCACCTATAGATCAGTGACTCTCCAGTCACCTACCTCAGGCAGAAGGCCCTACACTCAGGCTGGGAGGACAACCCTACCTCAGATCCATACTTGGATCCTACCTCAGAGAGAAACACTCTCCTACCTCAGGCAATAAAGCCCTACAGCTCATATCCACACTTGGATTCAACCTCAGTGCCCCAATAGGGCACCTGTAACACCCCCTATCCGTCGCATAACATATAGCAGTAGGTCCGGCCGGGGCCCGACGCCATATACTACAGACAGACTGGGTGGTTACTCAATGGAAACCATCCAACTAATCATAACGTCCTATACAGAGCATTCTAGCGGAAGCAGTTTATAAGTTGAAATAAAGAACCCAGTACTAAAGCATGAATGTCCACTAGAATAGCCAACCAGGAATGAAGTACAGACACCAGTACTGGCCTTAAGGCCTTACAAAATGGTTTATTTAATGTTACATGATTTTCAAACCACGGCACGCAGGCCGGTCATACATGAATAAAGCAGTAAATACTCCAAATAGGCCTTCAAGGGCCGGCTTCGCAATTTGGGCTTTAGCCCGCTATTGACCGCTTGGTCCAGCAGCACCTGCAAGCAACATAACTACCGCACTGTGGCAAACAAAAAGGCAACGGTCAGCAATGCTGACCAAATTATAACGATCCCGCCCCCAACTCGGGGCGGCGATGCTCCTTACCTGCAATTTTATTAGCACAAGCGAGCAATATAATAATATTCATTTCATCACAGGCGTAGGCTCAAACAGCCACACACCCCGTGCACTCAGGGCACATTCTCGGTGAACCGGTCGATGTCACGTCAGTTAAAGCCATAGACATTCCAGACCCACCACCGCCACTTTGACGGCCAAACATATGAGCAATTTGTCTTCCCGGCATGGGTCACGACAATTTAAGCCATAGACCGCCGAAGACTCTCATCTATGCCAACGGCAAGTGACACATAACCTTAGGTCTCTTTAACCAGAACGACATAGAAATGAGTACGGTTCCATATAACCCGTGCTCACGTCGCAACGATAATTTAAGCCATATGCGCAGGTCAAACTTCTCCTGAGTCCCATTTCCATCACACAATTTCACATAACTCGGTTATGTTCAAGTTGGCTCTCAGGCCTCCATGTTGGCAAGATCACGCATCCACCCAGTTTTCCGGGTGCACCTTAGGGTTAATCCCCAAGGCTCCCTGTTGCAATCTACCGTGTAGAAAACCCGAAAAACAACCAATAGCACGGAGTCTTCTCCGGCATTTATGCAGTGCAACATCACTGATCCAGACCAACATGTCCGGGTAGGCTTCACACATCATGCCTATGTCCGTTCTCGCTTACGGGCTCTAAACAACAGGGACTTCACATATCTACCCGAAGGAACGCCTCCAACTCACAGCAAACTCGCGAGAGCGGGCTTCCTATGCAAAGAAGGAGAGTTACTCATGCTCAAGAAGAGAATCGTTACCATTGTGTTATTCTTTGGCGCCATGAAAAAGTAAGCGGATGAAAAGCACCGCACTCTCTTCGCCTCCGTGGATCCGGAGTCGGCTCGCGATTTGGAGCTTCGAAGCTCCTCCAATGGCCGGATCTAGCTTCTTCTCCCTTCCTAGGCTCTCCTCTCTCTCTCTAAGCTTTAGAAAGATAAGAACTCATGAAAAGTGAGGGTTTCTAAGGCCCAATCCCGGGTATATCCCATCAGGAACAACCCCCAGCCGTTGGATCATCAATTAAAGAAATGAATGGCTTTGATTCGGGACTGAAATGTCCAATCTGGATCGCACACGGCCTGGCACACGCCCGTGTCCAGGGCCGTATGCCTCATTCGCCGTCAAAATTGACGCGCCTGGAACAACACACGGGCATCGAACACGCCCGTGTTCGACCTGACACGTCCGTGTTCCACCTGACACGGCCGTGTGGCCGGCCGTGTACCCTCATCTATTTTCCCCTAAAATAACACGAGCACTGCACGGGTTCTTGGACACGCCCGTGTCCTTGCCCGTGTCACCTCAACACGCCTGGGCTCCAGGCCGTGTACACGGTCTCGACACTCGACACTTCATCGAGCGAAGATCGTCGACCTGATGACACGGCCTTGGACACGCCCGTGTCCTATGCCGTATGCCTTGTCTCGACACATCGTCGAGCAAAATGTCGACTTCCCGGGACGAGTGTCGACACGGGTCGACACGCCCTGCGACATGCCCGTGTCGCAGGCCGTGTGCCATGTCTCGACACTTCGTCGAGCGCAGAGTGTTGACTTCGCGGGCTAAGTGTCGACCCGGACCGACACGCCCTGCGACACTCCCGTGTCGCAGGCCGTGTGCCCAGTCTCGACACAATGTCGAGAGCAAAATGTTGACTTCCCGGCTGAGTGTCAACACAAGCTTGACACGCCCTGGGACACGCCCGTATCCCAGGCCGTGTGCCTGCAGCCAGAACCCAAAACTGGCCCAAAACGTCCCCCGTCACTCTTTTGAGTTTCGGGGCGTTACAACACCTACCTCAGTGACAAATTTGTCACCTACCTCAGGCACAAAGTGCCCTAAACACAGATTCAGATCTATTGAATCCTAATGGAAGTTAATACAAATTGTTTAAGAAAAACAAAAACAACTAACTCAGAGAGTATCTCTGGGTCAACTTTACTGGACTGAGCAGATATCTGTCCAACCTACTTAATGTAGAAGGAATCAGTCTTCTTCTACAACTCACACTTTTCTATTGCACAGGTGAGCAGCTACCAGCTTGCTGAAGAGATGAATCAGCTACTCTGTTCTGATGAGAACAAACTTGCTGAACTTTGAAGTGCTTCAGCTATCTTTCTTTGCATTCAGACAAACTTATCTGGACTTTAGCTTTCAAGCTTGATGGAAAGAAGATGTCTAGCCGCCTCTTTCTATTTCTCTTTCTATATTTTATGCATTTTATCCTTGTGTATTTGTTAACCCTAATCTCTTTACTGTTTGCTTTTTATATGCGTTGATTTGAATCAACGACACAATAGAATTTGGGCCCACCAAGGATTGGTGAGGGCCATCTCCATCAGAAAGGAACAAAATATCTTTCGGTGATGCAGCAGCTTTCCCGCAATGGCTTCCTGCAATTTTGACTTTGATGACGTCAGTAGTGGTCATCAACATCTGGACTTAAATTTTCTAGAATTCCGTCAAGCGTTGAGTGATGTTAAGACACTCAACACCATTGACCTTGGCTCTCAGCGCATCTGGACTTAGAAATTTCACTAGCTTTATCTCAGCGGTCTCAACGATTTTTCATTATTAGCTGAGACATGTCTTTGTCTTAGTTCTTTCTTCTTTTTGGCTGAGACAAGTTTCTATCTCAGGGGTATCTTCACAGCTGTCTCAGCGGTTCTTATTTTTAACTGTCTCAGTGCTTTCTTCTTCATTATAAGCGTTGAGTGAACCTGCTTCACTCAACGCTTCTGAACTTAAAAAAAATTGAGCTAGTTTTGTCTCAGCTGTTTACCTCTTAACTATATTAGCGCTTCCTGCTTTATTAGAAGCGTTGAGTGAATCTGCTTCACTCAACGCTTCTGGACTTAGAGAAATCCATCCAGTTTTGTCTCTGCTGTCTCAGCGTTCTCAACGTTATCTTCTCAGTTGTCTCAGCGGTCTCAACGTCTCCTTCTCAGCGGTCTCAGCGCTTTTACCTTAGACATATTTTCTAGCTTTAGCTGCGTTCGACGATCTGTGGCCTGAGCTCGACAAACTTTAATCTTCTCAGCGGTCTCAATGCCTTCTTCTCAGTAGACTCAGTGCTTTTGCCATAGTCAATTTCTCTCTGGCTTTATCTTGACTAGTGTTGAGCTGAGCTCGACGAACTCCAAACTGAGCTCGATGAATTTTGAGTTTACTTCCAAACTCATTTTTCTTCACCTGTCCAATCATGGACTTCCTGCATACATGAACTATGGTACACTTCAAATACATTATGCCCCTTAGCATGAATGGAGATGTCTCTTAAAATTCTGAGGAATATTGTAGTACACAATTCCCAACACAGACGTCATAACATTTTTAGCTCACTAGGAGCTATTGACTGGCGACACTCACTATCGTCCGACGACATCAACTGTTCTCCAAACTATGATCTTTCCTGGGTATTTTCTTGAAAATTCTTCCAATACTTTGATGCAGCATCCTGCACACCCCTAGAATCCAGATTTCACATGTATATCACACGCATATCCACAGAGTTCTCCGACATGTAAAGCATAAAACATCACCAATCTAGACCAAGCTGTCCAGATGGGCCTCTCACAGCATGCATATTCCGTACTCTACATTTTTGGATATATATGCAGGAATAAACGGTGATCATACTGATCTACCCATTGGAATCCACCCTTTTTCACCTTTTGGAGAGGGGTTCCATACAAGTATGCATATTAAGGACTTCACTTGTCCAAGGAGAAAATCGTTACCCTTGTAGTTCTCTTCGGAGCATTGGCGAAGCTTTTCTATGCAGATTGAAGTGAGCGGCTTACTTTCCCCTTTGCGGATCTAGCCTCGAATGTAACGCTCCCGGTTTTTTTGTGTTTTGTTTGATCTTTGATTGGCGTTACGATGACACATTTCCGGCCTTTCGCCGTTGTAGAGCGTGGTCTTAGCTCTTTAGGTTCCTTGTGTAGCCTGGTTGTAGCCTGTTAGCAAGATTCCCCAGCTAGCCGGAGTCTGTTTTGGTGACTCGGTTGGGCCTCTTAGGGAATGCTTGTGTTTTGGCTTTGGGAGGTGTTAACTCGAGTATGAGATCGTCGGATGTTGTTTTCAACCTCTCCGTTGTTTTCGTGGCTTGGGTGTTTAGCTACGGTGCGGGTTTTGGTCGAAGTCTGAGATCGTTTGCTTTCGCGTCGTTTCAACGTTTGTTATGTTAGCTGTAATGATTGCTGTGCTGTGCATGGCCTGGTGTGGCCGAGCTTGTTAGGCTGGTGCCTTGTTTCTTTTTTTTAGCTAATGAGTTTAACTATTTTTTTGTGTATGTTTGGGTGACACGGCCTGTGTAACACCCCCTATCCGTCGCATAGCATATAGCAGTAGGTCCGGTCGGGGCCCGACGCCATATACTACAGACAGACCGGGTGGTTACTCATGGAAACCATTCAACCAATCCAATGTCCTACACAGAGCATTCTATCGGAAGCAGTTTATATGAGTTGCAATTAAGAACCCAGCACAAAGAGCACGAATGTCCACTAATAAACTAAATAGGAATATAGTACATACACAAGTACTGGCCTTAAGGCCTTACAAAATTGTTTACTTAATATTACATGATTTACAAACCACGACACGCAGGCCGGTCATACATGAATAAAAGCAGTAAACACTCCAGTTAGGCCTTCGAGGGCCGGCTTCGCAATTTGGGCTTTAGCATGCTATTGACCGCTTGGTCCAACAGCACCTGCAAGCAACAAAACCACCGCACGGTGGCAAACAAAGGCAACGGTCAGCAATGCTGACCAAATTATAACGATCCCGCCCCCAACTCGGGGTGGCGATGCTCCTTCCCTGCATTTTTATTAGCATAAACCAGCAGTATAAAAATTCATTGCATCACAGGCGTTGGCATGCATAGCCAAACGCCCCGTGCTCTCAGGGCACATTCTCGGTGATCACAGTCTAAGCCCGTTGACTCACCACCATCTCTAGGATGGCAATTTCTCGTGAGCAAATTGGTCTTTTAGGCAAATGTTATGACAAAGTTAATATCATCAACAGCCTATGTCACGACAAAGTTGATATCATCGACAGCAAGACCCGACCTCTATGCCCGTGGCATAAAGCAGGAACGGTTCCACTCAACCCGTTGCTCACTTGCCACGACACTTTCATATCATCGACACGAGTTAAGTTTCCACGAAGCCCATGAATCGAACGTACAATAATACATAACTCAATTATGTACAAGTTGGCACCAAGGCCCACAAATTGGCAAGATCACGCATCCGCCCAGTTTTCCGGGTGCACCTTTGGGTTAATCCCCAAGGCTCCCTGCTGAAATCTACCACGTAGAAAACCCGAAAAACAAACAATCGCACGGAGTCTTCTCCGGCATTTATGCAATACAACATCACCGATCCAGACCAACATGTCCGTATAGGCTTCACACATCATGCCCATGTCCGTTCTCGAATACGGACTCTAAACAACGGGGACTTTACATATCTACCCGAAGGAACACCTCCAACTCACCGCAAACTCGCGAGAGCGGGCTTCCTATGCAAAGAAGGAGAGCTTCACATGCTCAAGTAGAGGATCATTACCCTAGCGTTATTCCTTGGCGCCATGGAAAAGTAAGCGGATGAAAAGCACCGCACTCTCTTTGCCTCCGTAGATCCGAAGTCGGCTCGCGATTTGGAGCTTCGAAGCTCCTCCAATGGCCGGATCTAGCTTCTTCTTCCTCCTTTGGCTCTCCCCTCTCTCTATACTTTATAAAGATAACCTCTCAAGTGAAATGAGTGTTTCTAGGGTCCAATCCCGTGTATATCCAAGTACTAACAGCCCCCAGCCGTCGGATCCTGAATTAAAGAAACGAACGGCCACGATCCAGATCTAAACTGCAGAATCTGGGCTGAACACGGCCTGACACACGCCCGTGTCCAGGGCCGTGTCCCTCATTCGCCGTCAAAATCGACGCGTCTGGAACAGCACACGGGCATCCAACACGCCCGTGTTCGACCTGACACGCCTGTGTTCCACCTGACACGGCCGTGTGGTCGGCCGTGTGCCTCTATCGACACAGCCCCGAAAACAACCCGAGAGTCACACGGGTATTAGACACGCCCGTGTCCCAGCCCGTGTCTAATCGAACACGCCTGGGATCCAGGCCGTGTTCACGGTCTCGACACTTCATCGAGTGAAGTTCGTCGACCCCACGACACGGCCTTGGACACGCCCGTGTCCTAGGTCGTGTGCCTTGTCTCGACACATCGTCGAGCGAAAATGTCGACACCCCGGGCCGGTTGTCGACACGGGCTCGACACGCCCTGAGACACGCCCGTGTCTCAGGACGTGTGCCCCGTCTCGACACTTCGTCAAGAGAAATTCGTCGACTTCGCGGCCAAGTCGTCGACTCAAGCCTGACACGCCCTGGGACACGCCCGTGTCCCAGGCCATGTGCCTCCTGCCAGATTCCAGATTTGGCCCAAAATGCCTCCCGTCGTTCTTTTGAGTTTTGGGGCGTTACAACTCTCCCCCTCTTAAAAGAATTTCGTCCACGAAATTATATAAAGGAAAGACAAGTACCAAAATTAAATTGCACCTGAGCGGAACAACTCCGGATACCCGCAAGCATAGTCTGCTCTCGTTCCCAAGAGAGCTCCTCTCGACCGCAATTGTCCCATCGGACGTTGACCATCCTGATATCTTTATTGCGTAGCCGCTTGATCTCCGAGTCCTCAATACGCACGGGCTTGACTTTTGTCGTCGTCAACCCACTAACAATCAGCACTTGATCGACCGTGATCTCCTGCGTAGGCTCTTGCATCGCCTTTCGTAGCACCGAAATATGGGATACATCTTGTAGGCCACTAAGCTCCACCGAAAGCTTCAACCGATAGGCTGCTTCACCAACCCACTCCAGAACCTCAAACGGCCCAAGGTACATAGGGCTTAAATTTTTCAATCGCCTCACCCGCGAGACACCCTTGAACGGCTTGATCTTTAAGTACACATAGTCGCCCACCGCGAACTCCACGTTCATGTGCTTGGCATTATAGTACTTCGTCTGACGGTCCTGAGCGATTAGCAACCTCTCCCGAATGGTACGAACCAAAGACGTAGCCTCTTGCACCTCTTGGCGCTTGTACAACTTTGACTCACCCGTTTCTAACCAAGACAATGACGTGCGACATCTTCTACCATATAGGGCCTCAAAGGGCGCCATTTGAATACTCGCCTGGTAGCTATTGTTGTACGAAAACTCCACCAAATAAAGATGGTCTTCTCATTGCTTTCCAAAGTCCAAGACACACATGCAGAGCATGTATTCATTGTTCTATTGACCCTCTCGGTCTGCCCATCCATTTGCGGATGGAAGGCTATGCTGAATTTTAACTTTGTTCTCAACATTTGCTGCACTAGCCTCCAATCGTTTGACGTGAACCGCCTATTTCGGTCACTCACGATGCTGCAGGGCACACCGTGAATTCGTACTATATTCTCCACATACAGTTTTGCCAACTTCTCCACCGGATCATCCTTCCTATGCGGAATGAAATGCGACACCTTCGTTAACCAATCTACGACCACCCAGAGGGCGTCGTTCCCCTTTTTGCGACCTTGGCAAACCGTGCACAAAGTTCAGAGAGATTTTGTCGAATTTCCACTCCGGAATAGGCAAGGATTTCAGAAATCATCTCGGCTTTTGGCATTCCACCTTCACCAAGGCGCAAGTTTGGCACTTCGCCACGTAGAGCGCCACATCCTTCTTCAAACCCGGCCACCAAAACAGTTTCTTTACATCGCGGTACATCTTCTTGCTCCCCGGATGAATTGAGTACTTAGTATGGTGTGCCTCGTACAATAATTCCACCTGCAAATTGCTCACGCTTGGGACGCATAGACGATCGTCTTTCCAAAGCAATCCGTCCTCCACAACGAATTGGGAATTTGACCCACCCAGAGCCTCTACCATGAACTGCTTCATATGGTCATCCAAATCCAAAGCCTGTCGAATCCAATCAGCCAGGTCATATTGGACTTTGGTCCAATTCAATACTGCTTCAGCACTTGATTACTTATCTACACAAACAATCTCCAATGCCTACAACTTCCGAACCAACCGCTCATCATGTACTGATAGCCAATTGGCTTGAGCTGGGGCCCAGCGACTCAACGCATCCGCAACTGCATTACCTTTACCAGGCACGTAGTGGATCTTGAAAGTATAGTCCCCCTGGTACTCCATCCATCTATACTGCCGCATAATCAGATCTTTCTGATCAGACAAATACTTCAGGCTCTTGAGATCAGTGTAGATATCAATCTTCACACCGTACAAATAATGCCTCCACAACTTCAAGGCAAAAATCACGGCCGCCAGCTCCAAGTCATGGACCGGATATTTCCTTTCGTGCACTTTTAGCTATCTCGAGCCATAAGCTATTACACTTCCATGTTGCGGTAGAACGCAACCCAAACCGCTACCCGAAGCATCGCTATAAATCTCATAACCTTCGGTCACACTCGGCGAACTCAGCATAGGCGCTGTGGTCAACCGACATTTCAACTCTTCAAAAGCTCGCGCGCACTCCGGCGTCCAAATGAACTTCTGCTCCTTCCTCGTCAAAGTAGCGAGAGGTAATGTTATCCGCGAGAAGTTCTCTACGAAGCGCCTATAATAGCCGGCAAGCCCTAGAAAGCTCCGGACTTCCGCTACCGTAGAAAGCTCAGGCCACTCCCGTATCGCAACAATCTTCGCCGGATCCACAGCAATACCCTCTCCACTCACTATATGACCGAGGAACGCCACTGAGAATAACCAAAACTCGCACTTCGAGAACTTGGCATACAATTGATTCCTCCTTAGCGTCTCCAAAACCGAATGAAGATGCTTGAAGTGATCTTCCTTACTCTGCGAGTACACCAAAATATCATCGGTCAAGACGAGGTACAAGTACTCCCTGAAGGTCCTGTTCATCGGATCCATGAACACTGACGGCGTATTAGTCAGCCCAAACGGCATGACCGTAAACTCGTAATGCACGTATCGCGTACTGAACGCTGTCTTCGGGATATCACTCTCCCTTATTCGCAGCTGATAGTACCCAGACTTGAGATCCAACTTCGAGTACACCGTCGACCCGACCAACTGATCAAAAAGGTCATCGATCCGGGGAATCGGGTACTTGTTCTTCTCCGTCAATTTGTTGAGCTCCCTATAATCAATACATAGCCTCAAGCTTCCGTCCTTCTTCTTAACAAAGAGGACCGGTGCGCTCCAAGGCGAAGAACTTGGGCGCACATATCCTTGCTCCAACAACTCTTGCAGTTGCACCTTCAGCTCCGATATTTCCTTAGGCGCTAGCCGATATGGAGAGCGTGACACAGGCTTTGCACCTGGTACTAGCTCAATCATGAAATCTATCTCCCGTTGAGGCGGGGCTCTAGGGAGATCTCTAGGGAACACATCAGGGTACTCTAATACCACTGATATACTATACAACATGGGCTTCGGCCTTGCAACCTCCACTAGCGTAAAGAACAGTTCTGCACCAGCACGAACCGCCTTCACCACCTGAAGAGCAGACATCAACGTATTGCGCGACCCCTTCGAGCCCGTAAAGGTCGTCTCACGACTAGCTCCCAGCTTGACTTCCTTGCTACCGCAATCGATAAAGGCTTGCTGCTCCGAGAGCCAGTCCATGCCAAAGGTTACGTCGAACTCCCCTAGCGGTAGTAACGATACTTGGAAGTCAAAGTCTTGGCTCCCTGACCACACCTAAACGCAACAGATACTACCCGCGCGCATTGAGCGCCATTGGACCATAGCGCATCCAATTTGTCTTTTACCAACGAAGGAGGTACTCTGACGCATAAAATAATTCCTAAATAAAGGAATGCGAAGCTTCGTTTACACGAACGGTGCTCTCGCCGAATAAACGAAAATCAGAACAAAGCTTGGCACAAGTAGTTCTAAGCTAATATACACAAGGGCGACAATTATTCAAGGCTAAACTGCTATAACTTTAAACCATACCTGTCATCACGACAGCATGCTTCTTCTCGGACTTGGGACGTCCGCTCCAGCAGTCTCGGGCAAAGTGCCCTGGTTTTTCACAAGTGAAACATACACTCGGGGTTTGACCCGTAGTCGCCCCAGAATCACCAGCAGAGGGGGATGGACCCAAAGTCCTAGCCTTCTTATACCACATACGGTAACCAGACTTTGAGGTGTTCGACATTTTGAATGTCATTTCCTTTGCACTAACGTCCTCAGCTGCTCATGACATAGCTTTCTTAGTCTTCTGAGCACCATTCCAACATTCTCGGGCAAAATGCCCTTTCTTTCCACAAGTAAAACATGTGTAAGTAGCTTTGCTAGTCGATGTCATAGCCCCTTTCTCCAGCATTCTGCCGGATGCAGCTCTTATGGGGCTTGCATAGTTAGATACCATGGTCACTGGCATCGGGATAGTCTTCCTCAAATCTGCCTCCAAAGATCTAGCTGATTCCACCAAGGCTCAGAATCCCAATAACTTTGGTCCTAGCGGTAGAACTCGTAACTCGGCGCGCAGACCATTATAAAATCTATCGACTGTAGCTTGCTCATTATCCAACTCGAAGCATGGGTAGTGGCTTATCATATGAAATGCTTGCAAATATTCATCAACTGTATGCGCTCCCTGCACTAAATGCATATTCAGCTGCTGCCCCGATGGTCTACCAAAAGTCATCTGCTCCATCACGCCACTCGGCGTTGAAGCCACAACAGGGGAGCAGGGTTGTACATTTCTTCCAAGTTGTGCACCCGTCACAGCGAACACCGCTTCAACAATCCTTCTTACGGTTTCATACGAAGGAGGGGTCTCAAACACCTCAACGGGCGCACTAAACTCCTCAGAAACCGGACATTCTGGCGGTCCAGCACCGCTTCCGGTCACCTATAGTGGTACAAAACACCGTTAAGCGACCAAATAAAATTGCAAACAACAATTATAGGAACACGCAGGTTCCCCAAACATGTGTATTTTCATTCCTAAGTGGACATTCATGGGTTCTTTTGTTGTTATAACGATGACGCACACACAGGTGCTCACCACCCCTTAAAAAGAATTCGTCCACGAATTCTTTTTAAGCCTGACCAAAACCAGTAGTCTGATACCAAATTGTAACACCCCCTATCCGTCGCATAGCATATATGTTGAGAACCAAGGTCCAGCGGGATTGGGTGTGTGTGGGACCGCATATTTGGGCTTCCCCATCGCGTTCCAGGTCTTGGTGTTGACCGCGGTGGGCCCCGTGTGGCGGAATATCCTTGCCATCCCATGGATGGATTAGTCCCACATTGCTTGCAGCGGGTGGTCCTTGGTGTTTATGTACCCCCGTCCCCCCTTACCATCACCTCGGGGTTTTGGGAAGATGTGTGGTGACGGGTGGTTTCCACATGGTATCAGAGCCATCCCGCTGCGGGGGTGTGTTGAGAACCAAGGTCCAGCGGGATTGGGTGTGTGTGGGACCGCATATTTGGGCTTCCCCATCGCGTTCTAGGTCTGGGTGTTGACCCCGGTGTGCCCCCGTGTGGCAGAATATCCTCGCCATCCCGTGGATGGATTAGTCCCACATTGCCTGCAGCAGGTGGTCCTTGATGTTTATGTACTCCCGTCCCCCCTTACCATCACCTTGGGGTTTTGGGAAGATGTGTGGTGACGGGTGGTTTCCACATGGTATCAGAGCCATCCCGCTGCGGGGGTGTGTTGAGAACCAAGGTCCAGCGGGATTGGGTGTGTGTGGGACCGCATATTTGGGCTTTCCCCATCGCGTTCCAGGTCTGGGTGTTGACCCCGGTGGGCCCCCGTGTGGCGGAATATCCTCGCCATCCCGTGAATAGATTAGTCCCACATTGCCTGCAGCGGGTGGTCCACCGGGGTCAATGTACCCCCGTCCCCCCTTACCATCACCTTGGGGTTTTCGGAAGATGTGTGGTGATGGGTGGTTTCCACAATATAGCAGTAGGTCCGGCCGGGGCCCGACGTCATATACTACAGACAGACCGGGTGGTTACTCATGGAAACCATTCAACCAATCCAACGTCCTACACAGAGCATTATAGGGGAAGCAGTTTATATAAGTTGCAATTAAGAACCTAGCACAAAGAGCACGAATGTCCACTAATAAACCAAATAGGAATGTATTACATACACAAGTACTGGCCTTAAGGCCTTACAAAATTGTTTACTTAATATTACATGATTTACAAACCACGGCATGCAGGCCGGTCATACATGAATAAAAGCAGTAAACACTCCAGTTAGGCCTTCGAGGGCCGGCTTCGCAATTTGGGCTTTAGCCCGCTATTGACCGCTTGGTCCAGCAGCACCTGCAAGCAACAAAACCACTGTACGGTGGCAAACAAAGGCAACGGTCAGCAATGCTGACCAAATTATAACGATCCCGCCCCCAACTCGGGGCGGCGATGCTCCTTCCCTGCATTTTTATTAGCATAACCCAGCAGTATAAAAATTCATTGCATCACAAGCATTGACACGCATGGCCAAACGCCCCGTGCTCTCAGGGCACATTCTCGGTGATCACACTCTAAGCTCGTTGACTCACCACCGTCTCTAGGACGACAATTTCTCGTGAGCAAATTGGTCTTTTAGGCAAATGTTACGACAAAGTTAATATCATCAACAGCCTATGTCACGACAAAGTTAATATCATCGACAACAAGACCCAACCTCTATGCCCGTGGCATAAAGCAGGAACAATTCCACTTGTTGAAGTATTAAACCAGGCAGCCTTGCGGTCTGATCCAGCGGTTTGTTGACCGAGCGGTCTGGCGGTCTCTCTCTGAAGCCTGGAGACCGGGCGGTCTATCGGTCTCCCATTGCGGCCTACTCTATCCTGCTGGAGTTGCCGAGCGGTTAACCCATTTGTCTAACCGCGCGGCCTGTGCGGTCTCCTTTATTTCTAGCCGCTCAGTATTGTAAATGTTTAGTCCCACATTGTTTGTATACACTCTCTCATATCTCCTCCATTCTATATAAGGGAGGTCATACCTTTGTAAATGATATCTTTTTTGGATAATAAAATTTCAATTATTCAAAAGTCTATCCGTTTGTTCTTTCTTATTCGCTACTTTCTACATGGTATCAAAGCACACGGTCGTTTCCTCCTGATTGTGTGCGCTCTCTGTTTCTCGCGGCTTGTTTTCCGCTTTCCGCGACCTGTCTCGTGGCTTGCCTTCTCTTCTGTCCGCTGCCCTGTTCGCACGGCTTGTTTCTGTCCGCTGCCCTGTTCGCGCGGCTTGTTTCTGTCCGCTGCCCTGTTCGCGCGGCTTGCTTCTCCTTGGTTCTCTTCTCGTACTGCTCTTCATCGCCGCGACCTGTTTCGTTGTTGCCGCGCTCCCGGTTCCTTCTTGCCTCTCCGACTTCCTAGTCGTTGCGGCCTGTTGCTGTTCGCCCGGCCTGCGACTTGTTGTAGTCGCTGCTTTTTGCCTCCTCTTCTCTTCTGTTCGCTCGGCCTTTTTAGTCCGCGCGACCTCTTCCCCGCTATGCCTTTGACTGCTTTCTAGCCGCTTGTGTTCGCGTGGCTTCTTCCTTTTCTATCCGCTGCGGTTTCTTGCTGGGTTCTATGACTACTTCCGGTCTCACCACTACTCCTGCAGCTCCTTCTCCACCTCCTCCTTCGGGCAACCTTGGCACCCTTTCTAAGCTTGTTGGCTCCAACTATCCCGATTGGAGCGTTTCTTTCACTTTTCTCCTTCGCTCTCAACGCAAGCGTCATCACCTCACCGATGACCCTCCTCCTCGTAGCTCTCCTGAGTTTGATGACTGGGATGCGAGTAATGCTCTTGTCCGCACCTGGCTGGCCAACAGCCTTTCTGATGAGTGCCTTCCCATCATTCGCCATGATGAGACGGTCAAGGCCGCCTGGCTTCACCTCGCTGCTCTTTATTTGAAGGGGGGCTAGACGTCCCGCATTTATACTCTCTATCCGGACCTCTTCGCCCGCCCTTCCATGTCTCCTGCTGCGGCTTATCAGCAAGTTCAGGCTCTTGGTGCTGAAATCCTCCAGAATCGCCCCTTCTCCACGGACTTGGCCGACCAGCACAAACACTTTCAGGAACTCCTGGTTGTTTGTTATCTTCTTCGTCTTCCCGATTCTTATGATATGATCCGCCAGCAGATCTTGGGTGAGGCGGAATCTCCTACTTTGGATGCCACTGCGGCTCGCATTGCCGCTGTTACTTCGCTGCTCCAGCGGCCTCTGTTGGCCTCCCCCCTTCCCAGGACTCCTTTGCTCACCAAGCTCAGAGGGGGGGACCTAGTAGCCGCGGCCACTCCGGCGGACGGGGTTCATCCCGGTTCCTCTTCTCTCACTGTGGTCGTACCGGCCATTCTGTTGACCGCTGCTGGCAGAAACATCCTCATCTTCGCCCTTCCGGTGATGCTCCTTCTTCGGCCTCCGCCTCTTCTCGGTCGTCTGCCTCTATGGCCACGACGTCAGGTAGTACCCACGTCGTTACCCAAGGTAAATAGCTGATTGACTCCGGTGCTACAAATCATATGACGGGCAACCCTCATTGCTTCTCCCGTCTTGAGACACATGACCGCTTACCCCCGGTCCGTGTGGCGGATGGTTCACCGTCCCCGGTTCATGGGACGGGCATGGTTCAACTCACCCCATCGCTTTGCTTGGAGGAAACCCTCTATGTCCCGAAGTTCCCGTGCAATTTGTTATCAGTTACTTCTTTATGCCGGCAACTTCAGTGCTCCGTCATATTCACTCCCACTACTTGTTCTTTTCAGGACCCGAGGACCCAGCGGACGATTGCTACTGGGACTGAGAGCGACGGCCTCTACTTCCTCGACGATGTTTCCGCTCTGTCTGCCTACTCCTCCTCCACAGATCTCCTTCAATGACATCTTCGCCTTGGACATCCTCCTCCTCGGATTCTTCGCCAGCTTCTGCCCCACTTACCTCCTACCAGTTCTCCGCTCAACTGTGATGCGTGTCAGCTTGGCAAACATCATCGCTCCTCCTTCCCACTGAAGCAAGGTCGTGGCTCCTCTCGCCCGTTTGATCTTATTCATTCTGTTGTATGTGGTCCTGCTCCTACCCTCACTGTTGGTCGGGGCAGTTCCTATTTTGTCACTTTTATAGATGATTTTTCCCGCTGTACCTGGGTGTATCTATTAAAAGATCGCTCTGAACTTTTTTCTGTTTGACAATCATTTTATTTTATGATTCAGACTCAATTTGCTATTTCTATTAAAGTTTTACGTTCTGATAATGCCAAGGAATATCTGAATCATGAGTTCTCCTCTTTCTTTCACCAACATGGCCTGCTTCATCAAACGACTTGTGTTTACACCTCCCAGCAGAATGGGGTGGCGGAGCGTAAAAACCGTCACCTGCTTGATGTTGCTCGTACTCTCATGACGCAGATGCACGTCCCTCGTTCCTACTGGGGCTACGCTGTGCTCCTCGCCTGCTATCTCATCAATCGTCTTCCCTCCACAGTTCTCCACGAACAGACTCCCTTCTCCATTCTCTACCCCCACAAGGAACCTTTTCCTCTCCCTCTCCGTGTCTTTGGCTGTACGGCCTTTGTTCACGCTCCCTCCGCTACCCGCGACAAGCTGTCCCCCCGTTCCACCAATTGTGTCTTTTTGGGGTACTCTACTACTCAAAAAGGCTATTGCTGCTTTGACCCCCTTCTCCGCAAGCAGTTTGTCTCCGCGGATGTGACCTTTTTCGAGAATGCTTCCTATTTCTCTCCTACATCTTCTCTTCCTTCTCATCTCTCCGTTCCTTCCCCGCCTCTCGACGTTTTCCGACCTCCGTCTCCTCCTCCACCGACTCCTTCCCAGTCTGTCTCCCCACCCACCCCTCCACCCTCCTGTCCGCCGCCGTCTCTCTCTAGTCCCGGGCCAGCCTTCTCCGCCACGGACGCTCCGGTCACTGACGCTCCCGTCACTGACGCTCCCGTCGACTTGGATCTTCCCATTGCTCTTCGCAAAGGGGTACGGGCATGTACTCAATACCCGCTTGCGGCAGTTGTTTCCTATGATCGGCTTTCTCCTTCTCGCAGGTGTTTTGCCTTGGCTATCTCTGCTACTTCTACTCCCCGCACCTACTAGGAGGCTCTTGCTCTCCCTCATTGGAAGTTTGCCATGGATGAGGAGATGACTACTCTTACTGAACGGGGTACCTGGACCCTGGTTCCTACTCCCGTGGGCACTGATGTGGTTGGCTGTCGCTGGGTCTTCGTTGTGAAGTTTCGCCCCGACGGCACTGTGGATCGCTACAAAGCCCGGCTAGTGGTCAAGGGCTTCACTCAGACTTATGGCATTGATTACTTTGATACCTTTTCTCCGGTTGCTCGCCTCAGCACCATTCGGGTTCTCCTTTCTGTGGCTGTTAACCGGGATTGGGCTATTTCCCAGCTTGATGTGAAGAATGCCTTTCTCTATGGCGATCTTCAGGAGGACGTCTATATGGAGCAACCTCCTGGGTATGTTGCTCAGGGGGAGACACGTGTATGCCATTTGAAGAAGGCCATTTATGGCCTAAAGCAGAGCCCTCGGGCATGGTTCGACAAATTCAGTGGTATTGTGGCTACCATCGGCTTTCGAAGGAGTTCGGCCGATCACTCCTTATTCATTCGCAAAACGGCCTCGGGACTGGTGGTTTTGGCCGTATATGTGGATGATATTCTTCTTACTGGCGATGACCGAGATGGAGTGGACTTGACGAAGAAGCACCTCCGTCAGCACTTGGACACGAAGGATACGGGCTCCCCGAAATACTTTTTGGGGATAGAAATCTCTCGGAAACTTGACTCGTTGGTTCTCTCCCAACGGAAGTATGCCCTTGATCTTCTACAAGAAGCAGGATTGACAGGTGCCAAACCGGCTCGGTTTCCCATGGCTATTGGAGAAGACAAAATGTGGACGGATGACTCGCCTCTTCTATCTGATGTCACAAGGTACAGACGTTTGGTAGGCAAACTCATCTATCTCACGGTGACTAGACCCGACATCGCCTATGTTGTAGGCAAGGTCAGTCAGTTTATGCAAGCTCCCAGGGACTGCCATCTTCAGTCCGCCCTGAAGATTTTAGAGTATATCAAAGCAGCACCAGGCAAAGGGTTACTCTTTCAGAAGAATGGTCATCTGATGGTTGAGGCCTACTTAGATTCAAGTTACGCGGATGACAAAGGCGATCGTAAATCCACACCAGGTTTTTGTACCTTTATTGGAGG
Organism: Platanthera guangdongensis; assembly: GCA_039583875.1. Classification (NCBI taxonomy): domain Eukaryota; kingdom Viridiplantae; phylum Streptophyta; class Magnoliopsida; order Asparagales; family Orchidaceae; genus Platanthera; species Platanthera guangdongensis. The sequence continues at coordinate 27,603,985 of CM077167.1, forward strand.
TAATCTCGTGAGTTGGAAGAGCAAAAAACAGTCCGTTGTCTCCAGATCCAGTGCAGAAGCCGAATACCGGAGTATGGCGTCAACCACGTGTGAGTTAAAGTGGTTTCGGGCTCTCATGCTTGACCTGGGCGAGGTATATGACTGTCCTCTCCCTATGTTCTGTGACAACAAGGCCGCTATATACATATCCAGAAATCCGGTCTTCCATGAGAGAACAAAGCATATAGAGGTTGACTGTCACTTCATTCGGGAAGAGATTTTGAAGAAACAGATTTGTACTCCATTTGTCACCTCTGACAAGGAATTGACAGATATCTTCACTAAGCCGGTTTCCACTTCCTTTTTCCACATTTGTGACAAGCTGGGCATGATTGATATCTATGCTCCAGCTTGAGGGGAGTGTTGAAGTATTAGACCGGGCGGCCTTGCGGTCTGATCCAGCGGTTTGTTGACCGAGCGGTCTGGCGGTCTCACTCTGAAGCCTGGAGACCGGGCGGTCTATCGGTCTCCCATTGCAGCCTGCTCTATCCTGCTGGAGTTGCCGAGCGGTTAACCCATCTGTCTAACCGTGCGGCCTGTGCGGTCTCCTTTATTTCTAGCCGCTCAGTACTGTAAATGTTTAGTCCCACATTGTTTGTATACTCTCTCTCATTTCTCCTCCATTCTATATAAGGGAGGTCATACCTTTGTAAATGATATCTTTTTTGGATAATAAAATTTCAATTATTCAAAAGTCTATCCGTTTGTTCTTTCTTATTCGCTACTTTCTACACCACTCAACCCGTTGCTCACTTGCCACGACATTTTCATATCATCGGCACGAGTTAAGTTTCCCCGAAGCCCGTGAATCGAACGTACAATAATACATAACCCAATTATGTACAAGTTGGCACCAAGGCTCACAAGTTGGAAAGATCACGCATCCGTCCAGTTTTTCGGGTGCACCTTTGGGTTAATCCCCAAGGCTCCCTGTTGCAATCTACCACGTAGAAAACCCGAAAACAAACAATCGCACGGAGTCTTCTCCGGCATTTATGCAATGCAACATCACCGATCCAGACCAACATGTCCGGGTAGGCTTCACACATCATGCCTATGTCCGTTCTCGAATACGGACTCTAAACAATGGGGACTTTACATATCTACCCGAAGGAACGCTTTCAACTCACTGCAAACTCGCGAGAGGGGGCTTCCTATGCAAAGAAGGAGAGCTTCACATGCTCAAGTAGAGGATTGTTGCCCTAGCGTTATTCCTTGGCGCCATGGAAAGTAAGCGGATGAAAAGCACCGCACTCTCTTTGCCTCCGTAGATCCGAAGTCGGCTCGCGATTTGGAGCTTCGAAGCTCCTCCAATGGCCGGATCTAGCCTCTTCTTCCTCCTTGGGCTCTCCCCTCTCTCTATACTTTAGAAAGATAACCTCTCAAGTGAAATGAGGGTTTCTAGGGTCTAATCCCGTGTATATCAAAGTACTAACAGCCCCAGCCATCGGATCCTGAATTAAAGAAACGAACGGCCACGATCCAGATCTAAACTGCAGAATCTGGGCCGAACACGGCCTGGCACACGCCCGTGTCGAGGGCCGTGTCCCTCAATCGCCGTCAAAATCGACGCATCTGGAACAGCACACGGGCATCCGACATGCCCGTGTTCGACCTGACACGCCCGTGTTCCACCTGACACGCCCGTGTGGTAGGCCGTGTGCCTCCATCGACACAGCCCCAAAAATAACCCGAGAGTCACACGGGTATTGGACACGCCCGTGTTCTAGCCCGTGTCTACTCGAACACGCCTGGGCACCAGGCCGTGTTCACGGTCTCGAAACTTCGTCGAGTGAAGTTCGTCGACCCCACGACAGGGCCTTGGACACGGCCGTGTCCTAGGCCGTGTGCCTTGTCTCGACACATCGTCGAGTGAAAATGTCGACACCCCGGGCCGGTTGTCGAAACGGGCTCGACACGCCCTGAGACACGCCCGTGTCTCAGGCCGTGTGCCCCGTCTCGATACTTCGTCGAGTGAAATTCGTCGACTTTGCGGCCAAGTCGTCGACTCAAGCCTGACACGCCCTGGGACACGCCCGTGTCCCAGGCTGTGTGCCTCCTGCCAGATTCCAGATTTGGCCCAAAATGCCTCATGTCGCTCTTTTGAGTTTTGGGGCGTTACAGCCTGGGTCACGGGCGTGACCTAGGGCGTATCGAGCTCGCGTAGAGCTCTCGGTTGTGTGGTCGACGAAATTCGGTCTACGGGTGTTTTTGGTAGGAACACGACCTGTGACACTGGCGTGTCACAGGGTATGTCCCCTTCGGTTCGTCGAGCTGCGCTCGACGATAGTCGAGCGGTGTTTGAGTGAGTACACGGCCGTGTCACGGGCGTGTCGTATCTGACACGAGCGTGACACGAGTCATGTATCTCTCTGTTCGACGATCGGCGTTCGACGATCGTCGAGCGGTGTTTGAGTTGGTACACGGCCTGTGACACGGGCGTGTCATAGGGCGTGTACCCTGTTTCGTCGAGCTGAGCTCGACGATCGTCGAGTGGGTAGGTGAGTGAGTACACGCCCCGTGCCACGGGCGTGTCGGACCGGACACGGGCATGTCACGGGCGTGTTTGGGGCGTGTTCCGTACGTTTTTCCTGAGTGCTTCTTTTTATGTCATGAGCTGTTTTTCCTCCTCATTTCTTCGTTCCCGATTGTGGAGAAGCTTCCAGCGGAAGGTTTTGGGAGGAGGTGGTGTTGGGTTTTGGCCGGCGATTGCGGGAGGGTTGGAGCTCGATTTTCTCGTGCGTTAGCGGATTTGGCTTGCTCTCATCTAGATCCTTCCTTCCATGTAAGTTATTCTTGATCTAGGGCTGATTCTAGGAGTTAAGAATTTTTGATTTCTTTTCTTCTTCTCTAATCTTTGCTTTTGACCCGTAGGTGGCCGATCTTGCCGCCAAAGCCAGATTTTTTTGTGTTGCAATCGCTACATCTTGGTGGTAAGGCAAGTGGCTCCTTGCCCTTGCCATGTTGACCCCTTTTTACCTAATTACTTTGTTGTATATTGTTCTTAAATTCAGCCATGTTCGATTTAGGTTGTCTAGGAATTTTGGCTAATCTCTTTCTTTTTATTATTCGCGGTTTGGTGTACAGTGGGTAGCTAGAGGTAGGGTAAGGCTGCTTTTAGTTGTAGTTTAAGTTTAGTTGCGGTAGCCCCGAGTAGATAGGATAGAAGGGAGAGTTGGAATTAAATTTCCAACTCTCTGTTTCCACGCTTTGAGAGAGTTTAGGCTACGGTTTTAACTAAAGTTTATGTTTAACCTAAGTAGAAAGCGTTGACAGCGTTGAGTGAGCCGAGTTCACTCAACGCCGTCATCTAGCGTCGGTTTTGCGGCTAAGTATTTTGGCGTCAAGTGAGTGGAGCTTACTCAACGCCGCGTCGAGTGGGCTCGACGTTTTTGCCTTGGGTTCGTGTGTTTCCTTAGGATTGTTAGTGTGACTTTTCCCTATTCCCTAGGGGGGTATTGGGTGTTCGGCTAGTTTTTGCATGCCGACTCTTGGGTTATGGCAGGTGGTGGAGTTTTGGTGCCTCTAGAGGGGTGATTTTATGTGGAGAGCTGTGGCCACTGCCTTTTCCCCCGGCTTGGGTTGGCATGTGTGGGACCCTAGAGCTGCCACTGTTTGACCCCTTAGCCCTTTTTAGATCTGATTTTGGTTATGTACTCAGATCCATGTTTTGACCCCTGTCATTAAAGCACAAGTTAGGACTGTTAGTTCCTTTCCTATTTTTATGGCTATTTATCTTGGCATATATGTATATGTCGTGTTGCTGTTGCAGGCTATTTTGTAGGGCATGTTGCTTTTATTACTCACACTTGGTGTGCTTTGCTGTTCTTTAGACAGTGTTCTTTTCTTACTGTCATGTCCTTTCTTTTACTGATAGCATTTTGTTGTCGGGTTGGTAAACCCTTCTTATTTGCTCATAAATCTAATGCTTTTTTTACCTTTTTAATTATTTTCTTGGTGAGGTGTTCTTTTCTTGAATGCCTCAGGTCCAGGTTGTAGCCAGTTGAGCGGCTAGTTTTTTTGGAGGGGCTTGCTTGTGGCCTCTTGGGTAGCTGAGATAGCTGATCCTTGATTTTTGTGAGGTAGTTCTTTTCCTTTCTATATAGACATGCATACTCACCAGTGGGTTCATGTCAGGTTGTTGACGCCCACTGGTGGCTTCTTGCGATACTGGGTATGAACTAAAACTGCTATTTTTGCCTATTTGTGGTTATTTACTTGCTTCTGGGAATGTTTTATGCTAGGTTGCATGTTAGATATTTTTAAACCCTAAAAGCGTTACTATATGTATCTCATGCATGTCATATTTATAAAACTAAGACACTACTTTTCTTTTAGCGTAAAAACTACATTTTTATATACTATACTAACCTTAGAGTCGTGCATACCATGAGTCGTCCCTCGGGGACACTTATGCTCATTTAGGATGTCAACTCAACTTAACCAAAGTATTTTCTGCTGCGTATAAATATACTTTTAATTGTGGACTAGTTGATCCACTGTGCCGAGGGATACGACCATTAAATACAACTGGTTTTCTTTCATATTAATCTATGATTTTCCTTAAAATCTAAAGTCTGGAGTTTTGCCTGAACGTGTGTAGTTATCCCCTGCACGATGTGGTATCACGACACGTATTTTATCTTGCCCTGATACGATGTAATCGTAGAGAAAATGTGGGTTGTGATAGTTGGTATCAGAGTCAAGTTGCTTGGCAAATGGTCGGGCAACCTTTCCCTTGTTTGCATTAGTAGTTAGTGTCATACCATACACACACCGATATGTCATCAGCACATCTTGGCTAAAGCACAAACACTACACTCATGAGCATGAAGAAGTATACAGGGCATATTATGTAGTATGGGATGCATAATATGTGTTTGTATATGAATCCACCATAGGAGACAACATGTGAGGGTTATGTAGTATGGGATGCATAACCTCACCACATGAATGCGGCTAGCACGTTTTCTTTTTTTCATTGCATGGAAATGTCATGTAGTATGAATGCATAACATTTTCATGTGTACGCCGCCCATGTCATGCATTAAGGCTTTTTTTTAGAATGCACAGCACATCATGCATAGCATAACATTTCATAAGCACAACGTGCCAAGCTAAAGATTTGCATGATGACATATGTACACGCATGGTTTTGAGTCAAAAAGAATACAAATACATGCATTCATGGTTTAAGCACATGAGTTAGTATGATGGTGGTGAACCATCTTAGATTAAGCATAACATCATCATGGTAAAAACAAATCCCAGAGCAAGTTTAGCAGTTGAAGTTCATATTTAAGTGTGTTTGTCTGTACCAGGTAGCTTTGTTCTAGATGTTAGGCTAGGTTTTGTCTAAAGCTTGTGCGATTATAGGATGGCGAGACATCCTGCGATGAGATAGACTCCCCAATCAGATTGTAAGTCATCGGGAGCGCAGAGCGAGGCGTTGATAGAAAGCCTGTGGCAGAGTAATGAGGCCTTATCGAGACAGGTAGTGGATATGCAGGCTCAGATTCAGTCTCTTATAGCAGTGGTGGTGGGACAGACTCCGAGAGTTCAGGACCCCGCTGAGGGGGTAGCTGTTCCTGCCCCTCATGCTCCTCCCATGCCTTCGGTTGTGGTGCCCCCGGAGATGGCGTTCATATCCCAGTTTCAGCGGCTTAGGCCCCCTACTTATGATGGGCAAGCAGATTTCATGATTTTGGATGACTGGCTGATTTCCATTGAAGAGATGTTCTCTTTCTCTGGGATTGCGGACGATCAGAGAGTGATGCTCGCTTCCTACCAGCTCAAGGGCTTAGCAAAGAGTTGGTGGCTGAGGGAGAAAGAGAGCTTGGTGGCAGGATGCACTTGGGAGTCATTTAAGGTGATGCTGTTAAGTAAGTTTCTGCCTTCAGTCGAGCGGGACCGGCTAATGAATGACTTCCTTCATTTGAAGCAGAGGAAACTCACGGTTAGTGAGTATGAGATTGAGTTTAGCAAGTTGAGTCGGTTTGCTCCTGGTCTGGTGAGTGTTGAAGCAGATCGAGTTAAACGGTTTCTGTGTGGACTAAGAAGCGACATTCAGCACTTAGCGAATGCCTACGGAGCAGTCAGTTATGCCAGCGTGGTTGAAGCTGCCTTGAAGGTCGAGTCCATTGAGAATGCCAAGAATAGAGGCCAGCAGACGAGGAAGGATAAGCGGAAGTCCGGTGGAGGGAAGAGCCCTCAGGAGCCTGATGTTGGCTCGAGAAAGAAGAATAAAGAGGTTTGTAGCTTCTGTGGCCGGCCAGGCCACCCCTTTGAGAGGTGTTTCAAAAGGTTGGGAGCGCAGAAGAAGGAACAAGTGCATGCGATTTAGGGTGCTCCCAGAGGAGACTTGGTGTGTGCCTTGTGTGGAAGGAAGGGGCATGATGTTGCCCATTGTTGGTTAAAAGATAAAGTCTGTTTTCAGTGTGGGCAGAAGGGTCATCTCAAGACAAGATGCCCACAGATCCAGCCTGTTCTGCAGCCAGTTCCCCTCCAGGCTTTTCCACCGCCTCAGCAAATGGATAAAGGAAAGGGGAAGCTGAATGTGCTTTCGGCAGACGAAGCGCAGACTTCGACTCAGGTTATCTCAGGTTCGACTCCTCCCCAGCCGTTTTGTCATGTTCCCTTTTTGGTTGTAGTTTTCGTTTTAGCCTTTGTTGCCTTAGATGCGTGTGCAATCTATAGGACGATTTAAGGTAAAGAACCGCTGGGCACGCGTTCTCTTCGACTCCGGCGCTACCCACTCGTTTGTGGCTAGATCCTTCGTGGAACGGTTCAGTTTGGGCCTAGATCGTGTTGGTGGTGCCTTTTGCGTTAAGTTCCCCTCCGGTGACTCTGTGGTTTCAGACCTGGGTGTCCATGACTGTCCGATTTTGTTGGGGGATTTTCTAGCAAAGGCAGATCTGAAGGTGATTGACCTGGAGGACTTCGATGTTATCTTGGGCATGGAATGGTTGTCCAGGTACGATGCAGTTATCCAGTGCAAGGGTAAGCGCTTGGACTTCGTCAAAGACAACAGTCAGCCAGGGAGCGTTTATGGGTGTTCTCTCCAGGAGTCTCCAGTCATTTCTGCAGTACGTGCTCAGAATTTTCTTGATTTTGGTTGCTTTGCCTGTATGGTCTCTCTAGTAGGGACAGTTGTTAGTGTGTCGCGTTTGGAGCAGATTCCTGTGATGTGTGACTTCTCTGATGTGTTTCATGACGATCTTCCCGGTCTTCCACCCGATCGAGATGTCGAGTTTGTTATAGATTTGGAGCAAGGCACGCGTCCTATTGCGAAGGCGCCGTACCGGATGGCCCCGCGAGAACTGGAAGAATTGCGAATCCAGCTGGATGAGATGTTGGCAAAAGGTTTCATAAGGCCGAGTTCTTCGCCTTGGGGTGCACCAGTGCTATTCGTTAAAAAGAAAGATGGGTCGATGAGGCTATGCATCGACTATAGAGAGCTGAACAAGGTTACTATTAAGAATAGGTACCCTTTTCCACGGATCAACGATTTGTTTGATCAGTTGTGCGGTAGCTCAGTATTTTCCAAGATTGACCTTCGGGCTATCACCAGTTGAGGATTCGGGAGTCAGATGTTCCGCGGATGACGTTCCACTCTCGTCATGGGCATTTTGAGTTTTTGGTTATGTCATTTGGTTTGACTAATGCGCCCTCAGCTTTTATGGATTTGATGAACAGAGTTTTCAAGGATTTTCTAGATAAGTTTGTGATTGTCTTTATAGACGATGTTTTGGCGTACTCTAAAGATGCGGAGGAGCATGATCGACATTTGCGACTGGTCTTGGCGACTCTGAGAGACCATAAGCTATACGTCAAGCTGAGCAAATGCGAATTTTGGTTGCCTCAAGTTTATTTTCTGGGCCACGTGGTTAATAAGGAGGGAATATCAGTGGACCCAGAAAAGATCGCTGCTGTTATGGAATGGGCGAGGCTTGTTACTCCCAGAGAGATCAAAAGCTTCTTGGGCTTGGCTGGCTATTATAGAAGATTTGTAGAGGGATTCTCTACCTTGTCTGCACCGTTGACCAAGTTGACGCAGAAGAATATAGCCTTCATATGGGATGGCAAGTGTGAGGAGGCTTTTGAGGAACTAAAAAGAAGGTTATGTTCAGCTCCAATTTTGTCTTTGCCTATTGAAGGTAGTGAGTATGATATATATGTGGATGCATCACATGTCGGACTGGGCTGCGTATTGATGCAGGGCGGGAAGGTGATTGCGTACGGGTCGAGGCAGCTAAAGACTCACAAGAGGAACTACCCTACGTATGACATGGAGTTTGCAGCTGTGATCTATGCGCTGAAATTGTGGAGGCATTTGCTGTATGGCACGCAGTGAAAGATTTTTACTGATCACAAGAGTTTAAAGTATGTCTTCACCCAGAAGGAATTGAATCTGCGCCAGCGTCGATGGTTGGAGTATGTGGCCGGCTATGATGTTGAAATCCAGTACCATCCGGGGAAAGCTAATGTGGTGGCCGACGCCCTGAGTCGGAATTCAGGGAAGATTTTCAATCTCTCCGCCGAGTGTTTAGTGGAAGAGTTCCTTTTGATGGACATTTCTGTGGGAATCTGCGATTCGTAGAGTAGTTTGGCAGTGGCAGAACCTTCGTGGATTGCGCTTATGAGACTGCACCAGAAGGATGATCCCGATCTTCTGCATTTGCATCTTCGAGCTGAAAAAGGTGAATTACGAGATTTCTCTATAGATGATACGGGTACCTTGAAGTATTGTGGCAGGTTTTGCATCCCCGCTGTTGGAGATATCCGAGATATGGTGTGCAGAGAAGCCCACGGATCTAGTGTTGTCTACCATACAGGGTCTACCAAGATGTATCATGATTTAAAGCAGATTGTCTGGTGGTATGGGATGAAGGGAGACATAGCCAGATTTGTTTTTGAGTGCCACACTTGCAAGCGTGTGAAAGCCGACCATGGGAGGCCTGGTGGCAAGCTGACTCCCTTGGAGATTTCTACTTGGAAGTGGGAGAGTATCTCAATGGATTTCATTACAGGCTTACCGAGATCTCCTAAGGGGCATGATTCAGTTTGGGTGATCGTAGACAGATTGACGAAGTGTGCTCACTTCATACCATTTAAGATCGATTATCCGATGAGGAAGATAGCCGAGCTGTATTTGGATGAGGTTATCAGATTGCATGGTGTACCCGTAAGTATCATATTGGATCGAGACTCCAGGTTCATGTCTTATTTTTGGAAGAGCCTTCTGGAGGGGTTGGGTACAGATTTGAGGTATTCCACAGCTTATCATCCGCAGACCAATGGTCAGACGGAGCGAGTAAATCAGATTGTGGAATATATGATCCGATGCTATATTCTGGACTACGGAGGAGCGTGAGATGAGCGTTTGTGGCTTATGGAATTTGTGTATAACAAAAGTTATCAAGAAAGCTTGCAAATGGCTCCTTTTGAAGCTTTGTATGGGATGCGCTGCAGGACTCCCTTGTTCTGGGCTGAGGTTGGCGAGAGACCTTTGTTGGGTCCAGAAGCGCTCGAGGAGATGGAAACCGCTGTGAAGCTTATTCGGGAAAAGCTTCGGATAGCCTAGGAGAGATATGAGAAGAACGCCAACTGGCGTAGATCGGACTTAGAATTTGTTGTGGGGGACTCGGTGTTCTTAAAGGTTTCCCCGTTGATCGGAGTCAAGCGGTTTGGCAAGAGCAGGAAGTTGTACCCGAGGTACGTGGGGTTGTTTCTGATTGTTGAGCAGATTGGGTTATCAGCTTATAGGCTGGCTTTGCCCGCAAATTTCCCTGGCATGCATGATGTCTTTCACGTCAGTCAGCTGCGGAAATGTGTGCTGAATGGCAGGCAGGTTTTGGATTTTGTGCCTCAGTTGGCGCCGAATCTTTCTTACGTGGAGGTGCCTGTCCGCATTTTGGATTCTCAGGTTTGTGCGTTGCGGAAGAAGACCATTCCAATGGTTAAAGTTTTATGGAGAAATCAGGATGTAGAAAGCGCGACTTGGGAATTGGAGTCGGCTATGAGGGAGGCTCACCCTCATCTGTTTCCCTGATCTTGTGCCTGGTATGTTTTGTGCTTTTTTTATATAGCCCCTTCTTGGCTATTTCTCTCTCCTTCTTGATAGGGGTGTTGTGAGTAAAGTTTTGAGGCGAAACTTTCTTTTAGGGGGAGTGGCTGTAATGCCCCCGATTTTTCTGTGTTTTGTTTGATCTTTGATTGGCGTTACGATGACACATTTCCGGCCTTTCGCCGTTGTAGAGCGTGATCTTAGCTCTTTAGGTTACTTATGTAGCCTGGTTGTAGCCTGTTAGCAAGATTCCCCAGCTAGCCAGAGTCTGTTTTGGTGACTCGGTTGGGCCTCTTACGGAATGCTTGTGTTTTGGCTTCAGGAGGTGTTAGCCCGAGTGTGAGATCGTCGAATATTGTTTTCGACCTCACCATTATTTTCGTGGCTTGGGTGTTTATCTACGGTGTTGGTTTTGGTCGAAGTCCGAGATCGTTTGCTTTCGTGTCGTTTCGATGTTTGTTATGCTAGATGTAATGTTTGTTGTGCTGTGCATGGCCTGGTGTGGCCGAGCTTGTTAGGGTGGTGCCTTGTTTCTTTTTTTAGCTAAGGAGTTTAGCTATTTTTTGTGTATGTTTGGGTGACACGGCCTGGGTCACGGGCGTGACCCAGGGCGTGTCGAGCTCTCGTAGAGCTCTCGTTTGTGTGGTCGACGAAATTCGGTCGACGGGTGTTTTTGGTAGGAACACGGCCTGTGACACGGGCGTGTCACAGGGCGTGTCCCCTTCGGTTCGTCGAGCTGCGCTCGACGATAGTCGAGCGGTGTTTGAGTGAGTACACGGCCGTGTTATGGGCGTGTCGTATCTGACACGGGCGTGACACGGGGAGTGTCTCTCTCTGTTCGACGATCGGCGTTCGACGATCGTCAAGCGATGTTTGAGTTAGTACACGGCCTGTGACACGGGCTTGTCACGGGGCGTGTCCCCTGTTTCGTCAAGCTGAGCTTGAGGATCATCGAGTGGGTAAGTGAGTGAGTACACGCCCCATGCCACGGGCGTGTCGGACCGGACACGGACGTGTAACGGCCGTGTCTGGGGCGTGTTCCGTACTTTTTTCCTGAGTGCTTCTTTTTATGCCGTGAGTTGTTTTTCCTCCTCATTTCTTCATTCCCGATTCTGGAGAAGCTTCCAGCGGAAGGTTTTAGGAGGAGGTGGTGTTGGGTTTTGGCCGGCGATTGTGGGAGGGTTAGAGCTCGATTTTCTCGTGCGTTAGCGAATTTGGCTTGCTCTCGTCTAGATCCTTCCTTCCATGTAAGTTATTCTTGATCTAGGGCTGATTATAGGAGTTAAGAATTTCTGATTTCTTTTCTTCTTCTCTAATCTTTGCTTTTGACCCGTAGATGGCTGATCTTGCCTCCAAAAGCCAGATTTGTTTTGTGTTGCAATCGCTGCATCTTGGTGGTAAGGCAAGTGGCTCCTTGCCCTTGCCAAGTTGACCCCTTTTTACCTAATTACTTTGCTGTATATTGTTCTTAAATTCAGCCATGTTCGATTTAGGTTGTCTAGCAATTTTGGCTAATCTCTTTCTTTTTATTATCCGCAGTTTGGTGTCCAGTGGGTAGCTAGAGGTAGGGTAAGGCTGCTTTTAGTTGTAGTTTAAGTTTAGTTGCGGTATCCCCGAGTAGATAAGATAGAAGGGAGAGTTGGAATTAAATTTCCAACTCTCTGTTTCCACGCGTTGAGAGAGTTTAGGCTGCGGTTTTAACTAAAATTTATGTTTTACCTAAGTAGAAAGCGTTAACAGCGTTGAGTGAGCTGAGTTCACTCAACGCCGTCATCTAGCGTAGGTTTTGCGGCTAAGTATTTTGGCGTCAAGTGAGTGGAGCTTACTCAACGCCACGTCGAGTTGGCTCGACGTTTTTGCCTTGGGTTCGTGTGTTTCCTTAGGATTGTTAGTGTGACTTTTTCCTATTCCCTAGGGGGGTATTGGGTGTTCAGCTAATTTTTGCATGCCAACTCTTGGGTTGTGGCAGGTGGTGGAGTTTTGGTGCCTCTGGAGGGGTGGTTTTATATGCAGAGCTGTGGCCACCGCCTTTTGCCCCGGCTTGGGTTGGCGTATGTGGTACCCTAGAGCTGCCACTGTTTGACCCCTTAGCCCTTTTTGGATCTGGTTTTGGTTATGTACTCAGATCCATGTTTTGACCCCTGCCATTAACCCACAAGTTAGGAATGTTAGTTCCTTTCCTATTTTATGGCTATTTCTCTTGGCATATATGTATATGTTGTGTTGCTGTTGCAGGCTCTTTTGTAGAACATGTTGCTTTTATTACTCACACTTGGTGTGCTTTGCTGTTGTTTAGACAGTGTTCTTTTCTTACTATCATGTCCTTTCTTTTACTGATAACATTCTGTTGTCGGGTTGGTAAACCCTTCTTATTTGCTCATAAATCTAATGCTCTATTTACCTTTTTGATTATTTTCTTGCTGATGTGTTTGTTTCTTGAATGCCTCAGGTCCAGGTTGTAGCCAGTCGCGCGGCTAGTTCTTTTGGAGGGGCTTGCTTGTGGCTTCTTGGGTAGCTGAGATAGCTGATCCTCGATTTTTGTGAGGTAGTTCTTTTCCTTTCTGTATAGACATGCATACTCACCAGTGGGTTCATGTCAGGTTGTTGACGCCCACTGGTGGCTTCTTGCGATGCTGGGTATGAACTAAAACTGCTATTTTTGCCTATTTGTGGTTGTTTACATGCTTCTGGGAATGTTTTATGCTAGGTTGCATGTTAGATATTTTTAAACCCTAAAAGCATTACTATATGTATCTCATGCATGTCATATTTATAAAACTAAGACACTACTTTTCCTTTAGCGTAAAAACTACATTTTTATATACTATACTAAGCTTAGAGTCGTGCATACCATGAGTCGTCCATCGGGGACACTTATGCTCATTTAGGATGTCAACTCAACTTAACCAAAGTATTTTCCGCTGCGTATAAATATACTTTTAATTGTGGACTAGTTGATCCACTGTGCCGAGGGATACGACCAATAAATACAACTGGTTTTCTTTCATATTAATCTATGATTTTCCTTAAAATCTAAAGTCTGGAGTTTTTCCTGAACGTGTGTAGTTATCCTATGCACGACGTGGCATCACGACATGTATTTTCTCTTGCTCTGATACGATGTAATCGTAGAGAAAATGCGGGTTGTCACATCGGATCCTGCTTCCGATGAGGAAATCTCCTTCAGCACCTTCATAAAGGTAAGCCCAAACCATTAGCTCCAGCCTTTAGTTTTCTTCTCAAGAACTTGGATGAAAATGAAGAAAGAGAGTGAGAAGGAAATAATGATCTCCACATCTCACACCCTTCTGCATAAGTGGCCTCGGGTTTAACCTCATTCATATGATCAATTCATAAAAAAGAAGCAAAGACCAAGATTTGGGTTGACTGGTCAACTTTGGCGCTACCGTATGGTGATATCGATTGTCGCCTGTCGACATTGACTTTTTCACCGCTTTGAATCCAGTTAACCACCGCTTATCGGCCGCCATCCGGCCATCTGACATGGGTCCATGACACGTGGCACTATCGCCAGGTGAAACACATTGTCCCCGTGATATCAAGCCACTCAACGCTTTCAGGCGTTGAGTGCGTCGAGTGCGTCGAGTGCCGACTCAACGCTTTATCGATAATGTCATCCGGCGATACCCAATGTCGCCACTCTGCGATATCTTTTGACGATTCATCGAATGTGTTGAGTGCGGCTCGACGAATGCCGCTATCGCCATCAGGCGATACCCCACTATCGCCCGGCAAGAGTGACAAAAATTCTGCTGTCAAATTTAGGGTGTTACACTGGCAACTGGTGGAACCAATCTCTCGCATTACCTTTGAAGGTGATCGAGAAGAACCTGCACGTGAAGGCATCTGACAAGTTACGGACGGACATCACATCCTCAAATCATTGGAGATGCCTGACCGGGTCATCTCTGTCGGAGTAGTAGGTTAGGAAGGGCTCTTGGAACCCCTTGGGAACTGCGGCTACGGATCTCGTCATATAAGGGGCTCCTCTCTCCCTAGCGGTGACGAGTTTCATCCTCGTTGGTATCGTCATCATACTCGCTCCATCGACGAGTATCACGATACCTCGCCAGCGACTCCAGATCTCGAAACCTGGCCCCTTGGCTGCTCGCCGGGTAGTGTAGCGAATGCACCAGCCGCTTCTTCCTCTCCCAAGCACGCTCCTTCCCAGGTCTCCTCGGCGGCGCTTCCTCATTTGATGGTGTCACGCGACGGGGAAAGGTTGCTGTGACATTGGGGCGATGAGGGAGCCATGAGAGAATGGTCCTCTCGACCCTCCTCGCAAACTCCTCGAACGCAGCTACCGTCACAAACTCGCCTCCTCGCGCCGAGTTACCAAATCTCGCCGAGTTGCTAACTAACTAGCCTTGCTCGTCTGCACTCACTATCTCGCCTACCAATGAAGCTTTACTTGCTCAGCTGCAATCCATGCTCACCACACCAAGCGTTGAATCCGGGAAAATTCCCTAATCCAAAAATCGGATCAAGGCGGCCTAAGGTTACCGGCTCAATGGTTGGGCTCGACGGCTAGCGGGCTAAGGCACTGGAGTCGTCGAACAATAAACAGGACCCCATGCAATGCGGCAAGAAGGTCCCACAACGTACCCGGAAACTTGGAAGAAGCAACCTCTTCACAACCAAAAATGGTTGAGCAAGGTACGAGGAAGACTAGCTAGTAACTAAGTAGAGGCGGCCAAAGGGGATAGTCGCTAGGTCGCGGCCCGGTCTCTCTGAAAAAGGAATTCAAAGGATTAGCTGACATCTAAGAAGAAGAGTTCGCGAGATCTTGACGAGATTTCCAAGTGTCTCTCATCGTACCCTTGTGGTCCTATTTATAGGGAAATCCAAAGGGAGGGGTAGGTCTTATTTATATCTCACCTCCCGGCGATTAGGCGACTTCCTGGGGGAACTCGTTCGACTAGGCGAGTAAATGGCTTAGTCGCCTACCTGGGGAGTATGTGAGGGGAGCTCGTCATACTCGCCCAGGTCTTCTGCCAGCTTGCGCGTTGACTCTAACTTTTGTCCTTACTTGTTGACTTTGACTCTTGCTGACCTGGCCCTGGAGGGGTCCACTCTCGACGAATACGAGTTGTACACTTATATAATACCTCCAACATAGAGTCTAGCCCTATTATGACACGAAACTCATGGGTCACTACTGAGTCGGCCTCGACACGCATACACATATATTAAATTATTCAACAATTTTCTTGTCACATGTGTAGCGATGGAAAATATGCACTCCCTTACCCACATTGTCAATGCCAATTGACACTATTTCAATCACCTCACCTCGCCATACATTATCCACTACAAAGTAAATTGTGATAAAAAACCTTTCGCAGACGGCACAAGCACAAAAATCAACATATGTACAAATAACAAATGTGTGGCCAACCAATATGTATTTGAGTTTTATGCAGATCTCAGGGATCCATATATGAAGACCATACGAGCGAAAAACATTATGCCAGAACACTTCATTTCTGCACACTCAGTAGGAGTAATCCACGTAGGGGAATGTAGGGAAGAATCGTGGGCCGTTCGATCAATAATCTGACGGTTCACTAAATTTGACTGCAATTACTAAAAAAGAAATAAAAATGAAAGAAGAAGCTTGAGCCCGGCCCGCGCCTTATCAGGCTCTCTTTTTAAGAGGAAGTTTGAGCCCGGCCCAACCCGATTCAAACCGGGCCCAGGCCGAGCCCGATTGATAAAAAGCAAGGTCCTGATTAGCTCGATCGGACTTTTTGAACACGACTAGTTGCAACCATGTCAATAAACTCGTCCATTTTTTTAAGTTGGTAATCATATTTCACGCACAATCCATAATATATTAATAAAACTATAAAATTATTCTTGCAAAGGCTAACCTATTTATTTAGGCGATTGTTAACCGCAACCCGAATTTGGCTATCCGCATCCCATTGTTAACCGCAACCCGAAATTCTGCCGCCACTACAAAACTCTGATTCTGCCGGCCTTTTCGATCATCACAGAGAGAGCAGTAATCAGGAATGAAATAGCTGATTCCACAATGTCATATATAATAAGAGAAATCACAACATGTGCATAAGTAGAAAATAGAAAGTACTGCAAAGTGTCAAAACGAAAATATAAACGGGCTTAAGCCCGGTATATCAGATCCTCGCTATAATATCTCGCGGAAGCTATAAAAAGGTTTTCACTCACGGAACTGGTCGTTGGTGCTCTGGTAATAGACTGGCCCACCTCCATGCGCATCGTACTCCGCTGGTGCTGGCGGGCTCCTAAAAATAGTATAGTCACCGACCATTAGTCAAAAAGACTAAGTCGTTTCCTCCGCACCTCGCCCCGCAGCTCCTAGGCACCGAGCGGGAGGACAAAGCGGAGGACAACAAGTGGTAGCAAAAGTGGAAGCAGGTGACAGAATCTAACTAGCAGTTGTAATAAGTAATATTGATCTACTCTAGCAGTTCTAAATATAGTACAAGTATGTAAGAGCAGTACAGTAAAGGAAGTAAAGGACAGCAGTAAGAGCAAGTAAATAAACTATTATACCACTATACTATCATCACAAAAGTATCATAACTTATATAAATGCCCATACAAATATATAAGTTAGGATTTCCAGGAAATTTAACATATCATATAAAAGAGCCCATACTAATTTATATGATAAGGATCTATGAAGCGTATGACCGAATATGAATGAATGTTATGATGCAATTTTATGCACAGGCAAGTGCAACTCACACACAACGACTCTATGATCACAGACCTTTAGTTCCCACTTTTTGAGAGCTAGCATCACTCTCGGGTACGACCGCTGTGGCTACGGCAGCAGCGGAGCGGGCGTCTCCGCTTCTAGGCCGGTATGCACACTACCAAGCCTTAGACCCCTCTCATACACCTTTGTACACGTCCAAGGTGCACTCTAGAGTCTTGTGTACATACTTTGCTGACAACCCATCAGTCTTGTTGGGTCGGATGTGCGTTATCGGGGGTCGTCCTCCAGACCGCAGTGTAAAACAACCCACT
Organism: Platanthera guangdongensis; assembly: GCA_039583875.1. Lineage (NCBI taxonomy): Eukaryota > Viridiplantae > Streptophyta > Magnoliopsida > Asparagales > Orchidaceae > Platanthera > Platanthera guangdongensis. Next base: position 27,621,131 of record CM077167.1, read on the forward strand.
GGCCCCTCTAACCCTCACAACCGCCTGGTGCACCGTACTGCCATCGGTGTGACGAATGGCCAGTACCGCATGCCCCGCCACTAAATTTATGCACATGCAAGTATTTTACTCCGAGCCTTCCGCTCGCAGGACCAAACCCGTCCTGAAAACGCTCAAACCCAACCCGGGTGAGAACGAACATTAGTGCCTATATTCCAACTCCCTCAAACCCTACACGGGTGAGCATATATCATGAATCTCTCCAACCCTACACGGGTGAGAAGGTACAATAAATGTCTTAATCTATTAGAATACTCTTGTCTACGGGTTATTATACTTTGTGATTTAAGGTTAATCCCAGGACTGCCCCCGGTATTCCCTGTGAAGGGCTCTCAAAGGGCACTAGGACTGGGTTGGGATTACGCCCAGCGTTCCCTTTCGCAAGAATATTTACTTTAGTTGATGGCTACCCATGTTTCAACCCAGCTCTTTTTTTTGCTCTGGAACAACCCTAGTGAGTTAAGATGTTACCGGGAAACCGACGGTCTTCCGTCGACCCCCACTCCAGTTACTACCTAAAGACTTACAATTTTAACCCCATCACTAAGAACATACTACCCACCAGGGATTATTCATATTGCACTCTCTTATTTATTCTGATAATCAATTCTCTGGTAACCCCTAAGGCAAGACCTATTTATGTTATATGCAGACCATGTCCTATTATTACCCTAAAATGGAATCTTCCAATCCTTAAGGCATCTTGCCCCTAAATATTTATCCTAGGGTGGTATGAGCTAAAGAAACTATCCTATGAATTTTCCTAATTTTCCTTCGCCAAATAATCCCTTAATTAAATCTTTTGAATTAATTACTAGGTCACTTTACACATGAAGTAGTACGATTTAACATCCACTGACCTAGGTAATTTTTCTTGAGTTGTATAATGATAAAATATTACTTTCTACAGAGTTTCATAATTTTCCTTTGACTATTTATACCAATTACTTATTTAATACCATATTCACATAATTTCCATTTTCCAAATGAAGTACAGGTAATATGTAATCCAAAATTCCAAGAAAATTACAGAACATATAAAACGTTAATTTATAACTATTGGCAGAGTTTCATCAACTTGTATTGTGTAATGGCCTATCAATTTCCATTCTTGCATATTTACCAAAAATGTCATTCTATTAATTTAAAAACTATCAATACACCCATTAATTCTGAAAAAAGTATACAAGACTAATAATACAATTTTACAACACTAGAATTATTTCCAAATTTTTCTGAGGTGCATATCCATCAATTCAAGAATAAATGAAATAAGGGTAAAATGGGCATTTTAAGATATTTCATTCCAAAAGTCCTTCAAACAGAAAGATCAAATTTTCCTAAGTCAAATGTAACTTATCTACATCTTGGCAAAGTTTGAGTATTTGTGCTTGAGGAAAACCTATTTTTTCAAATTTATTTTCAAAAGGAGCTATATTCAAAAAAATTCCAATTAATGGGATTTTTGATTCCAAAAATCCCATATTAATCTGAGGGGTGAAATCTACCCTAATGAACCACTAGAAACAAATCCAAGATTTTTGAATGCCTCCATTGGGCTGAATACACAATATTTAAACTATTGCTATTAGCACCCAAGGGAATATGTACACCAACACATGCAAGTGGATTTTTCCCATCATGCTATGATTTAAAAGTGCTGAAATGTTTATCAAGCACTAATGGTGTTCCCAAGGACCCACCCCCAAAATTTGGGGCCATGAGGAGTCATATAACTCCATATATTTCATTTATTTACATTTTTAAATTAAGACCAAAACTATAGGAAAAGTTGTTTCACAAATTCCTAACTTTTGGCAGGGGCTAGGTATGCCCTAATCATGCATTTACCCAAAATTTGGGGCCATGGTGATTGCTGGTTTGACTTGGGCATCCAAATGAATTTCTGCTCTAGTCTAGGACCAGTCCTAGGAAAAATGTCCTACAGGCCAGAATACTGGACCTAAGTTAATGATTAAGATGTCAAATTAACGGTAATAGGTAAGGCTACATTTTTCATTCAGGAATCAGTTTCTGAAAATACTTTTAAGAGGCCTGAAAGTGACATGCAAAGTCACTATATTTATGTGACACTTAATTAAATTCATTTCATTATATATATACAAGCAGTCGTGCACGGGGGACCCCGTGCGGGAAACATTCGTTGTGGGTGCGAGATTTGTCGAGGGAAAGACATCCGTCGTGGTGGCGACATCCGTCGTGGTGGCGACATCCGTGGTGGTGGCGACATCCGTGGTGGTGGCGACATCCGTCGTGGTGGCGACATCCGTCGTGGTGGCGACATCCGTCGTGGGGCGACATCCGTCGTGGGGCGACATCCGTCGTGGGGCGACATCCGTCGTGGGGCGACATTCGTCGTGGGGGGCTACATTCGGCGGGGGCGACATTCGTCGGGGACGACATTGATCGTGCGACATTCGTCATGGGTGCGACATTCGTCATGGGTGCGACATTTGTCGTGGGAGCGACAAATGTCATGGGGGAGATAAATGTTGTCGGGGCGACATTTGTCAGGGTGCGACATTGGTCATGGGTGTGCTACATTTGTCGTGGGGGGAAGACCTGTCGTGGGAGCGACATTTGTCGTGGAGTAGACATTGGTCGTGGCGCCCGAGATTGATCGTGGGGGCCGACATTGATCGGTGGCGGGGACATTGGCCGGTGGCAGCAACATTCGCCGACTGAAGCGACAATGGTCGTTGGAAGCAGACGAAATTGGTCATGCGGGCGACATTGGTCGGGGGAGGCGACATCGGTCGTGGGCGGCGACATCGGTCGGGGGCGGCGACATCGGTCGGGGGCGGCGACATCGGTCGGGGGCGGCGACATCGGTCGGGGGCGGCGACATCGGTCGTGGGCGGCGACATCGGTCGTGGGCGGCGACATCGGTCGTGGGCGGCGACATCAATCGTGAACTCGTGGGCGGCGACATGCAACAATTTTCTCAACAGATTTAGTTCCATCAACTCAATCAGTCCAAGTAGTTCCAAGTGGAATGCCAATCAAAAATATAAAATGACATCCTTCCTTTTATGACGTTTATTTTAGTCAACATATTTGTGAAGATGGCAGGAATTATATATTGATGAAAGATAGAAACATGAGAAGAGCAACAAAATTGTGGACAACTATTAGCAAAATGTGATCTCAGATTGCCAATGAGAACACAACTATTATGCCACCATGCATAGCATTACTTCAATCCCTTCTTTACATTCATGAAAATTTGGACATTCATCAATTTTAAAGATGATTATAGAAATTGACATGACTTTTTGACTCCATAGAAAAAATTTGGACAAACAGAAAAAGTTAAATCATAATTGCAACAAACAATTAAATCAGACATCCTAAAAGGAGAAAATTTCACCAAAAAACTTGCAAAAAAGGAAAAGATCACAAACAGACGCTCAAGAAAAAATCAGATCACAAACAGAAAAACCTGCACCAAAAATCAGATCAGAAACTAAAAAAATTAAACCACAGATAGAAAAACATGCACCGAAAAATGAGATCACAAACGAAAAAAATTAAATAAAAAAACCTGCCCACTTTTTGGCTCCATAGAAAAATCTATCACAAAAAAAAAATTAAATCAGAAGTGCATCAAAAAAATTAGAAGATCACAAACAGACATACTCAAGAAGAAATCAGATCGCAAAAGAAAAAACCAGCACCAAAAAATCAGAGAGAAGGTCAACTTAAGCATGGTTTGAGCAAACGAACAAAAGAACCTTGTAGGATGGAGCAGAGGCAGACGAAGAAGAAAGTAAGTATTGTTAAGAAAGCAACTTTAAAGGCAGAAATGGATAAATTGACTAACGAAATTGATACCTTCGAGGATGGAGCAGAGGCATACGAAGAGCAAGCGCTGCTAAGAGGTGCACAACGGCTGGAAGAGGAGTTTGCGAGGATTTCTCCAACTCAAAGTGCACAATGGCGGCAACAATGGAGGAGTTCTTGAGAACCGGCTGTGGAGGAGGAAACCTGCAAGAAGGCCTCGGGTATAGCTGCCATCATTTCGGCGGGGCTCTGTGGATGTCGAGGTGAGGTAAGGGCGCTTTCAGCGGGTGGCAGTGGATGAAGAGTGGATGCGGGATGACATTGCCGTGTGCTGGAGAAGATGTGAAGGCGTCAAATCCATTAAAGAGCGTGAGGATGCGGGTCACTCTGGCGGGAAGAGTGACTTGACGGGAGGAATTGACTTAGTAAAAATTTCTATTAAATATATAGCTGAAATTTCTATTAAATAACCTGAATTGACTTAGGAATTGACGGGTCAGTCTGGCGGGAGGAATTGATTTAATAAAAATTTCTATTAAATAATGAATGTTGATTGACAAAAAAACCTGAAATGGTGGATTGTAGGAGTGATATTTTGAGGGTAATTTGGTCCCAAAAATGTTACACCATTGCTGAAATGGTGTTTGCTTATATTATAAAGATATAAGTATTTAGATTTTTAAAATGAAACCGCACGAATCTTAAAGCATCCATGAACGGGATCCGTTCATCGTCCCCACTGGATTAATGGTTGAGATTCATCTTTCCTGGATGATGTTTGCTGGCGGTTTCCGGCCAGCTGAGCCACCACCACCGCTGGCGGATGTCGCCACCACCTTCGCTAAGGTGGGGGCTAGCGTTTCCCGGCGGTGGGGCCGCCAGAGTTGGCTCCTCCAGCAAACCCGAGCAAGAAGAAAAATCCCGAATTTTCTCATTTTCCTCTCATGGCATCGGGCTCGATTGAGCCCGATATCTCCCTAAATGGATCTAGAGTTCTAGTACAGGTAGAGGGGCGGCGAAACGGACTTGGATTGGGGCTTGGCTGCGGGTCAGGCGGCGGTTTGCCATGGTGGTGGTGCGCCGGCGAGCTCCACCCTGATTCCTTGATTCTCCATCATTTTTCATGTTCCAGCACTCGAATTCCACTCCTTTCCACCTCCTGAAGCTAATGGTGAGGTCTGTTTGGGTTGAGTATGGCTGTATATGGAGATACTACCTATGTGAGCTCGGTTTGAGCCTTGGTTGCTCCGCCCATGCATGCCAGGTGGCTCTCAGCCCCTATTTTCTTCTGGAATGATGAGAGGAGGTCGGCCAGCAGGTATTGGGCAGAGAATTGCAGCTGAAGTGGTGGCCATGTGGCCACCATTCCCTTCCATCCCTATTTCTCTCTCCTCTTTCTCTCAAAATCTCATTTCTACCCCTTTGCATGCATTCTATCTCCTGATTTAGAGGGGTGGGGCTGGTCTTGTTCACTTGGGCTGGCCATGGGCCAAATTTGGTGGGCTTGGTCCAAAGGAGGGTGGCTTGGTCTTCATTTCACTCTTTTAGGTCAAATAGTTGACTTGTTGACTTTGAGAGTTGACTTGGTCAACATGGTGGGTGGGCTGACCCTACTTGGTGGAAATGGGTCTAGTGACACCACCCAACTTGGGTTGGGTCAAGGGGGTGCCCTACTTAGGCTAATTGGGCTTATGAGTGTGGGTTTGACCAAATTAAGTCCATGGTTGACTTGGGTCAATTGGGGTCAAACAGTTGACCTAAGGGCATGCCCTAGGGTCCACTTAGATTGTTTTTAGGGTTAGGGCAATGTGGTGGGGTCATGGTGTGACTAGGGTCCTTATTTAGGCTAGTTTGACCTAGTTTGACTTGGTCGTATAGTGGGCCCCACATGGCTACAACCCACTACCTAGGGTCAGACCTAGCTAATTTCCCTAAATTCACCCCATGCCTAACCCAATCTAAGTTGAGGGGTCCAAAAGTAACATGGGATGTTACAAATTCCAATAAACAAGAAAATAATGTCGTCCCCGAAATTTAAGTTCGGGTCTACGGGGTTCTACTTGCAAGAATTTTTAAGAAACTTTAAAACATAACTTGAAAGTACCTGATGTGAATAGCTCCGGGTGTTGCTCCAGCATCAGATCCCTTGGCTCCCAGGTGTGCTCCTCCCGTCCATGGTTGGACCATAGCACCTTCACAAGAGGGACCTTCTTCTTCCGCAACACTCGGATGGCTGTATCGTCAATCCGGATCGGCTCCAATCTAACTGATCTGTCAGGATCTACCGGTCCGGCTGTAGTAGTAATGTGCTGCTCCGACCGAAGGAGAGCTCTTCGCAAGGAATAGACATGGAAGACGTCATGTAATGCACCCAACTCCGGTGGCAGCTGCAGTCGGAAAGCTAAGGGGCCGATCCGCTCCAGGATCAGGTATGGCCCCATGTATCGTGGACTGAGCTTCTTGTGCCTCCGCACCCGAGAGACACCGTGTACTGGACGTATCTTAAAGAATACTCTATCTCCAACCTAGAACTCCAACTTCAGGTGCCGAGCATCATAATACTTTGTCTGCCTGCTCTGGGCCTCTAGTAGCCGATCCCTGATCAATCGAATCTGAACCTCAGTATCCTCTATATAATCAGGTCCAAGAGCCCTGGTATCCGCATCCTGAACCCATGATAGCGGTGTCTGACATCTCCTCCCATAAAGTGCCTCATATGGAGCCATCCTGATACTAGCCTGGTGGCTGTTATTGTACGAGAACTCAATTAGTGGCAGCAACCTCTTCCATGGCTTCCCCGTATCCAATATGCATAGTCTGAGTAGGTCCTCCATGGTCCGGATGGTCCGCTCGGTCTGTCCGTCAGTCTGTGGATGGAAGGCGGTACTAAAAGTAAGCCGAGATCCCAAGTAAGCATGCACGACCCTCCACTCGCTCGAAGTGAACCGACCATCACGGTCTGAAACAATCGTCCTGGGAATGCCATGATATCTGACGAACTGCTCCACAAATAATCTCACCAGAACTGCAACTGGGGCATCCTTCCGAACTGGAATAAATCGCGCTACCTTGGTCATTCTATCCACTATGACCCATATAGAATCATGCCCAGAGTGGGAGCGAGGCAATCCATGTACAAAGTCCATAGCAATGTCCTCGAACTTCCATTCTGGAACTGGCAGTGGCTGTAGTAAACCTCCCGGGCTCTTGCATTCTGCTTTCACACACTGGCATGTCTCGCAATGGGTCACAAAATCCGTGATCTCCCTCTTCATCACGGGCCAATACATAGACCTCCGCAAATCTGCCCACATCTTGGTGATGCTGGGGTGCACTGAATATCGGGAGCAATGAGCCTCTCTGAGTATGTCATCCCGGATACTGCCCCCTGCTGGTATGTAGATGCGCCCACGGAATCGAAGAAGATCATCCTGTAGCGTGTAGTCCTCAACCTTGCCCCTCTCCAGGGCACTAAAAATCGGCTGTAACGCAGCATCCAGCCTCTGATGTGTTCGGATGCGCTCCTGTATATCATCGTCACTGATCACTGAGCTCAAATACTCTCGATACACTACTGGCTCGGTCTCAGATACCATGGTAATGTGCATGTCCTCCATCATCTGTAGCAGCTCTATAGACATCAACCGGGGCTCCGGTCCAGAAGTGCCGGCCCTCCTGCTCAAAGCATCTGCTACCGTGTTCGCTTTTCCCGAATGGTAGTGGATCTTATAATCATAGTCACAGAGGAATTCCAGCCATCTCCTCTGTCTCAGGTTTAAGTCCTTCTGTGTATCGATATATTTAAGATTCTTGTGATCTGAAAAGATGTCACAATGAATCCCGTATAAGTAATGCCTCCATATCTTTAGGGCGAATACCACAGCCCCGAGCACTAGGTCATGTACTGGATAGTTATGCTCATGCTTCTTCAACTATCTTGAAGCATAAGCAATAACATGTCCATGCTGCATCAGGACTGCACCCATCCCCTGGTAAGAGGCGTCCGTGTAGATCTGGAATCCTTCGCTCCCGGATGGAAGCGCAAGAATGGGGGATGAGATGAGTCGATCCTTCAGCTCCTGAAAAGCCGTCTCGCACCGCTCTGACCAAACAAAATATGCGTCCTTCTTCGTCAAGGATGTGAGGGGGAGTGCTATCCTCGAGAATCCCTCCACGAACTTGCGATAATACCCTGCTAGTCCCAAGAAACTGCGAATGTCAGATGCGGTCTTCGGTCGTGGCCAATCCCTCACTGTCTCTATCTTGGTTGGGTCCACTGCTAATCCAGCCCCACTGATCGTGTGCCCCAGGAAAGCCACCTCCTGCAGCCAGAACTGGCACTTTGAAAATTTTACGTACATCTGGGACTCCCTCAGCCTCTGCAAGGCCTGCGCCAGGTGCTATGTGTGCTCCTCCTGAGTCCGAGAATATATAAGAATGTCGTCGATGAATACAATCACGAAGCGGTCTAAGAAGGGCTCGAATACACAGTTCATTAGACTCATGAATGCGGCAGGGGCATTCGTGAGCCCAAAAGGCATCACCGTGAACTCGTATAATCCATAGCGTGAACTGAATGCCGTCTTCGGTATGTCCTCTTCCCTGATACGGAGCTGGTAGTAACCGGATCGCAAATCTAGCTTGCAGAACCAGAAGGCTCCCTACAGCTGGTCAAATAACTCATCTATCCGAGGCAGAGGATAGGTATTGCGGACCGTTAACCGGTTCAGCTCCCGGTAATCTATGCATAGTCGCAATGACCCGTCCTTCTTCTTCACAAAGAGAACTGGCACTCCCCATGGCGATGAACTGGGCCGCACAAATCTTGACTCGACTAGCTCCTGTAGTTGGGTCCTGAACTCTGCTAACTCCCTGGGAGCCATCCTGTAGGGTGCCCGGGACACCGGCCTCGCTCCCGATACTAGCTGAATCCTGAAATCCAAGTCTCTAGCAGGTGGTAGCCCGGGGAATTTCTCCGGGAATACGTCGGAGAAATCCCGGACCACCGGAATATCTGAAATAGTCGTCTCTGCTCCCACCATCTCGAAGCAGATAAGATAAACTTCTTCTCCCTGCTCGTGGGCCTTCACAGCCTGTACAGAAGATAACAATAGGTGGCAGATAGGCTGAATACCTTCAACGATAACATGAGAGTCGCCATGCCTTAGCGTGATCCTCCTGGACGGACAATCTATCTGAGCATGGTTTCGATGTAACCATGCCATGCCCAAAATCAAGTCGAAGTCCTGCAACTTTAGAATAGTTGCTGGCGCCTCAAATGCCTTGCCGCCAATCTCGGCCTCCATATCACAATGTGCAGTGGTCCGCAGCTCTGACCCATCGGGTAGACGCACCCTCATCTCTAGTCCAGAAAACCTCTCCACGCCTTCGAGTCTGTCGATGAAGGCCTCGGATATGAACGAGTGCGAAGCACCCGTGTCGAAGAGAGTATGAGCGGGCTTGCCGCTGATCATAACTATGCCTGAGGTTTGTTTACGTTAAAATTAATTTTTATCATATAGTTCCAGGTACTATATATAATTGAAAATTCAAGAAATTTAATAATTAACTTTAAGTACCTGTGATAACCTCCTCAGGGTTCCTCTGCTCTGTGAGGTCCAAGGCGTATATCTGCTCCTGCTCGCGTCTCCTGCCGTGATATCCCAGGCCTCAGCCTCGTCCTCGGCCTCGGCCCTGCTGTACTGGGGCCACTGGAGGTGGAGGAGGAGGAGGAGGATGGAATCGATGCGGGCACTCCGACCTAATGTGCCCGGGCTGGCAGCATCCGTAACAAACTACCTGTCGGTGGCCTCGGTCATCCTGTCTCCTCGGATCATGCATCTTTAGAGGCGGGAGAGCCAATGCTGGACGAGGCCCCTGCTCCTGCCTGAAGTTGGGACGACGACGTACCCCCCCCCCCCCCCCTTCTTGTATCTGATAGTCCTGCCTTTCTGAGAGCCCCTGCTGCTCTCTCCTGATGTTGACCCATCAAATGGTCTCTTCCCTCCGGCTCGGACCATCAGCTGGTCAGCCTCCAGCTTCTTTGCCATCTCGATGATCTGCCTAGATGTGCCATGAGAAATGAACAGCAAGTTCTGCCTCAAATCGTCCCTGAGGCCCCGGTAGAACCTCTTGGCATACCTCCTATCATCAGTATCCTGAATCCCTGCGAACCTGGCCTAATGAGAGAACTCTCTCTGATACTCGATCACCGATCTAGTACCCTGCCTGAGGTTCAAAAACCTCTCCTCCAAGGCATCTCTGTCTGTAGCAGCGACGAAGTGCTCCAGAAATACATCGCCAAACTCCTCCCATGATATCTCTGACAGCTCAAAGTCCGCATATGTAGACTCCCGCACTGATTTCCACCATCTCTTCGCATGAGCCTCTAGTGCAGAGGTGGCTAGAGGTACTGCCTCGCCGACCGGGCAGCTGATGCCTGCTAAGATCTCGTGTATGGCCTCCAGCCATTCCTCCGTCTTTACCGCATCCTCTGTCCCACGGTACGTCGGTGGGGACAGGCTCTTGAATGCACTTAGCCAGCTCGACCCCGGATTTGGCTGTGGAGCCGGGACTTGCTGGGATCTGAAGGCATCCAGAATCGCCGTCAAAGTCTGCCCCATTGTTGGGTACATTTATTCTAATGTACCTGATTTGAAGAAGCCTCACCCAACTCAATGATATACATCAAAATGTATTTGATGTGTTTTGAGTTTACTTGTGCAGGTTAAGTATTTGCAGGAAAGATGAAAAAGTTTCTAAGTCCATGTGTCGACACCCAGAGGGAAAGTGTCGACACTTAAGAAGACTTGTGTCGACACCCAGGCAAGCAGTGTCGACACTTGGAGTATTTGTGTCGACACCAGGGATGCAGAGTCGACACCAGACAGAAAGTGTCAACACAAGGAGCTGTGTCGACACTCAATGAAGAAAAGTGCAGTGAAGCAGTGTCGACACTTAGCAGTTGTGTCGACACCCAGAGAAACTGTGTCTACATCAGAAAGTGTCGACACTTGGAGGCTGTGTCGACACTCAGCAAAAGTCAGCAGAGTCTAAGTATAAGTGTCGACACCCAGAACAATGTGTCGACACATAGCAGAAGAGTCAACACTTGAAGAAAGTGTCGACACAAGAAAGAATGTGTCGACACTCAGCTGAAGACTCAACACTTGAAGAAAGTGTCGACACAAGGAGCTGTGTCGACACTTAGCAAAGTTTAGCAAAATATTCTAAGTACAAGTGTCGACACAAAGGAGATGTGTCGACACTCATCAAAAGTCTCAACAGTAGAAGAATGTGTCGACACAAGGAGCTGTGTCGACACTCAACTAGTTCAACACATGAAGATGTGTCGACACAAAAAAGTTGTGTCGACACTTACAAGAAGTCAACAAAGTGCTGAAAAACAAAGTGTTGTGTCGACACTTAATATCAGTGTCGACACATAAAGAAGAAGCAGTGTCGAGATATAAAATCTACAACATAAGGAGTTGTGTCGACACCTTGTAGGCTAGTGTCGACACTTAGACAACTTGTGTCGACACTTGGTCTATAAGTGTCGACACTTAAAGACAAACAGTCTCGACACTTACAGATAGTTACAAAATTTTTAAGAACTGACTGGATGACTTGACAACTGTCATTCCAGCCGGTCTACTGCACCTGTCAGAGTTGTCAGAAATCAGTTATGAACCGGACCAGCCGGTTACCATGAAGAAGACCTATAAATAGGCTTACACTGTCTACAGAAAGTGATGATCAACACATTAAGTTATACAAAGAAGATCTAGTTATTCCTTGAAGAATCTAGTGAAGATCTAAGAAGTTGTGAGAGAGAGCTCCATCCAAGAAGCCAGCCGTTGGAACCAGGCTGAGAAGAAGGGTTCAGATTTGTTCTGAATCTTAAGTAGCAGAGATCAAGGATCAACTACAGAGGAGGTCAATCTTATTGTGTTCTACTTTCAAGAAGCTTTGAAGAAAGCCAAGTCAGATTGATTTCAACTGAGTTCTTCCAAGAACTCATCAAGAAACTCACAACTCTTCTCTCTTTTCACTGAGTTGTTGAGATTACATTTTGTATTCATATTATCTTGTAAGATCCTTAGGGATCTGTGTTTTGTAAGCCTGTAATTATAAAGGCTGAGTGTAGGGCTTGGGTGCCTGAGGGTAGGAGATTTGAATCTCTGAGTGTAGGCCTGTTGTGGCTGAGTGTAGGTCTTGGTGGCTGAGTGTAGGCCTTGGTGGCTGAGTGTAGGCTTTGTGAAGAAGCTGAGTTGTAGGGCCTTGGGCCTGAGTTGTAGGAACCTTATTTTGGGGTTCTGAGTGTAAGATCTGAGGATCTGAGATAGTGGAGGAGTTTGGCCGAATCTAGTACACTGCTAGATAGGCGAAGGGGGGAAAGTGGATGTACCCAAACCTTGGGGAACCACTATAAAACTGTGTGTCTACTGTGTGCTTGTGGAATTTCGTGATTGCTGATTGTGTGATGTGATAAAGTAGATTTAATTCTGTGTTATAAGTTGAATTCTGCCTAAAAAGTCAAAAAGATTTAAGTCACATATTCACCCCCCCCCCCTCTAGGTGATTAGATACAATATCTTTCAAGTGGTATCAGAGCCAGGTTACTCAAAAAGGGACATAACTGTCTGAGTAGATCCTGTTGGCAGATTCAGTTTAAGTCAAATTACAGAATCAAGAAAATCAAGAACCATGGGTTCCACTGAGAATCATAAGGAATTGGGATCCATGAAGCTACCCATTTGCAGAAAAGAAATCTTTGGCATCTGGAAGGAAAGGGTGAGACTTTTTATGGAAGCCTCAGACCCTAGGATTTATATCACAGTGAAATAAGGGTCTTATGTGCCCATGAAGGTGTCAGTCTTAGATGCAAATCAGAGGACACCTAAGGATTTCTCTGAAATGACAAAGGATGAGATTGTTCTAGCCACAATGGACAAAAGGGCTCAGAATATCATAGTAAGTGTTATAGATGATGCAACTTTTCAGAATTTGATACACTGCAAGACATCCAAGGAAATGTGGGATACTCTTATTGTGTACATGGAGGGTTCTGAAGAAGTGAGGCAAGACAGAAAATCTTTGCTCAACCAAGAATATGAAAGTTTTAGACAAGGTAAAGCTGATAGCATAACTGAATGCTATAAAAAGTTCTATAGGATTGTGAATGAGCTTATGTCCTATGGCAGAGAGTTCAGTAATTATGAGCCCAATGATAAGTTTCTAAGGTCCCTTACAAAAGATTGTGACACCAAGATCTGTGCCATTAGGGAAATGACAAAGTTGGCAGAAATTCCTCCACCAACACTATTTGGAAAACTGCTATCCTATGAGATGCAGTTGATGGTGAGGAAAGAAGAGGAGAAATCAACAAGAAGTGGACATAAAGAAAGGACAGTGGCCTTCAAAACAGAAGCCCCCAGAAAGTACAGAAGTAAGTCACCAACTCCACCACAAAAAGTAGCTGAAACTGAGTCAGATGAGTCAGCAAGTAGAAAGTCTGAAAGCAGTGAAAGTGATGAGGACTTTGCTACCTTCACAAGACATTTTCAGAAGTTCTTAAAGAAGAAACAGTGAAGGACAAGGCCATCTACTTCACAGGGTAAAGAAGACTATTATCAGAATAAAAAGTCTTCAAAGAAAGACAGGAAAAAGACTAAGTCTAGGAAAGCAACTCTTTCAAAAATAGTATGTTATTACTGTAATAGACAAGGACATGTTGTTGCAGACTGTCCAGAGAAAAGGAAGGAGTCTAATGACAAGAAAAAGACTCAATACAAGGGCAAGAAGGAAAAGTCTTTTGTTGCCAAAAAGGACAAGAGCCTGTTAGATATTTCTTCATCAGAAACTGAGTCAGATGCTGAGGCATATATAGGACTGTTTGTTGAGGAAGAAGAGGAAGAGTTCATCCAGATTATGAACTCTATATATGAACAAGAGGACAGTCAGTGCCAAGGACTAATGGCATTGACATAAAGTGACAAAATCCTGGAGTAGCCAGGACCTAGTAAGGTACAACATTGTTCTTTCAGTTCAATTTCTTGTGCTAGTACAGAATCAGATTCATCATCATCAAGTGATGAGAGTGCATCTGAGTCTGAAGAGGATATTCATCAGTTGATAGATGAATATAAAGTTCTGTTGCAAGCATTTAAGAAATGCAAATCCTTGGCCAAGAGTCAAGCTAAGGAGATTGCAAGTCTCAAAATGGCTGCAACTGATTATGAGAAGATGTTTGATCAAAAACTTAATGAGATAGGCAGACTGAAGCACATAACTGTGATTCAGATGAGGACTATATCATTTAAGAATGATCAAATCAAGAGTCTGGAGATTAATCTTCAGAAGGAGAGAGACTTAATTGCTAGGTTTTCTAAACCTAAGTCAGTTCTACCCTTAATTGATGAATTTGTTCATCACAAAGGTAAAACTGGACTGGGATTTACTAAACCTGCAAGGACTGTCAAGTCCAAGTCCAAGGGCAAATCCCCAACTCTCAACAAGTCAGCTATAAATAAAACAGCTAAGATTGTACCTAAGCAAAGGTACAATAAGTTTGAGTGTTGGTGCTGTGGCAAGGTAGGCCACTTTGCAATGGACTGTTGGCACAATGCTAGTGCCAAAGTGAGTAGCAAACTGCCTGTTGGAAAACCTACAGGTAGCTTTGTTAGGAAGCAAACTAACCAGTACCAAGGACCCAAGAATTCTTTGGGTTCTAAGGTTCACTAATCTGTTTTGCAGGTGAGTCCAAGTGGCCATGCCCCAATATGGTACTTGGACAGTGGATGTTCCAGACATATGAATGGAATAAGGGGTTTACTAAAGGACTATACACCCATCAAGGATGGTCCAAAAGTCACTTTTGGTGGTTCTGAAAAGGGGATCATCAAGGGTTTTGGTAACATTTCTAACTCCTATATTACAATTACTCAAGTGGCCTATGTTAAAGGTTTGAAACATAACCTTATTAGTATAAGTCAATTGAGTGATGTAGGATATGACATCTCATTTGTGAAAGATGGTTGTCATATCAGGAGGTCAAATGATCAAGAGATCATTTTGAATGGTTATAGAAAAAGGAATGTCTACTGCCTAGATATTATGGTTGAAAACAATGGTTCTCCAGTGTGTCTTATAGCTGATGAGACAGTCTCTCATTATGTCAAATAACACAAGAGGCTAGACCATCTAAACTACAAGACAATTGGCAAACTCTTTAGTAAAGAGCTAGTGAGGAATGGTCCTCAAGTTAAGTGTATTAAAGATGGTATTTGCTCAGCTTGTCAAAAGGGCAAGCAGACTAGATCCACCTTTAGAAGAATTGAAAACAAAGATGCTGTGAGGTGTTTATACCTCTTGCATATGGATCTCTTTGGTCCAATGCCAATTCAGAGCCTAGATAGGAAGGTCTATACCTTTGTAGTTGTAGATGACTACTCAAGGTTTTCCTGGGTGTTCTTCCTTAGACAGAAATCTGAAACACCTAGTGTCTTCTATAGCTTTGTCAAACAAATTCAGAATGAACTAGACAGTACAGTGGTCAAGATAAGAAGTGACCATGGTACTGAATTTCAGTCTGATAGCATGACAAAACTATGTGAATAATTTGGGATATTTCAAGAGTTTTCTTCACCAAGGACACCTCAGCAAAATGGCATTGCTGAGAGGAAGAATAGAACCTTGATTGAGGCTGGTAGGACCCTATTAAGTGATACATCACTACCAGAATATTTCTGGGCTGAAGCAGTCAATACTGCATGTCATGTTATTAATAGGGCTACCATTACTAAAAGGCTCAACAAGACCCCCTATGAGGTTGTGAAAGGCAGGAAACCAAACCTATCCTACTTCAGGATCTTTGGTTGTAAGTGCTTTATACTTAACAATGGAAAGTCTTACTTGACTAAGTTTATTGCCAAGTCCCAAGAGAGAATTTTTGTTGGGTACAGCAACAACAGTAAGGCTTATAGAGTCTACAACTTGTCTACTCAAGTTGTAGAGGAATCTGTACATGTAGTATTTGATGAAACTAGACTTATTAACAATGAGTTGTCTAGTAGTATATGCAGCTCCACAGGTATAACAAAGAAGATGGATAAGCTCACTATAGAAGAAGAACCTACTGCAAGGCAGCAAGTAGAAGAAAGTGGCTGCTGTCCAGGGGGAGTACTACATGTACCTAATACAGATGAAGTTCAAGGAGTGCAGCAAAATGAAGAAACTGAAGAAGTTCAACCTGAAGTCAGGATGCCTCCAGCCAATAGGCATCTTAGAGATCATCCAACAGAACAAATCATTGGTGATCCAAGACAAGGGGTACAAACAAGGAGCAGAAATCTGAATGCAGTGCTCTTCTCCAGTTTCCTATCCCATGTTGAACCAAAGAAGTTTGAAGAAGCCATCCTAGACCCTCATTGGATTGAGGCAATGCAAGAAGAGCTGAATCAGTTCAAGAGGTGCAAGGTCTGGGAGCTTGTTCCTAAACCAAAAGACCACAACATAATTGGAACCAAGTGGATCTTTAGGAACAAGATGGATGAACATGGAGTCATCATTAAGAACAAAACAAGATTGGTTGCTAAAGGATATAGTCAGGAAGAAGGTATTGACTTTGATCAAACCTTTGCTCCAGTAGCCAAACTGGAAGCCATAAGGATGTTCCTGGCCTATGCAACCTTTCAAGGATTTAAAGTTTACCAAATGGATGTCAAGTCAGCATTTTTGAATGGTAATCTAAAAGAGGAAGTCTATGTGGAACAGCCATCAGGTTTTGTTGATTCAACTCAACCTAATCATGTCTATAGACTTAGGAAAGCATTGTATGGGTTAAAGCAAGCCCCTAGGGCTTGGTATGAAACCCTGTCTAGTTTCCTCATTGAGAATAAGTTCACAAGGGGGAAAATAGACAAGACTCTATTCCTTAGGGAATCCAGAGGCAAAGTAATACTAGTCCAAATATATGTAGATGACATAATATTTGGGTCTACTGAAAGTAGTCTTTGCAAAAAGTTTGCAAAACTAATGCAAGGACAATTTGAGATGAGTAGTATGGGGGAGCTTAAGTTCTTCTTGGGTCTCCAAGTAAGACAGACTGAGAATGGTTTATCCATATGCCAGTCTAAGTTCACCCTAGAACTCATAAGGAAGTATGGTATGGATTCATCCAGTACCATGAAGACTCCTATGGGGTCAAGTATCTCTCTTAGCAAGGATGATGCTGGGAAACCTGTAGATGAGTCTTTGTATAGAGGGATAGTTGGCTCCCTATTATATTTGACTGTAAGTAGACCAGATATCATGTATGCTACATGTGTCTGTGCAAGGTATCAAGCATTCCCTAAAGAGTCTCATTTGACAGCAGTCAAAAGGATATTGAGATATCTAAAGGGCACTCCTTATCTAGGCCTCTGGTACCCTAGGAATGAGGATTTTGAACTAACAGGTTATTCAGATGCAGACTTTGCAGGATGCAAAGAAGACAGAAAAAGCACAACTGGAACCTGTCAATTCCTAGGTGGAAGACTGATTTCATGGAGTAGCAAGAAGCAAACAAGTGTGGTTATCTCCACTGCAGAGTCAGAATATGTGGCTGCAGGAAGTTGTTGTGCTCAACTTCTATGGATACAACATCAGCTTGAGGATTATGGATTTCAGGTAAGTAGAACTCCACTATTTTGTGATTCTACTAGTGCTATATCAATTGCACATAATCCTGTTTCCCATAGTAGAACTAAACATATTGAAATAAAATATCATTTTCTTAGGGAACATGTAGAGAAAGAAGATATTTTACTGGAATATGTTAAAACAGATAATCAACTAGCTGATATGTATACTAAGCCCCTAGAAGAAACTAAGTTCAATAGGTTTAAAATTGAACTCGGTATGATAAACTTAGAATAAGTTTATAGAAATGGCTAAGTAAAAAGGTGTCGACACACAGAGATATCTGTGTCGACACAGAAAAGTGGTGTCGACACTTCAGGAAACAGGTGTCAACACATCTAGGAAGTTGGTGTCGACACTTCAGATAATTAGTGTCGACACATGACAAGTAGGTGTCGACACAACCAAGGTGGTGTCGACACTTAGTATTTACTCAGAATTCTCTAAGTAGAGTCTCGACTAAATGTCGAGTTAAGTGGTGTCGACACATAAACAAGTGTCGACACATATAATCTGTTGACTAAACTTGTGTCGACACATAGGTGTCGAGACATTATAAGTCAGTGTCGATACTTATCGACAGTGTCGACACAATTTAAGTTAGCTGCCCGCCTTTTCATCTTCAAACCTAGAAAGGTATAAATAGGATTTTGCCTTTGTCTGTCGACACGCTTTCAAAAGTTTCGAGACCAAACTTGTGTGTCGACACCTCTCTTCTCTCAGTTCAAATTCTTCAAACCCTAATGGCGCCAAAGCTCGAGTAGAACGTCAATGAAGGCTATGAATTGGTGCGAGACGCGTTTGGTGATGCTGACCCGGAGATCAAGACTGTGGTAACCCTAGTTACAGACTCAGGGTTAGAATTTCTTATTTCAGAGCCCACAAAAATCTGGAAGAAAGAAGTATTAGAATTTCTAAATGGAGCTACCCTAGACGACACTGGATCCAAGATCAAGTCTAGGGTTCATGGAGAAAAAGTAAAGGTCTCTCCAAAAAGTTTGAGAAAAGTCCTAAACCTGCCAAGGACAAAAGAAGAGGATGAGGTTACTGCTTCTAAGACCAGAGAAGCTTTAACTTGGTGAAAGATATAGTACCTAAACACCTTGAGGGGGGGGGGGGGGGGGTGAATAGGTGACTTGAATCTTTTTTAACTTTTTAGGCAGCAAACAGATAATATCACAGAATTATATCTAATCTATCACAGCACACATTCACCAATCACAGCAATCCACAAACACACAGTAGACACAGAGATTTATAGTGGTTCCCCAAGCTCTGGGTACATCCACTTTCCCCCTTCGCCTATCTAGCAGTGTACTAGATTCGGCCAAACTTCTCCACTAACTCAGAACCCAAAACCGGCTCCTACACCTCAGGCCCAAGGCCCTACAACTCAGCTTTTCCACAAAGCCTACACTCAGCCACAAAGGCCTACACTCAGCCACCAAGGCCTACACTCAGCCACCAAGGCCTACACTCAGCCACCAAGGCCTACACTCAGCCACCAAGGCCTACACTCAGCCACCAAGGCCTACACTCAGAGATAAAACTCTCCTACCCTCAGCCTTTATAATTACAGGCTTACAAGACTCAGATCCAAAGGATCCTACAAGATAAAAGTGAATACAATAATGTTAACTCAACAACTCAGAGAATAGAGAGATGAGATGTGAGTTTCTTGATGAGTTCTTGGAAGAACTCAGCTGAAATCAATCTAACTTAGCTTTCTTCAAAGCTTCTTGAAAGTAGAACTCAATAAGATTGACTCCTTCTGCAGTTGATCCTTGATCTCTGCTACTTAAGGTTCAGAATAAATCTGAACCCTTCTTCTCAATCTGGTTCCAACAACTGATTTTTTGGATGGAGCTCTCTCTCTCCAACTTCTTAGATCTTCACTTGAAAGCTAGATCTTCTTGTGTGTTTCTCTTGTGAATGATCACTTGAACCACTTCATCAATCCAAATCTGTAGACAGTGTAAGCCTACTTATAGGCCTTCTTCATAGTAACCGGCTGGTCCGATTCATAACTGTCTTCTGACAACTCTGACAGGTGCAGTAGACCGGCTGGAATGGCAGCTGTCAAGTCATCCAGTCAGTTCTTGAAAATTCTGTAACTGTCTCCAAGTGTCGAGACTGTCTGTCTTTAAGTGTCGACACTTATAGATCAAGTGTCGACACAAGTTGTCTAAGTGTCGACACTAGTCTACAAGGTGTCGACACAACTCCTTGTGTTGTAGATTTTATATCTCAACACCGTTTCTTCTGCATGTGTCGACACTGATAATGTGTGTCGACACAAGTCCTTGTACTTCAGTATTTTGCTGAATTCTTCTAAGTATCGACACATCTCCTTTGTGTCGACACATCTTCATGTGTTGAAACTGTTAAGTGTCGACACTGCTTCTTGGTGTCGACACATGTCTTCAGTGTTGATACTTGTTGAGTGTCGACACAGCTCCTTGTGTCGACACATCCTTCTTCTATCGAGACTTCAGCTGAGTGTCGACACATCCCCTTAGTGTCGACACTTAAACTTAGAATATTCTTGAACTTTGCTCATCTTTGCTAAGTGTCGACACAGCTCCTTGTGTCGACACTTTCTTCAAGTGTTAAGTCTTCAGCTAAGTGTCGACACATTGTTCTGGGTGTCGACACTTACTTTAAGTGTTGACTCTTCTGCTGAGTGTCGACACATTGTTCTGGGTGTCGACACTTGTACTTATTCTCTGCTAGCTTTTGCTGAGTGTCGACACAGCCTCCAAGTGTCGACACTTTCAGATGTAGACACAGTTTCACTGGGTGTCGACACAACTGCTAAGTGTCGACACTGCTTCACTGGCTTTTCTTCATTGAGTGTCGACACAGCTCCTTGTGTCGACACTTTTTGTCTGGTGTTGACTCAGCATCCCTGGTGTCGACACAATGACTCCAAGTGTCGACACTGCTTGCCTGGGTGTCGACACAAGTCTTCTTAACTGTCGACACTTTCCCTCTGGGTGTCGACACATGGACTTAGAAACTTTTCTTCTTTCCTGTAAATACTTAGCCTGCACAAGTAAACTCAAAACACATCAAATACATTTTGATGTATATCATTGAGTTGGGTGAGGCTTCTTCAAATCAGGTACATTTGAACCAATGTACCCAACAATCTCTCCCTATTTGGAGAAGTCATAACCCTTAGTCAATGATATACACCATTCATAATAAAATTACAAAATGATGTAAAGCAGGATTATATATAGCAGGGTAAATATAAACATGTATCAATCACACATGTATACATAGACATCATCACAGAACAATTATGAAACAAATTTATTACACAACAAATTTATCACACAAAACATTGTTCCAATACTTTGTCATATACAAAATTCTAAAGTTTACAGAATATTTTATATCAAAAGAATACATAGTAAACTTAAGAAATTTTCTAAGCTATTTCTGTTCAGCCTCCTTAATGACTATTCCTTTTCCAGCTTGAACTCTGGCTTGAACAGGAGCTTCAGCAACTTCTGCATCAGCAGGCTTCTTGCCTTTCAAGTCCTTCTTCTTAAGTTCCTCAGCCTTAATCTTTTGCCTTTCAAAATAATGATAAGGCTTGGGAAAGTACTTGCTAGGCTCCAGAGCAGTAGGAGGTAGCTTTCCCATCTTGGCCTTTCTCCTGTATTGGACTATTGTCTCCTGCCTTGTCTCATGTTTTCTCCATTCAGCCTCAGAAAATCATTTGTTCCTGTCATGCACATTATCTTTGGCAGCTTTCCAGGCAGTCAAAATGATATTTCTTGAGATAGGGCTCCACTGCTCAAAGTCTAGTCTTTGTTCAGCTTGTTCCCTAAACCTCTTTTTAGACAATCTAGTCTCTTCTTCTTTTTGCAGTGCTTCTTGCATGTCTTCAAATATTGGCTAAACAACTTTCTCAAGAATGACATTGTCCTTACCCCCAGGTGGGCTATACATGGACTGTATGTCAGCATGAATCATATCAAAATCTGGAGGAGGGTAGATGACTTGAGCCACTTCAGGTTGCTCCCCTCCTAGATATGCAGGATGAATGCCAGATTCAGCAACATTGTCATCATCACAAAGAGGAGGATAACCCAATGTAGCTCTGATGGAATTAGATATCCACTTGGCATGATCAGAGCTAGCTTTGACTAAAACCCTCTCCTCTTTTATGACTTCTCTTTCTACATGATCTCTGACATCATCTTTTTGAAATCTGACTTGATTATCCAAATAATTGACTCCATCTTTAAAGAAAGGTTTTAACCTTTGGAGTTTGTCAGTGATTATCTTTTGTGAGTCTTGGATGGCAGTCTTAACAGCACTGATTTCTTCCTGGAATACTTTGTCAAATTCAGCTTTAACAGTAGCAGTAGAGGTAGAAGGTCCAGCAGCTATGTTCTTCATTTCTGTGACAATAGCATTGTGAGATGTTGTCAAATTGTCATTCATTCTGATTTGATTTTCTAGAACATATCCCTGCTTCAGTGCTATGTCATCTACTTGAGCCTTTATTTTCTCTTGATGAGTTGCCAAGTACACTACTGCATTCCCCCATTTATGGAAGCAGTCTGTCATCTTCTTCTTATTAAGATTCATCTCAAATCTTATTGACTTTATGTCCTGGGCCAAATCAAATTGCAATGATTTCTGCCCTTCATCCACATATTTCTCAATGGCCTGCCTGTGCTCATCAAGTTTAATCTGCATGACAACCATCAGTGCACTATAATCCACAGTTGGAGCTGGCTGTGATATAGGCTGTGGAGTAACAGTTTGGAGAGCCTTCTTGTAACTTTGGCTTCTTCTTCTGAATACTTGAAACTTTCTTTTCTTGGCCCTTGAAGCTTCCTCATCTTCAGATCCAGATGTACTTGCTATATCTACCCTCTCCTTAGGTATCTCCTTCTGTACTTCTGGTGCTTTCTCAGTCTCTTTTCTTGCAGGCTCTTCATCAATTGGCAGTTGCTCCCCCTCAACTGGAGCATTTTCCTTGTCAAAATCTGCTTGATCCAGATTTAGAAATAAATCTTCCATGGTATACTCTTATGGAGAATGAGCTGGAGAAATTCTGGGCTCATCTACCACTGGATCAGATACAAACTGAGCTGGAACAGAAGTGTCTTCCATGACAACTTCTGGAACTTTACTATCAGTCTGTGGTTGCTGATAAACATCAAACAAATCAGTATCCTCTATAGGAAAATCTAAAGCATTTAGTTCAGTGATTACCTCTAGTATTGTGTTGGTTGCTTGTTCACTTTCTAGTGTAGTTGGTTCTTATACAACTAGAGACTCCCCCTGGATGTGATCCTTGTGTATGGGGCTAGCTTGAGGTAGCTCCCCCTGGATCTCAGCAACATCTTGAGGAGCAGGAGACTTTACAGCAGTTCCTTCCTCATTCTCATCTGGTGTAAAAACCACTTGCTCTTCACTTTTAGAGCTGCTAGTGGACACTTGAGCCACTGGAGCAGTTTTCCTCTTCTTCTTTGGAGATGATACTTTCTCAGGAACTATCTTCTCAGGGGTTGGCATCTCTTTAGACAACACCCTATCCCATCTGGAGAAAATTCTCATATCCATTTTTCTCATGTGGTTGATTTTGCTTCCAGCAGCTTGTTGCATAACCTCTAGTATGGTACCAGCTAGGTATAGACTTATGATCCTGCCCAAGTTGGGGTTCTTCAAGCTTTCCTTTATCTTCTCAAGAACTATCACAGACCAATCTGTTTGCAAAGTGAAGATGATCCTTGTCATAATACTGAACATAGAGGCAGATACCCTATCATGCCCTCCTAGCTTACTGAGAATTACTTTGCCAACAATCTCAGACATGAATTTGCCTTGGCTGTTCATGCCTTTTCTATTGAAAACAGAGCCAATCTTCATCTTAGAATCTAGTCCACACCAAGTTAGAGCTTCCCTGGTCTTTGAAGCAGTAACTTCATCCTCTTCCTTAGATCTTGGTAGCTGTAATACTTTCCTCAGACTTTTAGGTGAAACCTTCACCTTCTCACCATGAACCTTGGATTTGATCTTGAATCCAGTTTCATCTATCTTAGCTCCATTAAGGAATTCCAAGACTTCCTTCTTTCAAATTTTTGTTGGCTCTGAAACAAGATATTCTAACCCTGAGTCGGCTACTAGGGTTATTACAGTCTTGATTTCTTGATCGGCTTCATCAAAAGCATTGCGCACCAGCTCGTAGCCTTCGTTGACGTTCTCCTCAAGCTTTGGCGCCATTAGGGTTTGTGAATTTTGACTGGAGAGAAGAGAGGTGTCGACACACAAGTTTTGGTCTCGAAACTTTTGAAAGCGTGTCGACAGACTAAGGCAAAACCCTATTTATACCTTTCTAATTTTGAAAATGAAAAGGCGGGCAGCCAACTGAAATAGTGTCGACACTGGCGATAAGTGTCGACACTAACTTAGAATATCTCGACACATATGTGTCGATACAAGTTTTAGTCAACATATATATGTGTCGACACTTGTTTATGTGTCGACACAACTTAACTCGACACATAGTCGAGACTTTACTTAGATAATTCTGAGTAAACACTATGTGTCGACACCACCTTGGTTGTGTCGACACCAACTTGTCATGTGTCGACACTAATATTCTGAAGTGTCGACACTTACTTTCTAGATGTGTCGACATATTTTTACTTAGCCATTTCCAATTCTATAAACTTACTCTAAGTTTATCATTCCTAGTTCAATTTTAAACCTATTGAACTTAGCTTCTTATAGGGGCTTAGTATACATATCAGCTAGTTGATTATCTGTTCTAACATATTCAAGTAAAATATCTTCTCTTTCTACATGCTCCCTAAGAAAATGATATTTAATTTCAATATGTTTTGTTCTATTATGGGATACATGATTATTGGCTATTGAAATAGCACTAGTAGAATCACAGAAGAGTGGAGTTCTACTTACCTAAAATCCATAGTCCTCAAGCTGATGTTGTATCCACAGAAGTTGAGCACAGCAACTTCCTGCAGCCACATATTCTGATTCTGCAGTGGAGATAGCCACACTTGTTTGCTTTTTGCTACTCCAAGAAATCAGTCTTCCACCTAGGAATTGACAGGTTCCAGTAGTGCTTTTTCTGTCTTCTTTGCATCCTACAAAGTCTGCATCCGAATAACCTGTTAGATCAAAATCTCCATTCCTAGGGTACCAAAGGCCTAGATAGGGAGTGCCCTTTAGATATCTCAATATCCTTTTGACTGCTGTCAAATGAGACTCTTTAGGGCAGGTTTGATACCTTGCACATACACATGTAGCATACATGATATCTGGTCTACTTGCAGTCAAGTATAATAGGGAGCCAACTATCCCTCTATACAAGGTTTCATCTACAGGTTTCCCTGCATCATCCTTGCTAAGAGACATACTTGACCCCATAGGAGTCTTCATGGTACTGGATGAATCCATACCATACTTCCTTATGAGTTCTTGGGTGAACTTGGACTGGCATATGGATAAACCACTCTCAGTCTGTCTTACTTGGAGACCCAAGAAGAACTTTAGCTCTCTCATACTACTCATCTCAAATTGACTTTGCATTAGTTTTGCAAACTTTTTGCAAAGACTACTTTCAGTAGACCCAAATATAATGTCATCTACATATATTTGGACTAGTATTACTTTGCCTCTAGATTCCCTAAGGAATAGAGTCTTATCTATTTTCCCCCTTGAGAACTTGTTCTCAATGAGGAAACTAGATAGGGTTTTTACATACAAGCCCTAGGGGCTTGCTTTAACCCATACAATCTTTCCTAAGTCTATAGACATGATTAGGTAGAGTTGAATCAACAAAACCTGAGGGTTGTTCCCACATAGACTTCTTCTTTAAGATTACCATTTAGAAATGCTGACTTGACATCCATTTGGTAACTTTGAATCCTTGAAAGGTTGCATAGGCCAGGAACATTCTTATGGCTTCCAGTCTGGCTACTGGAGCAAAGGTTTGATCAAAGTCAATACCTTTTTCCTGCTTATATCCTTTAGCAACCAATCTTGCTTTATTCTTAATGATGACACCTTGTTCATTCATCTTATTCCTATAGATCCACTTGGTTCCTATTATATTGTGGTCTTTAGGTTTAGGAACAAGTTCCCAGACCTTGCACCTCTTGAACTGATTGAGTTCTTCTTGCATAGCCTCAATCCAAAGAGGGTCTTTGATGGCTTCTTCAAACTTCTTTGGTTCAACTTGAGATAGAAAACTGGAGTAGATTGCTGCATTCAGATTTCTGCTCCTTGTTTGTACCCCTTGTCTTGGATCTCCAATAATCTGCTCTACTGGATGATCTCTAAGATGCCTATTGGCTGGAGGCATCCTGACTTCTGGTTGAACCTCTTCAATTCCTCCATCTTGCTGTACTCCTTGTACTTCTTCTGCATTTGGTACATGTAGTACTCCCCCTGGACAACAGCCACTGTCTTCTACTTGCTGTCTTGCAGTAGATTCTTCTTCTAGAGTGAGCTTGTCCATCTTCTTTGTTAAACCTGTGGGGCTGCATACACTACTAGACAACTCATTGTTAATAAGCCTAGTTTTATCAAATACTACATGTACAGTCTCTTCTATAAGTTGAGTAGACAAGTTGTAGACTCTATAAGCCTTACTATTGTTGTTGTACCCAACAAAAATTCCCTCTTGGGACTTGACAGCAAACTTAGTCAAGTAAGACTTTCCATTGTTAAGTATGAAGCATTTGCAACCAAAGATCCTGAAGTAGGATAGGTTTGGTTTCCTGCCTTTCACAACCTCATAGGGGGTCTTGTTGAGGCCTTCAGTAATGGTAGCCTTATTAATAACATGGCATGCAGTATTAACTGCTTCAGCCCAGAAATATTCTGGTAGTGATGTATCACTTAATAGGGTCCTACCAGCCTCAATCAAGGTTCTATTCTTCCTCTCAGCAATGTCATTTTGCTGAGGTGTTCTTGGTGAAGAAAACTCTTGAAATATCCCAAAGTCTTCACATAGTTTTGTCATGCTATCAGAATGAAACTCAGTATCATGGTCACTTCTTATTTTGACCACTGTACTATTTAGTTCATTCTGAATTTGCTTGACAAAGCTATAGAAGACACTAGGTGTTTCAGATTTCTATCTTAAGAAGAACACCTAGGAAAACCTTGAGTAGTCATCTATAACTACAAAGGTATAGACCTTCCTACCTAGGCTGTGAACTGGCATTGGACCAAAGAGATCCATATGCAAGAGGTATAAACACCTCACAACATCTTTGTTTTCTATGCTTCTAAAGGTGGATCTAGTCTGCTTGCCCTTTTGACAAGCTGAGCAAATACCATCTTAATGCACTTAACTTGAGGACCATTCCTCACTAACTCTTTACTAAAGAGTTTGCCAATTATCTTGTAATTAAGATGGGCTAGCCTCTTGTGCCATTTGACACAATGAGAGACTGCCTCATCAGCCACAAGACACACTTGAGAACCATTGGTCTCACACATAATGTCTAAGCAGGCATTTCTTTTTCTATAGCCTGTCAAAATGATCTCTTGATCGTGATTGATCTCTTGATATGACAACCATTCTTAACAAATGAGATGTCATACCCTACATCACTTAATTGACTTATACTTATAGGTTGTGTTTCAACCCTTTAACATAGCCACTTGAGTAATGGTAACTAAGTTACTAGAAATGTTTACCAAATCCTTTGATGATTCCTTTTCAGAACCACCAAAGGTGACTTTTGGACCATCTTTGATTGGAATGTAGTCCTTTAGTAAACCCCTTGTTCCAGTCATATGTCTGGAACATCTACTGTCCAAGTACCATATAGGGGCATGGCCACTTGGACTCACCTGCAAAACAGATTAGTGAACCTTAGAACCCAAAGAATTCTTGGGTCCTTGGTACTTGTTAGTTTGCATCCTGAGAAAGCTACCTACTGGTTTTCCAATAGGCAGTTTGCTTCTCACTTTGGCACTTGCATTGTGCCAACAGTCCATTGCAAAGTGGCATATCTTACCACAACACCAACACTCAAACTTATTGTACATTTGCTTAGGTACAGTCTTAGCTGTTTTATCCACAACTGGCTTGTTGAGTGTTGGGGCTTTGCCCTTGGACTTGTACTGGATAGTCCTTGCAGATTTAATAAAACCCAGTCCAGCCTTGCCTTTGTGATGAACAAATTCATCAATTAAGGTAGAACTGACTTAGGTTAGAAAACCTAGCAACTAGATCTCTCTCCTTCTGAAGATTAATCTCCAGACTCTTGATTTGATCATTCTTATATGTGATAGTCCCCATCTGAATCGCAGTTATGTGCTTCAGTCTGGCTATCTCATTTAGCTTTTGATCAAACAATTTCTCAGAATCAGTTGTCATAGCTTTGAGATTAGCAATTTCTTTTGCCTGACTTTTGGCTAGAGACTTGCTCTTCTTATAAGCTTGCAAC
The DNA here is from genome assembly GCA_039583875.1 of Platanthera guangdongensis. Classification (NCBI taxonomy): domain Eukaryota; kingdom Viridiplantae; phylum Streptophyta; class Magnoliopsida; order Asparagales; family Orchidaceae; genus Platanthera; species Platanthera guangdongensis. Next base: position 27,649,117 of record CM077167.1, read on the forward strand.
AGTACTTTATATTCATCTATCAGCTGATGAATATCTTCTTCAGACTCAGATGCACTCTCATCATTTGATGATGATGAATCTGATTCTGTACTGGCACAAGAAACTGAACTTAAAGTTGAACTTTGTACCTTACTGGGTCCTGGCTGCTCCAGGATTTTGTCACTTTCAGTCAATGTCATTAGCCCTTGACACTGACTGTCTTCTTGTTCATATATAGAATTCATAATTTGAATGAACTCTTCTTCTTCTTCAGCAAACAGCCCTATATATGCCTCAGCATCTGACTCAGTTTCTGAAGTAGAGATATCTGACAGGCCCTTGTCCTTTTTGGCAACAAAAGACTTCTCCTTCTTGCTCTTGTATTGAGTCCTTTTCTTGTCACTAGACTCCTTTCTCTTCTCAGGACAATCTGCTATCACATGACCTTGTCTATTACAGCAATAACACACAATTTTTGATAGTGTAGCTTTGCTAGACTTTGACTTTTTCTTGTCTTTCTTTGAAGACTTCTTTTTCTGATAAGAGTCTTCCTTTCCCTGTGAAGTAGATGGCCTTGACCTCCACTGTTTCTTCTTTAGAATTTCTGAAAATGTCTTGTGAAGGCAGCAAAGTCCTCATCACTTTCACTGCTTTCAGATTTTGTGCTGACTGACTCATCTGACTCAGAATCAGCTGCTTTTGAAAGTGGAGAAGGTGACTTACATCTGTACTTTCTGGGGGTTTCTGTCTTGAAGGCCACTGTCCTTTCCTTATGTTCAATTCTTGTTGATTTCTCCTCTTCTTTCCTCACTGTCAACAGTATTTCATAAGATAACAGTTTGCCAAACAGTGTAGGTGGAGGAATTTCTGCCAACTTAGTCATTTCTCTAATGGCACAGATCTTGGTGTCCCAATCTTTTGTTAGGGGCCTTAGAAACTTGTCATTGAGTTCATAATTACTGAACTCTCTGCCATAGTACATGAGCTCATTCACTATCCTGTAGAACTTTTTATAGCACTCAGTTATGCTATCAGATTTTCCTTGTCTAAAACTTTCATACTCTTGATTTAGCAAGGATTTTCTGTCTTGCCTCACTTCTTCAGAACCCTCCATATACACAATTAGGGTATCCCACATTTCTTTAGCTGTCTTATAGTGTATCAGATTCTGAAAAGTTGCATCATCTATAGCACTTACAATGATGTTTTGAGCCCTTTTGTCCATGGTAGCCAGAACAATATCATCATTTGTCATTTCAGAGAAATCCTTTGGTGTTCTCTGATTTGCATCTAATACTGACACCTTCATGGGCACATATGGCCCTTCCTTTACTGTGATATAAATTCTAGGGTCTGAAGCTTCCATAAAAAGTCTCACCCTTTCCTTCCATATCCCAAAGATCTCTTTCCTACATATGGGTAACTTCATGGATCCCAATTCCTTGTGATTTTCAGTTGAACCCATGGTTCTTGATTTTCTTGATTCTATAATTCACTTAGACTGAATCTGCCAACAGGATCTCCTCAGACTGTTAGTCCTTTTTGAGGAACCTCCCTCTGATACCACTTGAAAGATATAGTACCTAAACACCTAGAGGGGGGGGGTGAATAGGTGACTTGAATCTTTTTAACTTTTTAGGCAGCAAACAGATAATATCACAGAATTATATCTAATCTATCACAGCACACATTCACCAATCACAGCAATCCACAAACACACAGTAGACACATAGATTTATAGTGGTTCCCCAAGCCTTGGGTACATCCACTTTCCCACTTCGCCTATCTAGCAGTGTACTAGATTCGGCCAAACTTCTCCACTAACTCAGAACCCAAAACAGGCTCCTACACCTCATGCCCAAGCCCTACAACTCAGCTTTTCCACAAAGCCTACACTCAGCCACAAAGGCCTACACTCAGCCACCAAGGCCTACACTCAGCCACCAAGGCCTACACTCAGCCACCAAGGCCTACACTCAGAGATAAAACTCTCCTACCCCCAGCCTTTATAATTACAGGCTTACAAGACTCAGATCCAAAGTATCCTACAAGATAAAAGTGAATACAATAATGTTAACTCAACAACTCAGAGAATAGAGAGATGAGATGTGAGTTTCTTGATGAGTTCTTGGAAGAACTCAGCTAAAATCAATCTGACTTAGCTTTCTTCAAAGCTTCTTGAAAGTAGAACTCAATAAGATTGACTCCTTCTGCAATTGATCCTTGATCTCTGCTACTTAAGGTTCAGAATAAATCTGAACTCTTCTTCTCAGTCTGGTTCCAACAACTGATTTCTTGGATGGAGCTCTCTCTCTCTCCAACTTCTTAGATCTTCACTTGAAAGCTATATCTTCTTGTGTGTTTCTCTTGTGAATGATCACTTGAACCACTTCATCAATCCAAATCTGTAGACAGTGTAAGCCTATTTATAGGCCTTCTTCATAGTAACCGGCTGGTCCGGTTCATAACTGTCTTCTGACAACTCTGACAGGTGCAGTAGACCGGCTGGAATGGCAGCTGTCAAGTCATCCAGTCAGTTCTTGAAAATTCTGTAACTGTCTCCAAGTGTCGAGACTGTCTGTCTTTAAGTGTCGACACTTATAGATCAAGTGTCGACACAAGTTGTCTAAGTGTCGACACTAGTCTACAAGGTGTCGACACAACTCCTTGTGTTGTAGATTTTATATCTCGACACCGTTTCTTCTGCATGTGTCGACACTGATAATGTATGTCGACACAAGTCCTTGTACTTCAGTATTTTGCTGAATTCTTCTAAGTGTCGACACATCTCCTTTGTGTCGACACATCTTCATGTGTTGAAACTGTTAAGTGTCGACACTGCTTCTTGGTGTCGACACATGTCTTCAGTGTTGATACTTGTTGAGTGTCGACACAGCTCCTTGTGTCGACACATCCTTCTTCTGTCGAGACTTCAGCTGAGTGTCGACACATCCCCTTAGTGTCGACACTTGTACTTAGAATATTCTTGAACTTTGCTAATCTTTGCTAAGTGTCGACACAGCTCCTTGTGTCGACACTTTCTTCAAGTGTTGAGTCTTCAGCTAAGTGTCGACACATTGTTCTGGGTGTCGACACTTACTTAAAGTGTTGACTCTTCTGCTGAGTGTCGACACATTGTTCTGGGTGTCGACACCTGTACTTAGTCTCTGCTAGCTTTTGCTGAGTGTCGACACAGCCTCCAAGTGCCGACACTTTCAGATGTAGACACAGTTTCACTGGGTGTCGACACAACTGCTAAGTGTCGACACTGCTTCACTGGCTTTTCTTCATTGAGTGTCGACACAGCTGCTTGTGTCGACACTTTCTGTCTAGTGTTGACTCAGCATCCCTGGTGTCGACACAATGACTCCAAGTGTCGACACTGCTTGCCTAGGTGTCGACACAAGTCTTCTTAAGTATCGACACTTTCCCTCTGGGTGTCGACACATGGACTTAGAAACTTTTCTTCTTTCCTGTAAATACTTAGCCTGCACAAGTAAACTCAAAACACATCAAATACATTTTGATGTATATCATTGAGTTGGGTGAGGCTTCTTCAAATCAGGTACATTTGAACCAATGTACCCAACACTTGGTGTGGACTGGATTCAAAATTGAAAATTGGATCTGTGTTTAATAGGAAGGGGATGAACAGCCAGGGGAAATTTCTCTCTGAAATTGTTGGAAAAGTCATTTTGTGTAAGCCAGGAGGGCATGACAGGGTATCTGCTCATATGTTCAATCTCATGACCAGGATAATCTTCAGCCTAAAAACTGATTGGTCTATTGTTATCTTTGAAAAGATCAAAGAAAGTCTAAAGAAACCCAACTTGGGTAGGATCTTAAGTTTATACCTAGCTGGTAGCTTACCAGAGGTTATGGGTCAAGCTGTAGGTACTAAAATCAACCATATGAGGAAAATGGACTTGAGGATATTCTCTAGGTGGGACAGGGTTTTGTCAAAGGAGATGCCAACCCCTGAGAAAATAACTTCTGAGAAGGAAACTCCACTGAAGAAGAGGAAGAAAACTGCCCCAGTGGCTCAGGTTTCCTCTAGCAGCTCTGGTAGTGAAGAGCATGTTGTCTTGACACCTGATGAGAATGAAGAAGGAAATGCTGAGAAGTCTACAGCTCAATAAGATGCTGCAGAGAGGCAGGGGGAGCTACCACCAGCTAGCCCCATACACCAGGATACTGTCCAGGGGGAGACCCTAGTTGTAGAAGAGCCAACTACACTGGAAAGTGAGCAAGCTACAAACACAATTCTAGAGGTAATCACTGAGCTTAATGCTTTAGATTTTCCTATAGAGGATACTGATTTGTCTGATGTTTATCAGCAACCACAGATTGATAGTCTACCACCAGATGTTGTCATGGAGGACACATCTGTTACAGTTCAAGTTGTATCTGATCCTGTGGTAGATGAGCCAAGAATTTCTCCAGCTCATTCTCCACAAGAATATACCATGGAAGATCTTTTCCTAAATCTGGATCAAACAGATTTTGACAAGGATTGTGCTGCTGCTGAGGGGGAGAATGCTCCAGTTGAGGGGGATCAAGTGCAAATTCAAGAAGAAACAGCAAGGCAAGAGCCAGAAAAGCAAAAAGCTGTTGAAGAGCTATCTAAGGAGAGGGTAGATATAGCCAGCACCTCAGCTTCTGAAGATGAGGAGGCTACAAGAGCAAAGAAAAATAAATTTCAAGTATTTAAAAGAAGGAGCCAGAGTTATAAGAAGACATTGCAAACCATAGCTCCACAGCCTACAGTATAGCCAGCACCATCATTAGATTACAGTGCTCTTATGGTTGCTATGCAGATAAAGCTTGATGAGCACAGGCAAGCCATTGATAAATATATGGATGAAGGGCAAAAATCATTACAGTTTGATTTGGCCCAGGATATAAAGTCAATAAGATTTGAAATGAATCTTAATAAAAAGGAGATGACTGACTGCTTCCACAAGGGAGGGAATGTAGTAGTCTACTTAGCTTCTCATCAAGAGAAAATCGAGGCTCAAGTAGATGACATAGCACTGAAGCAGGGGTATGTTCTAGAGAACCAAATCAGAATGAATGCCAATTTGACAGAATCTCACAATGCTATTGTCACAGAGATGAAGAACATTGCTGCTGGCCTAACAACTTCTACTGCTACTGCTATGGCAGATTTTGACAAAGCATTTCAAGAGGAAATAACTGCTGTTAAGACTGCCATTCAAGACTCTCAGAAGCTTCTCACTGAAAAACTCCAAAGGTTAAAACCTTTCTATAGGGATGGAGTCAATTATCTAAATGCCCAAATCAGATTTCAAAAAAGATGATTTAAGGGATCACATAGAAAGAGAAGTCATAAAGGGGGAGAGGGTATTAGTCAAAGCTGGCTCTGACCATGCAAAATGGGTTTCTAATTCCATCAGAGCCACTCTTGGTTATCCTCCTTTATGTGATGATAATGATGTAGCAGAATCTGGAGTTAACCCTGCATATCTTGGAGGTGAGCAACCAGAAGTAGCTCAAGTGGTCTATCCTCCACCAGATTTTGATATGGTTCAAGCTGACATACATTCCATGTATAGTCCACCTGATGGAAATCAGACGGTTATTCTTGACAAAGTGGTTCAGCCAGTATCTGAGGCTTTACAGGAAGCTATCTTGAAAGAGCAAGCTGAACAAGAAGCCAGACTGTCTAAGAAGAGGTTCAGGGAACAAGCTGAACAAAGACCAGACTTTGAGCAGTGGAGCCCCACTTCAAGAAACATTATCTTAACTGCATGGAAAGATGCAAAAGATAATATATAAGACAGAAACAAGTGGTTTTCTGAAACAGAATGGAGGAAGCATGAGACAAGGCAAGAAGCCATAGTCCAATATAGAAGAAAGGCCAAGATGGGAAAGCTACCTCCTACTGCCCAGGAGCCTAGCAAGTACTTTCCCAAGCCTTATCATTATTTTGAGAGGCAAAAGATCAAAGCTGAAGAGCTAAAGAAGAAGGAGCTTAAAAGAAAAAAAGCCTGCTGTTGCTGAAGACACTGAAGCCTCAGTACAAGCCAAAGTACAATTTGGGAAGGGCATAGTAATTAAGGAGGCTGAACAGAAATAGAATTAGAATTTTCTTAAGTTTACTATGCAATCTTTTGATGTAAAACATTCTGTAAACTTTAGAATTATGAATATGACAAAGTGTTAGAACAATGTGCTGTGTGATAAATTTGCTGTGTGATGAATTTATTTCATAATTGTTCTGAGATAATATCTATGTATACATGTTTGATTGATACATGTTTATGTTTGCCCTGATATATAATCCTGCTTTACATCATTTTGTAATTTTATTATGAATGGTGTATATCATTGACTAAGGGTTATGACTTCTCCAAATAGAGGGAGATTGTTGGGTACATTGGTTCTAATGTACCTGATTTGAAGAAGCCTCACCCAACTCAATGATATACATCAAAATGTATTCGATGTGTTTTGAGTTTACTTGTGCAGGTTAAGTATTTGCAGGAAAGATGAAAAAGTTTCTAAGTCCATGTGTCGACACCCAGAGGGAAAGTGTCGACACTTAAGAAGACTTGTGTCGACACCCAGGCAAGCAGTGTCGACACTTGGAGTATTTGTGTCGACACCAGGGATGCAGAGTCGACACCAGACAGAAAGTGTCGACACAAGGAGCTGTGTCGACACTCAATGAAGAAAAGTGCAGTGAAGCAGTGTCGACACTTAGCAGTTGTGTCGACACCCAGAGAAACTGTGTCTATATCAGAAAGTGTCGACACTTGGAGGCTGTGTCGACACTCAGCAAAAGTCAGCAGAGTCTAAGTATAAGTGTCAACACCCAGAACAATATATCGACACATAGCAGAAGAGTCAACACTTGAAGAAAGTGTCGACATAAGAAAGAATGTGTTGACACTCAGCTGAAGACTCAACACTTGAAGAAAGTATCGACACAAGGAGCTGTGTCGACACTTAGCAAAGTTCAGCAAAATATTCTAAGTACAAGTGTCGACACAAAGGAGATGTGTCGACACTCATCAAAAGTCTCAACAGTAGAAGAATGTGTCGACACAAGAAGCTGTGTCGACACTCAACTAGTTCAACACATGAAGATGTGTCGACACAAAGAAGTTGTGTCGACACTTACAAGAAGTCAACAAAGTGCTGAAGAACAAAGTGTTGTGTCGACACTTAATATCAGTGTCGACACATAAAGAAGAAGCAGTGTCGAGATATAAAATCTACAACACAAGGAGTTGTGTCGACACCTTATAGGCTAGTGTCGACACTTAGACAACTTGTGTCGACACTTGGTCTATAAGTGTCGACACTTAAAGACAGACAGTCTCGACACTTACAGACAGTTACAGAATTTTCAAGAACTGACTGGATGACTTGACAGCTGCCATTCTAGCCGGTCTACTGCACCTGTCAGAGTTGTCAGAAATCAGTTATGAACCGGACCAGCCAATTACCATGAAGAAGGCCTATAAATAGGCTTACACTGTCTACAGAAAGTGATGATCAACACATTAAGTTATACAAAGAAGATCTAGCTATTCCTTGAAGAATCTAGTGAAGATCTAAGAAGTTGTGAGAGAGAGCTCCATCCAAGAAGCCAGCCATTGGAACCAGGCTGAGAAGAAGGGTTCAGATTTGTTCTGAATCTTAAGTAGCAGAGATCAAGGATCAACTGCAGAGGAGGTCAATCTTATTGTGTTCTACTTTCAAGAAGCTTTGAAGAAAGCCAAGTCAGATTGATTTCAACTGAGTTCTTCCAAGAACTCATCAAGAAACTCACAACTCTTCTCTATTTTCACTGAGTTGTTGAGATTACATTTTGTATTCATATTATCTTGTAAGATCCTTAGGGACCTGTGTTTTGTAAGCCTGTAATTATAAAGGCTGAGTATAGGGCTTGGGTGCCTGAGTGTAGGAGATTTGAATCTCTGAGTGTAGGTCTGTTGTGGCTGAGTGTAGGCCTTGGTGGCTGAGTGTAGGCCTTGGTGGTTGAGTGTAGGCTTTGTGAAGAAGCTGAGTTGTAAGGCCTTGGGCCTGAGTTGTAGGAACCTTGTTTTGGGGTTCTGAGTGTAAGATCTGAGGATCTGAGATAGTGGAGGAGTTTGGCCTAATCTAGTACACTGCTAGATAGGCGAAGGGGGGAAGTGGATGTACCCAAACCTTGGAGAACCACTATAAAACTGTGTGTCTACTGTGTGCTTGTGGAATTCTGTGATTGTTGATTGTGTGCTGTGATAAAGTAGATTTAATTCTGTGTTATAAGTTGAATTCTGCCTAAAAAGTCAAAAAGATTTAAGTCACCTATTCACCCCCCCCCCCCCCCCCTCTAGGTGATTAGGTATAATATCTTTCACCCATCTCCGTATGTAGGAATGGAGTGGCAGCTGGAGGGGGAGGAGCCACATTTTGCGGCGCGGCGACCTGTGGAGGTTGCATAAAGGTAAGGTTAAAACAGAACTGGCCTAACTCGTTGTACTTTGTGGACCATTTATGTGACTTTGGCACATGGGCACACCACTGCTTCCGCTACATAGTTTGTCCGCAAACTGATGCTCGGGCGGGGGTGGTCCCATGTTGTGGACTTCTTTCTCATATGATCGTTGTTCAAGTGATACCAGTTTGTAAGACCCCCTCCCCCTTACCAAGGAGGGCTACCAGGTCTTATGCCCAGAACCGCCGTCTTACGGTGGCACTAACGCACGGGTTAGTCGACACCGCAATACGCCGATCCTGCCGGCTAGTACGATCATTTAACCTATAGGTTAATATGAGAAGAAGAAGTAAAGCAGTATATAAATACACTAGTCCACAAGTCACATAGTGCAATCATATATATGAAATGAAAGGTACACAATATAGACCACAGAAGAGTACAAAAAGAAAGAGTAATAAGGGCTTATGCCCAGTACATCAAAACCACTCTCTCTCAAAATAAATAAAAGTGGAAGCTATACTAGTATATCATATCTCGTCCCACCTGAGGACGCACAGTAGTGGTAGTAGCCTGCTGTTGGGTATTGTATCCATAATGTACCTGATTTGAAGAAGCCCCTGGACAAGTTAAGGTCAATAGACTATGTATTTGATAAAATCTTTCTAGTTGTGCTTGTAGTTTTTCCATGCTAAGTGCACACCACTGTCAGGGTGCAGTAGGTCAATATACACGGGTCTGCACGACGTAATCCCTCGTTGAGCAGATCAGTGTGTTGGCCTACGTGTACTCTCTCTATTGGAGTGCACTTATTTTCAAGCACAGGGCTGTAAATATGCAGGAGCAGACAAGGAGCAAGGATGGGTCAAGGAGCATCTCATAGGTGGAAAGACGAAAATTCGTCTAAGTTAGAATCGACGAGAATCACCAAGTGATTCTCGCTGATTCGGCGAGAATCACTTGGGATTCTCGCCGATTCGTCGAGAATCAGAAGTTGATTCTCGCCGAACTCGATCCAGCAACTTCTAAGCTAGCACATCTGCGTCTAAGTAAGAATCGACGAGAATCACTTAGTGATTCTCGCCGATTTGGCGAGATTCTCGTCGAATCGACGAGAATCACTGGTTGATTCTCGCCGTCTCGACCTGGCTTAAAGCAGTGTGTGCAACCAAGGCAAATTCGACGAGAATCATCTTTGATTCTCGCCGAATCGTCGAGAATCACCTTTGATTCTCGGCGACTCGGCGAGAATCACTTTCGATTCTCACCGATTTTGACTTGGCATTTTTCTGGAACTTCCTGAACCGGATCTGCCGCTGTTAAGTTTCTGGACCGGGATTTGGGGATCTCTTTTGTGGGTCCCACAAACGGTCATATTGGAAAACCTCTACAGTATTTATATACAGGTATTTTGAACGGAATACGGACACAGAAAGAAGCCGAGCACGAAACCCTAATATCGCGATTTCTCTTCTCCGCCGCCGTCGCGCTCGGGCTAGTAAGTCGCCGCCGCTGATCGTTCTTCTTCCCGATCTCCGGCAACAGAAGCTTAGCAAAGCTTGCGTCTCATGTGTCTATCCAGAGATCTCTTGTCTCTCGATTTGTTGACCGGGAAAAACTCCCCCGTCCGAATCGATCGAGACGACCGATCCTAGAGTGACCGTTGGTAGACCTAGTTTGCTTCGCAAAGAAGTTTGGATCTCAAAGCACTGCAGCAGCGCACCTTCGTGGCAGCCGACTCCGAACCAAGTCGCCGCTCGGATTGCCGCCGCCGGTTCCGGGAGATCCTCTCCAAGTGAGACCAAGGTCGTAGACTCTTCATCGACCTCGAGAACACGTCGTCGAACGAAGAGGAACACCGTAGTCTCCGAAAGAAGTTTGTATCTCATATACATTCCATATTTACTTTTGTTGTAAAGGAACTTTTGTTCCGTGTTGTAAGGGTTGGGTGCAACCAGTTTTGTGGGAGTGTTGACTCTCACGTGTGGAAGGGCTCCTTCCGTTAGTGCAGGGATTGGATTTCAATCCCGTTGGAGAAGTGACCGAGTCGTCCCTTGTCGGGGAGATAGGTCGAAGGGGGAAAGTGGATGTACCCAAGTCGGGGAACCACTATAAATTTGCTGTGTATTCTGTGTGCTGTGCTTGTTATTTTTATTGTGCAGGTACATCCGTAAATTCCGCAAAAGAACCACACGTCACCTATTCCCCCCCCCCCCCATAGGTGCACATAGCTGACACTAGGTGGATTTTCAGATGCTGATTTTGCAGGGAGCAGGGATGACAGGAAAAGCACCTCCGGGACGTGTCAATTCCTCGGCAGGAGGCTTATTTCGTGGAACAGCAAGAAACAGAATTGTGTTGCAACCTCCACAGCAGAGTCAGAGTACATCTCGGCAGGAAGCTGTTGCGCACAACTTCTATGGATCAGAACCAGCTAGCCGACTACGACCTTCAGTTCAAGGAAGTACCCATGTACTGCGACTCCTCAAGTGCAATTGCCATTGCCAACAATCCGGTGTCGCACAGCAGAACGAAGCATATCGAAGTACGCTACCACTTCATTCGGGAGCACGTGGAGAACAAAGATATCTCTCTCTATTATGTCCCCACGCACAAGCAGATTGCTGATATATTCACAAAGCCCCTAGACGAGGCCAAGTTCAATCTTTTCAAGACTGAATTAGGGATGCTCAATTATGAGGACTGAAGACTACAGAGGCTCCAGGCCTGTGCAAGAACTGAGGGGGAGCAAAGGGTAAAACGCTACAGACCCTGATTTGTAGAAGCCGAAAAGGGGGAGATTACCCTCTCGGCTAAGGCTATGGTGGCTCCAAGCTTACTCCCAAGAAATTGGTATTGGTAATGGATAACTCACTTAACTCTCTTTTCAGTTTATGGTTTTCATTCTCATTTGTTCTATTCACCTTAGCTTGTAGGGTTTAGGCTTCTTCAAATAGGGGGAGATTGTTGGGTATTGTATCCACAATGTACCTGATTTGAAGAAGCCCCTAGACAAGCTAAGGTCAATAGACTATGTATTTGATAAAATCTTTCTAGTTGTGCTTGCAGTTTTTCCATGCTAAGTGCACACCACTGTCAGGGTGCAGTAGGTCAATATACACGGGTCTGCATGACGTAATCCCTCGTTGAGCAGATCAGTGTGTTGGCCTACGTGTACTCTCTCTATTGGAGTGCACTTATTTTCAAGCACAGGGCTGTAAATATGCAGGAGCAGACAAGGAGCAATGATGGGTCAAGGAGCATCTCATAGGTGGAAAGACGAAAATTCGTCTAAGTTAGAATCGACGAGAATCACCAAGTGATTCTCGCCGATTCGGCGAGAATCACTTGGGATTCTCGCCGATTCGTCGAGAATCAGAAGTTGATTCTCTCCGAACTCGATCCAGCAACTTCTAAGCTAGCACCTCTGCATCTAAGTAAGAATCGACGAGAATCACTTAGTGATTCTCGCCAATTCGGCGAGAATCACTAGTGATTCTCGTCGAATCGACGAGAATCACTGGTTGATTCTTGCCGTCTCGACCTGGCTTAAAGCAGTGTGTGCAACCAAGGCAAATTCGACGAGAATCATCTTTGATTCTCGCCGAATCGTCGAGAATCACCTTTGATTCTCGGCGACTCGGCGAGAATCACTTTCGATTCTCACCGATTTTGACTTGGCATTTTTCTGGAACTTCCTGAACCGGATCTGCCGCTGTTAAGTTTCTGGACCGGGATTTGGGGATCTCTTTTGTGGGTCCCACAAACGGTCATATTGGAAAACCTCTACAGTATTTATATACAGGTATTTTGAACGGAATACGGACACAGAAAGAAGCCGAGCACGAAACCCTAATATCGCGATTTCTCTTCTCCGCCGCCGTCGCGCTCGGGCTAGTAAGTCGCCGCCGCTGATCGTTCTTCTTCCAGATCTCCGGCGACAGAAGCTTAGCAAAGCTTGCGTCTCACGTGTCTATCCAGAGATCTCTTGTCTCTCGATTTGTTGACCGGGAAAAACTCCCCCGTCCGAATCGATCGAGACGACCGATCCTAGAGTGACCGTTGGTAGACCTAGTTTGCTTCGTAAAGAAGTTTGGATCTCAAAGCACTGCAGCAGCGCACCTTCGTGGCAGCCGACTCCGAACCAAGCCGCCGCTCGGATTGCCACCGTCGGTTCCGGGAGATCCTCTCCAAGTGATACCAAGGTCGTAGACTCTTCATCGACCTCGAGAACACGTCGTCGAACGAAGAGGAACACCGTAGTCTCCGAAAGAAGTTTGTATCTCATATACATTCCATATTTACTTTTGTTGTAAAGGAACTTTTGTTCCGTGTTGTAAGGGTTGGGTGCAACCCGTTTTGTGGGAGTGTTGACTCTCACGTGTGGAAGGGCTCCTTCCGTTAGTGCAGGGATTGGATTTCAATCCCGTTGGAGAAGTGACCGAGTCGTCCCTTGTCGGGGAGATAGGTCGAAGGGGGAAAGTAGATGTACCCAAGTCGGGGAACCACTATAAATTTGCTGTGTATTCTGTGTGCTGTGCTTGTTGTTTTTATTGTGCAGGTACATCCGTAAATTCCGCAAAAGAACCACACGTCACCTATTCCCCCCCCCCCTAGGTGCACATAGCTGACACTAGGTGGACTTTCACCTGCTGAAGCGGTATCTGCTCCTCAAGTCCTGCCTCCTCGACGTGCTGGTGCTCCATCTCCACGGGCTCCTAAAAATAGTATGGTCACCGACCATTAGTCAAAAAGACTACGTCGTTTCCTCCGCACCTCGCCCCGCAGCTCCTAGGCACCGAGAGGGAGGACGAAGCGGAGGACAATAAGGGGTAGCAAAAGTGGAAGCAGGTGACAGAATCTAACTAGCAGTTGTAATAAGTAATATTGATCTACTCTAGCAGTTCTAAATATAGTACAAGTATGTAAGAGCAGTACAGTAAAGAAAGTAAAGGACAGCAGTAAGAGCAAGTAAATAAATTATTCTACAACTATACTATCATCACAAAAGTATCCTAACTTATATAAATGCCCATACAAATATATAAGTTAGGATTTCCAGGAAATTTAACTTGTCATATAAAAGAGCCCATACTAATTTATATGATAAGGATCTATGAAGCGTATGACCTAATATGAATGAATGTTATGATGCAATTTTATGCACAGGCAAGTGCAACTCACACACAACGACTCTGTGATCACAGACCTTTAGTTCCCACTTTTTGAGAGCTATCATCACTCTCAGGTACCACCGTTGTGGCTACGGCAGCAGCGGAGCGGGCGTCTCCGCTTCTAGGCCGGTATGCACACTACCAAGCCTTAGACCCCTCTCATATGCCTCTGTACACATCCAAGGTGCACTCTAGAGTCTCGCGTAAGTACTTTGCTGACAACCCGTCAGTCTTGTTGGGTCGGATGTGCATTATCGGGGGTCATCCTCCAGACCGCAGTGTAAAACAACCCACTGGCCCCTCTAACCCTCACAACCGCCTGGTGCACCGTACTGCCATCGGTGTGACGAACGGCCAGTACCGCATGCCCCGCCACTAAATTTATGCACATGCAAGTATTTTACTCCGAGCCTTCCGCTCGCAGGACCAAACCCGTCCTGAAAACCCTCAAACCCAACCCGGGTGAGAACGCACATTAGTGCATATATTCCAACTCCCTCAAACCCTACACGGGTGAGCATATATCATGAATCTCTCCAACCCTACACGGGTGAGAAGGTACAACAAATGTCTTAACCTATTAGACTACTCTTGTCTACGGGTTATTATACTTAGTGATTTAAGGTTAATCCCAAGACTGCCCCCGGTATTCCCTGTGAAGGGCTCTCAAGGGGCACTAGGAACTGTATTGGGATTACGCCCAGCGTTCCCTTTCGCAAGCATATTTACTTTAGTTGATGGCTACCCATGTTTCACCCCAGCTCTCTTTGTTGCTCTGGAACAACCCTAGTGACTTAAGATGTTACCGGGAAACTGACGGTCTTCCGTCGACCCCCACTCCAGTTACTACCTAAAGACTTGCAATTTTAACCCCATCACTAAGAACATACTACCCATCAGGGATTATTCATATTGCACTCTCTTATTTCTTCTGATAATCAATCCTCTGGTAACCCCTAAGGCAAGACCTATTTATGTTATATGCAGACCATGTCCTATTATTACCCTAAAATGGAATCTTCCAATCTTTAAGGCATCTTGCCCCTAAATATTTATCCTATGGTGGTATGAGCTAAGGAAACTATCCTATGAATTCTCCTAATTTTCCTTGGCCAAATAATCCCTTAATTAAATCTTTTGAATTAATTACTAGGTCATTTTACACATGAAGTAGTATGATTTAATATCCACTGACCTAGGTAATTTTTCCTGAGTTGTATAATGATAAAATATTACTGTCTACAGAGTTTCATAATTTTCCTTTGATTATTTATACCAATTCCTTATTTAATACCATATTCACATAATTTCCATTTTCCAAATGAAGTACAGGTAATATGTAATCCAAAATTCCAAGAAACTTACAGAACATATAAAACATTAATTTATGACTATTGGCAGAGTTTCATCAACTTGTATTGTGTAATGGCCTATCAATTTCCATTCTTGCATATTTACCAAAAATGTCATTATATTAATTTAAACACTATCAATACATCCATTAATTCTGAAAAACTTATGCAAGACTAATAATACAATTTTACAGCACTAGAATTATTTCCAAATTTTTCCGAGGTGCATATCCATCAATTCAAGAATAAATGAAATAAGGGTAAAATGGGCATTTTAAGATATTTCATTCCAAACGTCCTTCAAACAGAAATATCAAATTTTCCTAAGTCAAATGTAATCTTATCTACATCTTGGCAAAGTTTGAGGATTTGTGCTTGAGTAAAACCTATTTTTCAAAAAAAATTTCAAAAGGAGCTATATTCAAACAAATTCCAATTAATGGGATTTTTGATTCCAAAAATCTCATAATTAATCTGAGGGGTGAAATGTACCCTAATGAACCACTGGAAACAAATCCAAGATTTTTGAATGCCTCCATTGGGCTGAATACATAATATTTAAACTATTGCTATTAGCACCCAAGGCAATATGTACACCAACACATGCAAGTGGATTTTGTCCATCATGCTTTGATCCAAAAGTGCTGAAATTTTTATCAAGCACTAATGGTGTTCCCAAGGACCCACCCCCAAAATATGGGGTCATGAGGAGTCATATAACTCCATATATTTCATTTATTTACATTTTGAAATTAAGACCAAAACTATAGGAAAAGTTGTTTCACAAATTCCTAAATTTTGGAAGGGGCTAGGTATGCCCTAATCATGCATGTACCCAAAATTTGGGGCCATGGTGATTGCTGTTTTGACTTGGGCATCCAAATGAATTTCTGCCCTAGTCTAGGACCAGTCCTAGGAAAAATGTCCTACAGGCCAGAATACTGAACCAAAGTTAATGATTAAGATGTAAAATTAAAGGTAACAGGTAAGGCTACATTGTTCATTTAGGAATCAGTTTCTGAAAAAGCCTCTAAGAGTCCTGAAAGTGACATGCAAAGTCACTGTATTTATATGACACTTAATTAAATTCATTTCATTATATATATATGTATTTAGATTTTTAAAATGAAATCGCACGAATCTTAAAGCATCCATGAACGGGATCCGTTCATCGTCCCCACTGGATTAACGGCTGAGATTCATCTTTCTTGGACGATGTTTGCTGGCGGTTTTCGGCCAGCTGAGCCACCACCGCCGGCGGATGTCGCCACCACCTTCGCTAAGGTGGGGGCTAGCGTTTCCCGGCGGTGGGGCCGCCGGAGTTGGCTCCTCCGGCGAACCCGAGCAAGAAGAAAAAGCCCGAATTTTCTCATTTTTCTCTCATGCCATCGGGCTCGATTGAGCCCGATATCTCCCTAAATGGATCTAGAGTTCTAGTACAGGTAGAGGGGCGGCGAAACGGACCTGGATTGGGGCTTGGCTGCGGGTCAGGCGGCGGTTTGCCATGGTGGTGGTGCGCCAACGAGCTCCACCCCGATTCCTTGATTGTCCATCGTTTTCCATGTTCCAGCACTCGAATTCCACTCCTTTCCACCTCCTGAAGCAAATGGTGAGCTCTGTTTGGGCTGAGTATGGCTATATATGGAGATACTACCTATGTGAGCTCGGTTTGAGCTTTGGTTGCTCCGCCCATGCATGTCAGGTGGCTCTCGGCCCCTATTTTCTTCTGGAATGATGAGAGGAGGTCGGCCAGCAGGTATTGGGCAGAGAATTGCAGCTGAAGTGGTGGCCATGTGGCCACCATTCCCTTTCATCCCCATTTCTCTCTCCTCTTTCTCTCAAAATATCATTTCTACCTCTTTGCATGCACTCTCTCTCCTAATTTAGAGGGGTAGGGCTGGTCTTGTTCACTTGGGCTAGCCATGGGCCAAATTTGGTGGGCTTGGTCCAAAGGAGGGTGGCTTGGTCTTCATTTCACTCTTTTAGGTCAAATAGTTGACTTGTTGACTTGGAGAGTTGACTTGGTCAACATGGTGGGTGGGCTGACCCTACTTGGTGGAAATGGGTCTAGTGACACCACCCAACTTGGGTTGGGTCAAGGGGGTGCCCTACTTAGGCTAATTGGGCTTATGAGTGTGGGTTTGACCAAATTAAGTCCATGGTTGACTTGGGTCAATTGGGGTCAAATAGTTGACCTAAGGGCATGCCCTAGGGTCCACTTAGATTGTTTTTAGGGTTAGGGCAATGTGGCGGGGTCATGGTGTGACTAGGGTCCTTATTTAGGCTAGTTTGACCTAGTTTGACTTGGTCCTATAGTGGGCCACACATGGCTACAACCCACTACCTAGGGTCAGACCTAGCTAATTTCCTTAAATTCACCCCATGCCTAACCCAATCTAAGTTGAGGGGTCCAAAAGTAACATGGGATGTTACAGTCCCTGTGCTGCTGGTCCCTATCTCCCATCTAGAGCCCCTGTAATGTTGTGGTCTGAAAACCATTAGTCATAAAGACTAAGCCCTATCATCCCCTACCCCTCCCCCATGGCTCCTAGGCACCGAGCGAGGAGGAGGAAGTGAAGCTACAAAGGTGGAGAGTATAAAGTGGCAGGTGATAGTGGAAACTAGTCTAGCAGTTCTATAATAGTATGCAATAAGATAAGCAAGTAGAGTAAGCAACATATGTAAGAAGGACAAGGTAAGAAGTAAGTAACCTTAACTTATATGAATGTCCATACAAACATATAAGTTAAGAAGTCTTCTACAAGGCTCCCACCATATAAAAAGTCTCATACCAATTTATACGTTGGGGTGTCGGTTGTATGCAAGTATGCTATACCATGATTCATGTAAGTGTAACCCACGCACACGACTCTATGCGCATACACTTTTAATTCCCCCTATTTGGGCAGCTAGCTTCACTCCCAGGAGCCTCCGTAGTGGCAAACGGAGACAGTGGGTCAGGCCCCCCACTCCTATGCGGGTATCCACACTACCATGCCTAGCCCTACCGTACGCCCCTAGAAGAACACAACCTAGAGTATCTGCATACTAATACTGCCCATATCCACCAGACTTCTTTGGTTAAGTGTCCCACACCGCCGAGTCAACGTATAGACATCGGTGTGAACGACCGTCCAATACCAAAGACCCACCACCTTATTTTGTATCCAAAACATTTTGAGCCACTGGCTCCCCGGACTATCCGTCTGTGCATCTACCTTCCGAACGAACCATACGGATGGCAATAAAAGCAACCTAATCAACCTCCCGAGCTACCAGGGTGTGTGAATGTGTAACCATAATATACTAGTTTCTCTTGTAATATATTATTCCTATTGCTTAGGTTAACCTAGGACTGCTCAAAGTATTCTCCGTGAAGGGCTCTCGAGGGCACTAGGAACTATGATGGGATTACGCCCAAAGCTCCCTTTCGCAACACATTTACTATTATTGATTACTATCAAATTTTCCAAACCCTTATTTGTTGTACTGGATCTAACCCTAGAGTATTTTGACACTTCCTCTCATACGGGGAAGACGATGTTTCGTCCACCCCGAGCACCTCTTAACATTAGCCAAACTCCCCACTCCTTATCACGACTTCTATTGATAGTCTCATTTCCCTTATCAGACTAAAATCTCAATTCCCTAAGTTCACTAGACACCATACCTTGACTTCTGCAGTTTCTACTAAACGCAGACCATCTTAAGCTATATGATGTGTACAATGGGAGGTACTCAAATAATCATCCAATATCCCTGTAATAATTATTGGGGGTCTATCATGATATATTTGGCCTAAATCCGGATTTTTATAATTTTCCTAATTAATCTGGTAATTTATTTAATTATTCTAGTAATCCAAAAATCCCAAGTTTGAACGTGAAGTACCAAAATCACACAAGAAAATGCTCCAAACAATTTATGATAAATACAAAATGATTATTTAGCACAGAATCCATAATATAACAATTTTTTAGCAAGGTTTAGGTCTCTAATTCTAATTTTAAATATAACATATATTAATCATTTTCAAGAGACAAGTACAGCAAGAATACTTTAAAAAATTCTGAAAAAATTCAAGAATGATTGTAAGGACATATAAATACTTCAGACCAAGATTCATAATTTCTCAATAAATTATGAGCTCTGAATAAAATATTGAACAAGTTTCCAAACTAATGAGCTTGTGAAGTAGGTACTGTAATTAAGTATTCAAAAATTCTAATAAAATTCATACATGAGCATGATGGTCTAAAACTTCTTCTGCCAAATTTTTATGACTTTCCAATGGACAGTGAGTTCACAATAACCAAATGATTAAGTAGGGCTAACTCATGCATTACAAAGGAAGTACTAAGATTATTGATCCAAAATTCCCAATTAAATTTCCAGAAGTTCATACTAACCCTAAGACTACTTTACCCAAGTTTCATCACTATTCAATGAGTTTTAGTAACATATTCTATCTCTACAAATTTTGTGTCCTAAAATAGGGTTAGGGTTTTGTGGGGCCTACCCATTCCCAAATCCCCTAAGAGTTTTACCAGAGGGTTTTAGCTAACCTAGTACCCACCTTACCAAGTTTCAAGTCCATACAAGGTCTTTTGACCCCATACCCTTCACAAGACACAAAAGCCCCTCCTTAGGGTTTGTTCTTAGGTCATAGGGCAAATTTATTCCAATCCACCCCATCCTCCATGGGAAGGTGTTACAAGCCATGTCAAGTCAGTGACCCCAATTTTAACCTCTATTGAGGTGAATTGGCCACTCAAAACCCAAAGTGCACTATTTGACCTAAATAGCCTTATTATGGCAAGGCTAGCATTTGCATGATTTTAACTTAAACCATCTCCAAATGAGATGAAGTTTTAACCAGAGCCTTATGAAGACGCTAAGGACCACTCACCAAAATTTGGGAGGGTTTAGAGGTCATTAGACCTTTTAAATAATTCCTATATTATTTATTAAATTTCTTCAAAAACTTTAGGAAATGTTTTTCCACAAATTCCCAATTTTGGATATATTCTCGGTATCAGTAAGAATGACTCCCATCCAAAATTTCAAGTCATTTGGATGGCTGGATTGATGGGGGTACAAAATAGTCTCTGTTCTAGCCTAGGTATAGTGCTCACCAAAATGGGTGTTGTGGTCAAACTACTTACCCAAATTGGTTCAAATCAATTTTAAATTAAAATAGACTTCAAAGGATATAATTTTCATGTTGGTCATTTTTTCTTGTAGGGGGCCCTAAATAGTTTTAATATTTAATTTAAAATAGACCTGTAAACAGTTAGAAATTGAAAAAAAAAAGACAGGAATTAAATAAATCCAGATCCCGCATGAATCTTAAAGCATATCCAATAGCTTCTGGTCATCTTCTTCCTCCAGCCAAGGGCCATGATTGGCCGAACCTGGAGCCTATTCCAAGACCACTTCCCGGCCACCCGGCCACCTCCCTGGTCGGCCACCACCGCCATCACCTTCGTTGAGATGGGGGCTATCGTTGGGCGGCGGCACGGCCGCCGGAGGGGCGGTTTCCGGTGAACTCACAAGGTATAAAAACCATGAATTTTCTGAAATTTCTCCCATCCGATCAGGCTCAATTGAGCCCGATTTCTCTCCTAAAAGATCTAAAGATTTGGCCACTTAGAGAGAAGTAGAGGAGGACCTTCAACCGTGCATGCCGACGGGTTTGGTGGTGGTGCGCCATGGCCGAATCTTGAGCTTGCGGGTGCTCTGCAATTGCACAGTCAACTTGCTCGGCTCCTCCAGGTAATGTGTGGAAAAGCTTGCCCTGGGTCTGGGGATGATTTTTAAAGAGTTAATTGGGGGAGGGGGAGGGTCTAACTTGAATTCACCATTAAAGGTCTTGAAGGTGAAATTCGGCCAAGGGGGGTGTGCACTGAATCCAGCCCATATGAGGCTGGCTAGGGTTGTTGATCTTCTCTAAATTAACCAGGGAAGGTGAATCTAGCAAATGGAGGTGAGGAGATGAACTCTTGATGGCCATTAATGGCCTTCTCTCTCCTCTTTCTCTCTCTTCCCTATTGGAGGAATTGAATTCAGCCACTTTAGTGGCTGGCCATGGCTTTCCATCTTCTCAAAACTAAAGGGGGGAATGAATCCAGCATGAATAGAAGAGATCTTGGCCTTCCTATTCCATGAATGGCCTTCACTCCCCACCTTCTCTCTCCTCCATTAAAAGGGAAAAATGAAGCTTTTCTCTCTCCTAGTCATCAATGCCGATTTTGATGTCTCCTCCAGCCTATTGGCAGCACACTAACTCACATTAATAATAAAAATAAGGTTAGCACAAGTGGGAAAAATGGGTTTGAGCATGGTTTAGCCCATTTGAGCTAATTTGACCTAACACTAGAATATAGTTGACCCTGGTCAACATGACCATTTGGGTTGACCCCAATGGGTCCTTGGTGACCCATTGGCCTCTCCTAAGGTCTAGGAAGACTTGGGTAGGGTTGGTGGGGCATCTTGGGGGTCACTTGACCCTTAGTTAGGGCACTTTGACCTTTTTGGAGCTAGAGTTGACTTGGGTCAACTTAGCCACTAGGGTTGACCCCGATGAGTCCTTGGTGACCCATTGATCTCACTTTAGAGTTAGGAGAGCATGGATGTGGTCCACTTGGCTAGGGGAATGTCAATTGACCCTAAGTAGGCTAGTTTGACCCATTTAGGGTTAGGGTTGAATTAGGTCAACTTAACCTCTTTGACTGCCTACAGTGGATCCTTAGTGGCCCTATGGACTTCCCAAAGTGTTAAGGGGTTGTGGTAGGGTCCTGGGATTAAGGTGTAGCCCTAAAGCCAGACCTTAGGTCTAATGTTGAGGTTGAACTATAGGCAGACCAAGGTGATTTTAACCTTGGCCTTGTTCACTTGGTCCTTTGAGCTTCTGGTGGTTTTGTCATGACCTACTGATGACAAAACAAAATCCTAGGGTTCTAGTTGTTTAAGATATGTTACATGCACCGACCGCTCCTCCCTCTCCAATGCACGCTCCTTCCCAGGTCGCTTAGGCGGCACTTCCTCATTTGACGGTGTCACGCGACGGGGAGAGGTCACTGTGACATTGGGGCGATGAGGGAGACCTGAGAGAATGGTCCTCTTGACCCTCCTCGCAAACTCCTCGAACACAGCTACCATCACAAACTCGTCTCCTAGTGCCGAGTTACAAACTTTCGCCGAGTTGCTGACTAACTAGCCTTGCTCGCTTGCACTCACAATCTCGCCTACCAACAAAGCTTTACTTGCTCGACTGTGATCCATGCTCACCACACCAAGCGTTGAATCCGAGAAAATTCCCTACTTCAAAAATCCGATCAAGGCGGTCTAAGGTTACCGGTTCAACGGTTAGGCTTGACCGCTAGCGGACAAAGACACGGTAGTTGTTGAATAACAAACAAGACCCCATTCAATGCGACAGGAAGGTCCCACCATGTACTCAGAAGCTTGGAAGAAGCAACATCTCCACAACCAAAAATGACTGAGCAGGGTACGAGGAAGACTAGCTGGTAACTAAGTTGCGACGACCAAAGGGGATAGTCGCTAGGTCGCGGCCTAGTCTCTCTGAAAAAGGAATTCAAAGGATCAACTGACATCCAAGAAGAAGAGTTCGCGAGATCTTGAGGAGATTTCCAAGTGTCTCTCCACCCCTGTGGTCCTATTTATAGGGAAATCCAAAGGGAGGGGGTGGGTCTTATTTATAGCTCACCTCCCGGAGACTAGGCGACTTCCTGGGGGAACTTGCGCGGCTAGGCGAGTAAATGGCTTAGTCGCCTATCTGGGGATTATGTGAGTGGAGCTCGTCATACTCGTCCAGGTCTTCCGCCAACTTGCGCGTTGACTCTGACTTCTATCCTGACTTGCTAACTCTGACTCCTGCTGACCTAGCCCTGGAGGGGTCCACCCTCGACAAATACGGGTTGTACACTTATATGATACCTCCAACATAGAGTCTAGCCCTATGATGACCCTAAACTCATGGATCACTACCGAGTCGGTCTCGACACACGTAGACATATATTAAATTATTCAACAATTTTCTTATCACGTGTAGCGAGGGAAAATATGCACTCCCTTACCCACATTGTCAATGCCAATTGACACTATTTCAATCACCTCACCTCGCCATACATTATCCACTACAACGTAAATTGTGATAAAAAAACCTTTCGCAGACGGCGCAATTACAAAAACCAACATATGTACAAATAACAATTGTGCGGCCAACCAATAAATATTTGAGTTTTATGCAGATCCCACTGATCCATATATGAAAACTATATGAGCGAAAAACATTATGCCAGAACACTTCATTTCTGCACATTGGTTGTATGTCTGCTTGTTATTCACGGAAGTCAAGTCCGAACTCAGTAGGAGTAATTCACGTAGGGAAAGGTGGGGAATAACTGTGGACTGTCCGATCAGTAATCCGACGGTTCATTAAATTCGATAGTAATTACTAAAAAAAGAAATAAAAATCAAAGAAGAATCTTGAGCCCGTCCCGGGCCTTATCAGACTCTGTTTTTGAGAGGAAGTTTGAGCCCGGCCCAACCCGGTTCAAACTGGGCCCGGGCCGATCCCGATTGACAAAAAGCACTGTCCCGATCTGCCTGATCGGACTTTTTGAACACGACTAGTTGCAACCATGCCAATAAACTCGTCCATTTTTTTGTAAGTTGGTAATCATATTTCACGCACAATCCATAATATATTAATAAAACAATAAAATTAATTTTGCAAAAACTAACATATTTATTTATGGACAAATATTAAAGTGTTTCCAGACGCTCAAATACAACAACTGTATGTACGAAACTACGAATTCAAAAACTCTTCAACCGAAATTATTATTGTAAAAACAAAAAAACTTTAAATGAACAAAAATAAAACAACACGCCGCAAAACAAAAAAGAATTTCAGTTTGATTTATTTGAAAAAATGGCAAAAGTGATCCCGGCAGCTATGATACCGGCGGCAGGGTATACCCACCACTTGGGTAATCCATATCGCCGCGTCTTTTTCTCGCCGCCGCCGCCCGCGGCGGCGGCGGATTCGCTCTTGGTCTCAAATCTGTTAGGCTCAGGGGCGGCATTGACGATTCGGCCGTCGGCGGTGACAGTCGCGAGGTCGGATAGGAACTGGTAGCCCTGCCTCTGGAGCTCCGCCAACACCAAATTGAGCTCTATCACGGTAGCCTCTCTGTCTGCAACTTCATTCTCGTCCTTCATAAAAATGAGCAGGCCGAGATGTTTTTGGAGTTTCACCGCATCTAAGACGAGCCGTCTATTCAGGTATCGATTTGAACTTTCCGCGGCGAGGTCTGCGGCGAGGTCTCTTGCCGGCGGCGGGCGGCGGGCGGCGGGCGGCGCAGGTGCTCTTCTCCCAGCCCATGAGGGTGATCTCCCAGTATTGACACGATGGAGGATTTCTAGAAACAAAAAGAATGAGTTTGAAAAAAGGGAGAGTGCCGGCCATTTATTTATGGAGCGTTAATTCAAATTTTTGTTTGTTGCGAACTAATAAAACAACTAATTCTGTTTAATCTTTTTCAAATAATTATTTGTTACCTAATATTTCAAATATTTGATTGTACATATATTTTTATAATAGAAATAAAAAAAATCAAAACTTACTATTTATGAGGATTCTCTTCTTACCCCTGCCAAAATTACGAACTCATATTCTTAATTTGCACTTTATTTGATATTCATTTATTTATTTCTAAAATTGTTCTTTGTTTCTTATAAATACAAGTACAGATAAATTTAGACGTTCTGTAAGAAATTTAGGAAATTTTGCAAATTGGTATTGATGAGGTTCCCCCTAAATTGGTCCGGGTAGAATAGCGAATCCCACGAGCGCAACCCCGATCGTCGACCGCACCCGCCTTCCACGAGCACGAATACGCAATCGCAAAGCCGCGCAAGCACACTCCCCTTGACGCGGGACTCCGGGCTCGCGTGAGTACGCACATGGCCCAGCTCTGTGCGCGCGTTTCTACTTGCCCGTGTTCGCCCTTCCTGCACGTCTTTCCTCCACGGTGCGCACGTCTCTCTGTGCGCATGTTGCTCCTTGCACGCCAAAATTACCAATCGCAAAACTTATTATTTATGAGGATCTCTTCGTCCTACCAAAATTACCAACTCATATTCTTAATTTGCACATTATTTGATATTCATTTATTTATTTCTAAAATTATTTTTTTGTTTCTTATAAATAGAAGTCAGCTTGTATGAAATTTAGGAAATTTTGCAAATAAGTATAAATGAATTTAGATGTTTATTTGAGCGAGGAAACAAAATTGTTATCACGTCATTCTCATCTTGCACGTCAACTAGAAGAAGCCTATGCTGCTTGAGCACAGCCTCTAATGTCAGCCATAACCTCTGCTTTGTCATCTTCATACGTTCTTGTTTTCAATGTTATCGCCGTCACCTACCAAGCCCTTGACTCACAGGCGCGGCTTTAGGAGGATGGGCGGCCATATTGCCCGCCCGTCTTGGGCAGGAAGAAGGTCACCCCTGTTAGGGGCGGTGGCAGGACTGTTATGTTGAACACAACCTCCATGATGCGAGCCGCCACACATCGCCGAGGCGTAGAGATGAAGCAGAAGACCTAGCACAATAAATAAAGTGTGTTGTGTATATTATGCAATATAAGTGAACTATAATGTGTACTGAGTTATATATATATATATATATATAGTATATAGTATATATAATGTTGATCATGACGGTCTTATCAAAGTCTATTTGGGACGGGTAAATAGTTCATTTGAAGTGAATTTGAGTTTAAATATAAACCGGAATTCAAATTTGAATACAAGATTTTGGGACGAGTAAGGATCCTTTTCGTGCAATCACTAATTCAAAATTCGGCATTGAAATCCACTTGGGATCTCTCAGTATTAAGATGATCGAGAATTTATAGAAACAAATGGATAAGTTTGGAAACAGGGGAGAGTGCCGACCATCTATTTATGGAGGCCCGATGGGGGGAGGGAGCTAGCGTTAATTCAAATTTCTGTTTGTTGCGGAACTAATATAATAATTAATTCTGTTTAATCTTTTTCAAATAATTATTTGTTACCTAATTATTATCATTGTCATTCTAATCTTGTTCGTCAACTCGAAGAAGTCTATTGTGCTTGAGCACAGCCTCTAATGTCATACATAACCTCTCAGTTGTCATCTTCATAGTCTGTGCCCTTGTTTTTAATGTTATCGTTGTCACCTATCAAGCCCTCGAACCCAGATCAGATTCCATTTCATGGTCTAGATTGAGTGGGGGAGGATCTGACGGGTTCAATTTTTTCAGCCTTTTATATTTTCTTTTTAAGCAAAAAAATATAAGCCTTTAGATGTATTGCACTTTTTTCTTATCTACCGGATTTTGAGATGGATCCCCTCCATTTCATGGAGAGGATCCGGATCCCTCGAACCTCGGCTCCAGTCCTCCAAGGCCATCATCAAATCCCTCTCCGATACGGTCCAAAACTCCACTTTCGCCGTTGACGATTCTCTTCATCCCGCAGGCGGAGATTTCGTTGTCGCGATCAAACACTTCAACTCAAAGATCTTCCGCAAATCAATCGTCTTCTTCAAACGCAAATATGTAGGCGCAAATTTTATTTGAATGTGTATGAGAACAACTGAAGAACCGGACCTGCTGCATTCACGTGAGAGATGGTGAGTGCGGTTAGTCTTCTAAAAAAGCATAAAAAATGAGTGTGAATAACAATCGTATAAATTGATGTAGTCATCTGTGCAGAATGGTTGACCGGTGATTATTTCAATCAGTTGAATGTTTTTAAAGGTTCCTCAGACCTTACATATTCTTAGATAGAAGACTCATCTATTTGTTTGGGCGTTTCGCAGTTCGGTTTTGGGCAAACGCCGCCGGAAGGAGGGTAACCAAATGAACCTTTGGCGGCGTTTGCTCCGTTTTCACCCGCCCGTCTTGAGAAACGCCCCAAAAAGCTCTGTTTGGAGCAGCCACCTCCCCCTTCCGATTCGAACTCTCCGTTTCCATCCGCCGAATCCACCCGCCACCACCGAACCAAATGGAGCCTAAGTCTCTGTTTGGCGCGGCAGTGATGATCGTAAACACAATAGTGATGAACCATCATTCATGAATTTGTGACCTCACTTTAGGAACTTCATCCACTTTATGTTCAAAATTATTTTTCTTTTCTCGGCGGCGCGTGGTCATTATCGTTGTCGTGCTAACTTTTTATGACAATGACATTTTTTGTTAAACTTATTGCGGACAACTCAAGGTACCGGTAGACCGGACTAAATTGGACCGCCTTAGCCCGAGAGCGGTCGAGTACGCAAACAGTCACAGAAAGAGGGAAAACTGACAAGGAAATTTTTTTAACGTGAAAAACCCCAAAAAGGAGTGAAAAATCACATGACCGAAGATGTGTCGACCAAACTTTCACAAATTGTTGGTTGTTGTACAGAGCTACTTTGAAGAACTCGAGTGCGACAGACCGACTCTCGTTACAAGTTGGGGGAGAGAGAGGGAGCTGGGGTCGGAGGGTGACAAGCCACCTCTCACGGAGCTATGAACTTCTTCTTGTGCTGCGAGGGATGAAATCGTTGTGCTTTGAAGTCTTCCGTTGAAGCTCTGAAGCAGGAGCGACCTGCTTTGCTTGGCCTGGCTCGTGTGTGTTGGAAGCTTGTCTGGCGCGGTTTAAGCGCATTATCCTCTGTGGTTTGTATTTGCTTGCCTTTTGGAAAAGTCAGGTACGATTGTCATGTTGGTGATTAGAATGCTTGTTCTTTAACACACGAGATGCTTACTAACAAACGGAGCACAGAGCGCTTGTTGGCAGTGAGCCCGCGGGGCGCTTGCGTGCAGAGAGCGCACGGAGTGGTCGCTGGAGAAGAGCGCACAGAGCGCTTGTTGGAGGACAACGCACGAGGTGCGCTTGCTAGAGGAGGGGGCGCGGAGCGCTTGCTGGAGGAGACCGCGCGGAGCGCTTGCTGGAGGAGACCGCGCGGAACGCTTGATGGAGAAGAGTGCACGGTACGCGCTTGTTGTAGGAGAGAGCACGGGGCACGCTTGATGGAGGAGAGCGCACGGAGAGCTGGCTGGAGGAGAGCTCATGGAGCGCTTGTTGGAGGAGAGCACACAAAGCGCTTGCTGGAGGAGAGCGCGCAGAGCGTGTTAGGAGGCGACGCACGCGGGAGAGCGCAAGGAAGAGGAGCATGCGGGAGCGCACAAGGTGGAGGCACGCTTGGGCGATCTGGGGGGCGGAGCGCCCGGAGGCACGCTGGGACGATCTTGACGGTGTAGCGAACGGAGGCGCACTGAGACCATCTTGACAGCGGAGTGCGTGGAGGCATGCTGGGACGGTCTTGACGGCGAAGCGCATGGAGGCGTGCTCAGACGATCTTGACAGCAGAGCGCATGAAGGCGCACAAGGACGATCTTCACGGCAGAGTGCACGAAGGCACTCTAGGAGGCGGCGCGCGCGGCATCACGTAAGGAAGATAAGAGGAGGAGAGAGAAAATCATAGGAGGGGGAGAGGAGAAGGGAAATTCGTATGAGGATTTTCCGACCGAGAAAGGGATGAAATTGAATTGGAAGGTAGTCTATTTATAGATTTCAAGAGGGGGCAAGCCAGTAATTTCCCCATGTAACCACCGATCAGACGAATAGGATCGCTCCATTTAGAGCACACCGATTGCCATATTTACACGAATGACGAAACTGCTTCCAGCCAGAAAACAACTGACCATGCCGGAAAAGTAACCGCCTCTCCCGCGAGGGGAGAGGAGGCCCGGCGAGGGCATCGTCTAGAGGACGCCAACGGGGGGAGGCCGCCGCCGCTATGGGAGGATATGGACGGAGGGGGGCGCCCCTCACAGGCGCGGCTTTAGGAGGATGGACGACCATATTGCCCGCCCGTCTTGGGCAGGAAGAAGGTCACCCCTGTTTGGGGCGGAGGCAGGACCGGGCGGCAAGATTGTCGCCCGGTTATTGTTGCAGGAGGTTGCCCCTATTAGGGGCGGCGACAGGAGCGAGGACGGACGACCATATTGCACGCCCGTCTCGGGCAGCAAGAAGGCCGCCCCTGTTAGGGGCGGCAGCAGGACCAGGAGGCGGGATTGCCGCCCGGTTAGGGCTGTAGGAGGCCTCCTCTATTAGGGGCGGCAGCAGGAATCATACGGCCAGTCTGACCGCCAAATTCGTGTGAACCGGGAGGCCACCCCGATTAGGGGCGGCGGCAAGGCCGGGTGGCAGAATCACTGCCTGGCCCAGGAGGCCGACCCTCCGCGCGCCGGCGGAGGGCTGAGCGGCGAAGGAACGGCGACGACGGTGGCGGTTACGGCTCGGACGATTACGCCGCTAGTGGAGATTTCTCGGATATCCATACCACGCACATGGGATGCAGCTAATGTTGTTAGGGGGGACATATCAAAACTCAAACGAGCAAAAATGTTATTCCAAATGGAGCCTAATTCATTTGGACGTTGTCAAATTACCCTCGAAATTGGTGTTTTGGTTTCGGTCCTGTGGCCTCCCTCCTAAGACAAAAATGTTCTTCTACCACTTTGCCAACACCTTTGTTGGGGAAGTGTGACATTCACACTTTCATTTTTTTTTTATTTGTTATCATTTTTTTTTCAAATTTACTTTACTTTTTATTTAAATTAAAATGAGATATATAATATAAAAAGAGAAATAAATTAGTAATAATAATATAGTATATTAAATATAAATTGGAAAATAGGCAAATAACTGAAATAAGTTATTTATATATAATTTAGAATGATAAATAATTGTTGCTAAACTGCTTGAAGTATAATATCCGGCGAGATTCCGAAAACTCCAATGTGTGCAGATATTTAAGAAACACAAAGCACTCTAACTTCTGTTTGATTAAGCAAACGTCAAGAAAGTCAAGAAAGTTAAAACAAGAGAAAGATTGACCGAGAATGAAAGAACAAGCAATATATTTGATTAAAAAAATCTCCTATATAGGAGTATCAATAAAACTAAAAAAATTAACATAATTAATTGCAACGTTTATATTTAATAAGTTTCATCGTACATAGAAATTATTGAATTTCCAATATTGTATAAGATTAATTATCAAAAAACCAA
Organism: Platanthera guangdongensis; assembly: GCA_039583875.1. Taxonomy (NCBI): domain Eukaryota; kingdom Viridiplantae; phylum Streptophyta; class Magnoliopsida; order Asparagales; family Orchidaceae; genus Platanthera; species Platanthera guangdongensis. The sequence continues at coordinate 27,679,214 of CM077167.1, forward strand.
TAAATTTTTTTTACAAATGATGGTCTATGAATAACACAGAGGTCAATGTACGTCGAGTAGTAGATGCATGGACATCGACGTGTGAAATAGTAGTTGACACATAGAAGAAGAAAGAGAAGTCGGCATACGTCGACATGTAGACGAGAGAAGTCAACGTACATTGATTTCTTGGCATGTCAACGACGTAAGTTTCAATATACGTTGAAGTGAAGCTGTGGCAATATAACTTGTGATTTTTCAAGGCGATTGTTAGCTGCAACCGGGAATTAGCTATCGACACCCCCATTGTTAACCGCAACCCAAATATTTACGTGCAACCCAAGAAATTAAAACTGCCCTCCATTGTTGCCCGGAAGAGGGAGAAGTGGCAGAGGCTTATCTTTTGAGTTACAGTGACGGTAAGGTTGAACAAATTAAGATAAGTGAAATATTTTATATATTCATATAAAGCTATGAACTTTGGCAAGGTGAGACTAATAGTTCATCCCCTTTTATGTAAGATTTCCCTCCAAATATTTTGGATTTTTCTTCATTTATTTTTTAGTTTTTCCAACAAATGATATGAAGCTCTAACACCAAACATCAATAAAGCTCTACTAAATATTATGAAATTAGTTTTATAATTAAAATTTCTAACATGAAGTTCAAAATTAAATTAAAAATTTTTCAATCAAATATGTGTCGTGTATAGCATGAATGTGGCAAATGATAACGAACGGTCAGTGTCATATGGTCTCTCATTATTCTTGGCCCTATCGGACCAACCTTTTACTCTGACTAAAGAGGAGAATCCGTCACTCTGCCCGTGGCAACTATATTGTATTATTCAGGATTCAGCGAATTTTTATACCATTTTGCATGGTTAAGGATGACCTTCCTCACCTTATGGTTCGGGAAAGTATCTCTTTCTAAAGAGACTGAAACGATTGCCACTAAGGTGTCATTTTCTTTCCACGCGATGTATGCTAGCGACTTAACTTCATTCATGCACGGGGATTCTTGAGTGCTTGATGGAATTAGATGAGATTTTACCATCCTTACACAAACACATTGATGGGAACAAGCGTCATATGATGGTCATGATAACATATACATGACTAAAAATTTTAAATTATTTTTGTAGTGATCTAGTCGCCCAGATAAAATCTCAAAACTTTTCAACATCACATGGGTAATGATCTGAACTCACCTCTACAAAGCACAAATAATTTAAATTGTATTATGTTGTTGTGTGATAGAGATAGTACACAAGCATCATTTGAGTGTATTATTTGGATGAGAATTAATTAGGGATAACTTGGAGTTAGGATATTCCTCCAAGACTAGCCCTAAATAATGGGCTCATATGATAATCATGCTCCTTATCCACGGTTGAGCGGCACGATCAAGTTATGTACGGTCGCTTGCCCGAATTACTTGTGTTAAGTAGGGCAGACCACTGCAGATCCAAAAGTGCCAGCTATTTGTTTTATTAGTTGCTTGTAAATTGTTTACGGTGAATTGCGGTGGGTCGGTCATGCTCGTAGACCATTCATACCGGTACGGGAAGGTTGACGACTCTATGCAACCGGGAGTTCGGCCGTGATTGTGCCCCACTGGGTCCCTCCGCTGGTTGTCCAGATTGTAGTTATCTCCGGATGTCGCTTACATCTAGGAGTACACTATATTGTACGTTGGGGTCTAGGTAGTGCAGTACGACCTTACCCAGAAAAGGTAGGACCGGTCACTATCACTGATGGGCACATCGATGAGGCATGTGGGGTTCGTTAACCTGTTGAAAGAGGAGCAGTCAAACAAAGTTGACATATAGGATTGTTGCAGGTTGCAAACACCCGCTTGATTGCATGCTAGCTAGTAGATCATATATTTATTAACTGATTATATAGTTGTTACATTTCAGTTATTATTATTGTACTTGTTCAGCTTGCTCCTAACTTAAATTTCTTCTGCATATACATATATGTGTTGTTGTTAACTCTTTTGGTTGCTTCAGTTATTTTTTGTTATAATACTAACTATCATCCCCAAGCTAGGGTACTTGGGGAGGAGGTTTGTATCCATTAGTCTTATGACTAATGTGTTATTATACACCTTTTTGGAAGATAGAGCAGCTCGAGGTCCAACGACCATGTGAGAACATGCCTACCTTATAGCCCGTGCGAGCTGACGCACCAGTTTCATCTCCCGACTTCCGAGACGTGAGTCCCTAGAGTATAGCACTGAGTCTAGAAAGTGCATTAATAGTAGTTTGTTTTGATCTCATTGGGTGTATGTATAAATGGTGGCTACGACCTTATCATATATAAATATTTATATATAGTTTGTTATGTGTTGCTTCTACGTAATGATTTGTTGTGATGTGACGTATTTCCATTTTCCGACGAGAAAATCATTCTATGCTTGGAAGTAGGTCCATTGTCACTTCAGAAGTGTTGGGTGGATGTCTTGGACAGTAAGACCTGTCTCAACCCGACCCAGTGTAGCTTGGTTGGGGGAAAGTCTACACCTAGTATTTCAAGATCAACAGAAGAGCAGAATATAATTTGATCAACAAGTGTTCAAAAGAGAGCTAAACAAATCCCAGAACAGAGATAAAACAGCAGGAAATCAAATAACACTCTAACTATCATAATCCTTAGATGTCCTGCAGACCATCCTTGTTAGAATCTCACTCTGCAAATTCTCCTCCATCAGCAGTATCTCCTATAATTTTCAACAGAGAATTACATTTAGAAAATGAATTCATACCTTTAAAAATTTATATGCATCTAGTTCTAATGTAAGAACGTAATACTTATAATTAGCTATGAGGGCACCCACTCAGACTATTATAAATTTTACTTCAGAATCCATTATCTCTATCCAAATAAAAATATCTTATGGACTTCTTGACACCACAGTTATATTTGTGTTCTAATATTGAATGTCATGGTTATTGTTCTTATAAAATTAACTGGAAAACATCAAGCTTAGAATGAATCCAATTAACGAGAGAACAGTTAAACCGAGACATATCGTGTTATCAAATTTAGAATAACACTCTCATAAAAGGTAAGAAAAATGAATCTAAGTGAAGTTATTAATATCATATTTGGAATGAAATAACTCAATAGATTTGTGCTCAGTAACCAGAAACATCAAAGAAGCATACAATGCTTGTTTTGACGAAGTTTTTTGGAAAAATCAAAACATTCGAATTGGACTAGACTGATCTAATTTGTCTAGAGTCTCATTTACTTCACTGTTTTGATTAATTGATCTTTGGACATTCCTTTCGTCAATAGATTAGTTAGGTTATCCTTCGATCGCACATCTATCAAAGTGATAATTCCTTATTGTTTAGATAATTCAGCAAAATATGTCTCAGTCGTGCATATCTCATCTTAGTATTATAGAGATCATTCTTAATGACTAGAGTTGTTGTTTAATTTTTATAATACAAGCTCAATGAATTGACATATAACCTAGACAAGAGAATATCTAGAATCAAATTCTTGGTCCAGTCTGCCTCTTTATGAGCTAAATATATGAAAAGTAGTTCTGCTTCTATAGAAAATAAGGTTATACACGTCTGTCTTTTGAATTTTCAAGTAATAGTAGCTCAAGCCAAAGTGAAAATATATCCAAGGGTAGGCTTATCGTTTCCATCTTCTAAACATTACAAGCCCTTAGAGTGTCCATCCATAATTGAAGTATAACTAGTATAGCATAGAACATGATCTTTAGTATCCCTCAGATATCTCATCAGCCTATCGAGAACATCTCAATGCTCTTTACATGGACTATAAGTAAAGCGGCTCTGCATGTCAATAGAGAAGACAATGTCGGGTCTTGTACAACCTATGACGTGCATGAGACTACCAATTATCTTTGAGTATTTCACTTGATAAATACTGACCCCTACATTACGACTCAACTTCACGTTATGGTCAAAAAGTGTCTCCACATATAGATATATGATGACTGTTTTATTTTTTATTGAGTAGTGATAAAAGCATTTGTCTGAAAGACTGGACTGAAATTCAAAGTTCTTTACCACTTGTTCAAATTTTATGTATCGCATCTTAGACACTTGTTTAAGTCTATAAATTAATTTGTCTAATTTGCATACTTTATCTTTTAGATATTTATGTACATAATCTTTGGGTTGTTCCATGTGAATCTCTTCATCAACCTCTCTATTTAAGAAGACTGCTTTTAGATTTATATGATGAATTATAAAGTTCTCAATAGATGTTGAAGCGAGAAGAATTTTATAGTCGATTGGTGAAGCATAGCTGAATAAACACCAAAGTATTCTATCCCCCCTTGTTGTTTATAACTTTTTGCTATTAAACGTGATTTGTATCTCGCTATAAGCTCATCACTCGATAATTTTATTTTCAACACACATTTTTATCCTATGACTTTAGCTTATTTCAGGAGGTTAATTAGTTGTTAAATATTATTTTATAGCCGTGAGTTAATCTTATCATCAATGACTTCTACACACATCAATAAATCTCTATGTTTTATTGCTTCCTAATAATAATGTCGAATGGTTCAGGTTCAGGTTCTGTAGCAGATTCTGAAATCATGTTAGTAGACCTAGAGATGGTTAAACCATGATGTTTGACACACTTATTTTCAAAAACAACTGTATATTTAGATTCTATCACTGTGTTAGCGGACATGTCTAGAAACCTATCGGTTGCACTATCTTCTGCACTACCTAGATAAACATAGATTGTCGTTCTAGATCCCACCTTAGGTCACTTAAACTCTTGAATTTTAACAAAAGTAATACATCTATAAGTCTTTAGAGTATCAAATCTACAAAGATGATTGTGGCACATCTCATAAGGAGTAGAAGTGAACTTTGAATGAGATACTTTATTCAGAACGTGATTTGCAGTTAGGAATATTTCTCCCCAGAACAAATTAGGCTTATCAGTTGTAAGTAGCATAGATATTAACATTTCAGTTAAAGTTTTATGTTTCTATCAGCAACACCATTAGACTAGATTGAGTAAGGAGCATTAGTTTCAAGAATTATACCATCAGAGGTACAAAAATTTTTGAACTCAGTTGCAGTATATTTTCTTCCCTGGCCACTTATAAATCTCTTAATAACCCCATTTATATATTTTTATTTCTTAATTTTATATGATATAAATACAAATATTTTATTATAATACATTTTTATAATAAAAATAAACAATTCAAAACTCTTTATTTAAGAGGATTCTCTCCACCCAAGAAATGTTATCAGCTCATGATCTTAATTTGCATTTTATTTTATATTAATTTTTTTATTTCTAAAATTGTTTTTTTCTTATAAATAAAAGTCCCTCTTTATAAAATTTAGGAAATTTTGCAAATAGGTATAGATAAATTTAGACTATTATTTGATATTTGCATTACATTTTTTTTTAAAAAATATTTACAAATAAAATTGATATTAGCAAAAAATTATTATCATGTTATCCTCATCTTGCTCATCAACTTGAAGAAGTTCGTGCTTCAACACAACCTCCAATGTCATTCATAAGCTCTGTATTGCCATCATCATACTCTACATCCTCGTTGTCACTGTTATCACCGCCACCTACCAAACCCCCGACCCCTGGCTCTAGTCCTCCATGGCCATCATCGAATCCCTCTCTGACATGCTCCAAAACTCCACTTTCATCTAACATAGCACAAGCACGCACACATACACACGCACGCGCACGCACACATACAAGAAAATAGATTCATGGAAGCATATTTCTGCTAAAATAATTATTGATGATTATATTATAAATGGGAAATATACTTATGTTGCTTAAGTCGAATTAAAAAATAAATTTAATATCAATCTTGAAAAAAAAAGATAAATATCAATGTGAAAAGTACTTATGTTACTTATTTAACCATTGATGTTTTACGAGATTCATTTCATTATATTTGTATCGTGATATATTTTCATTGGACTCAACACTCATTGCTTAAGTGTTATTTAACCATTCATGTTTATCTTTGGCCACCATACCCTAAGCTTAAGCCTTGCATTTCATCTCAATCTAAGTCTTATTGATTCCAAGAACAAATTTATAATCAATGGTGCAGAGAGGATGTAGAAGGACAAGCTTATTGGTATTTTTAAGGATGACAAATTTCATCGCAGGATTCTTGGAAGTAACTCGTTTTAGAATTCAATCTATTAACGATTTAACTTTCTCAATGCACATCTTTATGGTATGATTTATCTTCGTATGCTTAAACTTGAAGAATTACTCTCATCTTGCGCATGTAAAGAATTTGTAAATTCATTATCAGTATAATGCACTTGTCTTATGCAATTTGTTTGTCATTTCAATTGTGAGAAATTACTCTCTTCCCCTAAGTTTTATCTTTTCGCTTCCAGCATATACTTTTCTTGCAAATCATTGATACAAAAGAAAACCATTCTATAGATAAACAGAAATGAAATTGTAGAAAATGAAGTTACAGAAAACAGAAAAATGAATTAAAGCAGAGTTTAGGGAGAGGGAAAAGACAAGAAGACGAACTGTTGATTGTTGCGGAGGCAAATAGAACAACAAAATGGATTAGGGTTTTGGATTTCTCGAGCTCTTTGGCAAAGTGGAGTAGTTGGAAGAGTGTTTAGGGGTTTTAGTGTGATGGCTACGCAGACACAAAACAGCTCCATAGTATAATATATAGAAACTATTGCAGCTGTTGCTGCATGGCCATTTATACATAAGTGTTTGGGAAGGGATACTCCCGCATAGACTATTAGTTTTTTGGTTAAAAATATATTCCAGACTGCCTTAGCTTGGTGTTGGACTGTGTGTGCAAACAGTTAATGAAAAAAACATCAGTTTATGACAAAAGATTTTTTTGATGTGGAATACCCAGAAACGGTGAAAACTCACGTGGTCGGATCTGTGCTGGGCCAAAATCCACTATTTCATTTAGTTTACAAGAGTTGAAAGTTTTCTCAAAATATGACAGGTCACCTCTCCATTACAAAGCCTAGAGTACAAGAATAACATGAAATAAACAAAGTTCACGATGCTCTCACAAGATCATCCAATGGAGCTGAAGATTCACTAAGACTTCGGGGATTGGATGAGAGTGTTCTTCCGGAAAAAAAGACTAAGTCCCTGCAACATTGAGTGTGGCACGCTTGACAACCTAGAGAGGGAGCAGAGCGAGTTCCGACCAGAGGAATGATCTAATTCTCACATGCTCGCTAGAAAACATCAGAGCTCTTTCTAGCTTTGTCCTCAAATGAGGGTTTGAGGGCCTATTTATAGTTTTCTCGAGGGTATGTCGGTAATTGTGCCAAGATAAATTTTGCTCTGACGAATGGTGTCGCTCCATTATGATCATTTGGATCACCAATTTTTAGGAAATAACGGGCGTCCCCCCGTTGGCTCAGGCGGCTCGGACGGCCCGGGTAGGTTGCCCGGCGGCGGCGTAGGTTGCGGTTGCCCTCGGGCGGCTCAAACTCATTTTTTGAGAAGCGGGTTCCTGGTGGGCTCGCAAAAAGAACTTGCACGTGCAGAGTGTGATCCACCTCCTGAATAATTTCCTTGCCTGACCTACTTCTCTGACCCGTCTCACCGGGTGATACATCAATTGGTGGGGAACACTTTGCCACCTCGCTGCAAGGTGCTAGTAGTTCTCATAATGTTTCCTTCATTAACCTCTGTTGAAGTTGGTGTCCGGGCGGCCTGTCTTGGCGGGTTTGAAGACCGCGCGGTCTGGCGGTTTGACTCGCCGGCTTGTAAACCGGGCGGTCTAGCGATCTTCACCGGCGACCTCTCTGCTTCTCTTGTTGTAGCCGTGCGGTTAGCCCTTCTGTCTAACTGCGCGGCTTGTGCGGTTTACTTTGTATAGTCCGCTTAGCTTGTAAATTTTTAGTCTCAATCTCTTATTTGTATTCTCTCATCTCTCCTCCATTCTATATAAGGGAGGGCATACCTTTGTAATAGTTACCTTTTTTTTTTTCTCTTCTTAACTTCCCCTTGGATAATAAAATTTCAGTTAAAACCATTTCGGTTTGTTTTCTGTTCGGTTTCTACATGGTATCAGAGGTTCACACGGTCGTTTATTTCTCCTGATTGTGTGCGCTCTCTGATTCTCGCGGCTTGTTTTCCGCTCTCCGCGACCTGTCTTGCGGCTTACACTCTCCTCTGTCCGCCGCCCTGTTCGCACGGCTTGTTTCTGTCCACTGCCCTGTTCGCGCGGCTTGCTTCTCTTTGGTTCTCTTCTCTTGCTGCTATTCGTCGTCGCGACCTGTCTCGTTGTCGCCGCGCTCTACTTGTTGTTGCCTTCTACCCACTCCTGCTTGCTAGTCGCGCCGGCCTCATCTTTTGCTGTGCGACCTGTTCTCCTCTGTTCGCCCGACTTTTTCAAGCCGTGAGACTTCTTTCCCTCTGCTTTGCTCTGCTCCTTGGTAGCGGCCTTCCTAGCCGCCCGACCTGTTTTCTGTTCGCCCGGCTTGGTGCTCTTTTCTCTTCTCGCGGCTTGTTCTTATCGTCGCGGCTTGCTCCTCTCTTGCTTCCATGGCTTTCCCCTCCTCCAGCCTGTCCGCCTCTGTGGTCACCTCTTTTGGTAGTGCTCATGTTGTTACTCGCGGAAGATGGCTAATCGACTCTGGTGCAACCAATCATCTCTATGACCGGCAATCCTCAATGTTTCTCTCTTCTTGACACACATGCTCAGTTGCCCCAGGTCATTGTTGCTGATGGATCTCCCTCCCCGGTCCATGGGACGGGCATGGTTCAAGTCACTCCATCTCTCTGCCTGGCTGATACCCTCTATGTGCACAAGTTTCCGTGCAATTTATTATCGGTTACTTCTTTATGCAAGCAACTACGGTGTTCCACCCCATTCTATCATATTCACCCCTAGCTCTTGTGCTTTTCAGGATCCGGACTCCCAACGGACGATTGCTACCGGGACTGAGAGTGGTGGCCTCTACTTCCTCGACAACGTTTCTGCTCTATCCGCCTTCTCCTCCTCCTCTACAGATCTTCTCCAATGGCATCTTCACCTTGGACATGCTCCTCCCCGAATTCTCCGCCAGCTCCTGCCGCACCTCCCTCCTCATCATCCTCCTCTAAACTGTGATGCATGTCAACTTGGCAAACATCACCGCTCATCCTTCCCACCAATGCAAAATCGGGGCTCTTCCCGTCCGTTCGACCTCGTTCACTCTGACATATGGGGTCCCGCTCCTAACCTCACCATCGGTCGGGGGTAGTTCCTATTTTGTCACCTTCATTGATGATTTCTCTCGATGTACGTGGGTATATTTTCTCAAAGATCGCTCCGAGCTGTTCTCTGTTTGGATCTCCTTTTATTCTATGGTTAAGACTCAGTTTGATACGTCTATTAAACTCCTTCGTTCAGACAATGCTAAGGAGTATCTTAGCCACGACTTCTCCTCCTTTTGTATTCACCATGGTGTTCTTCGTCAAACAAGTTGTGTCTACACCTCACAACAAAATGGGGTGGCGGAACGCAAAAACCGTCGTTCACCTCCTTGATGTCGCTCGCACTATGATGACTCAAATGCATGTTCCTAGCTCCTATTGGGGCTATGCTGTCCTCCTCTCCTGCTATCTCATCAATCGCCTTCCCTCCACAGTTCTCCACGGTGCTACCCCCTTCTCCATTCTTTATCCGGACAAGGATCCCTTTCCTCTTCCTCTGCACATCTTTGGGTGCACCGCTTTTGTGCACTCTCCCGCTGCCACCCGTGATAAACTCTCACCACGTGCCACCAAATGTGTCTTTCTGGGCTACTCTCCCACTCAGAAAGGATATTGCTGCTTTGACCCTGTTACCCGCAAGCAATTTGTCTCTGCGGATGTCACCTTCTTTGCCAATGCCTCTTACTTCTCTCCCGCTTCCTCTTCTACTCCTCCTGATCCTACTTCTCATACCAACCCATCCATTCCCTCTGCTCCCACTGATGTTCTGCCCTCTCCACCCACTCCACCATCTTCCCCATCCTCATCATCTCCACCCTCTACTCCGCTTTCTCCCTCCACTCTGCTGTCATCTCTCTCTACTCCCGGGCCAGCTCTCTCCACCACGGATACTCCGGATACTGAGGCACCTGCTGCCCTGGATCTCCCGATTGCTCTTCGCAAAGGGGTTCGGGCCTGTACCCAACACCCGCTTGATGCAGTTGTTTCCTACGATCGTCTTACCCCTGCTCGCAGAGCTTTTGCACTGGCTATCTCGGCCACTGCCACCCCTCGTTCCTATCAGGAGGCCCTTGCTATTCCCCACTGGAAGCTGGCCATGGATGAGGAAATGGCGACCCTCACAGAGCGGGGTACATGGACTCTTGTTCCTCCTCCCTTCGGTACTGATGTTGTTCGCTGTCGCTGGGTCTTTGTGGTCAAATTTCGCCCCGACGGCACTGTGGATCGGTATAAGGCTCGCCTTGTTGCTAAGGGCTTTACTCAGACCTATGGGGTTGATTACTTTGACACCTTCTCCCCTGTGGCTCGTCTCAGCACTATCCGGGTCCTTCTCTCTGTGGCCGTCAATCGGGATTGGCCGATTTCTCAGCTGGACGTCAAGAATGCCTTCCTTTATGGTGATCTTCACGAGGCCGTTTACATGGAGCAACCTCCTGGGTATGTTGCTCAGGGGGAGACACGAGTATGCCGGCTGTAGAAGACAATTTATGGCCTCAAGCAAAGCCCTCGAGCTTGGTTTGACAAGTTCAGCGGCATTGTGGCGGCTGTTGGTTTTGTGCGAACCTCTGCTGATCACTCTCTCTTTATTCGCAAAACTCCTTCTAGGCTGGTTGTTCTTGCTGTGTACGTCGATGATATTCTTCTCACTGGCGATGACAAGGAAGGGGTAGCCCTGACAAAGCGACATCTTCGCCAACATCTGATCACTAAAGATATGGGCTCTCCAAAGTACTTTCTGGGGATCGAACTCTCTCGGAAGCCCGACTCCTTAGTTCTCTCTCAGCGTAAGTATGCCCTTGATCTTTTTAAAAGAGGCAGGATTAACTGGAGCAAAACCTGCCCGATGCCCCATGGCTACTGGGGAGGACAAAACCTAGACAGATGATTTCGCCTCCTCTTTCAGATAGTTCGCGGTACAGGCGTCTGGTTGGTAAGCTCATATATCTCACAGTGACCAGACCCGACATTTCCTATGTTGTGGGCAAGGTGAGTCAATTCATGCAAGCGCCTAGGGAGTGTCATCTACAGTCCGCCTTACGGATCTTGGAGTATGTCAAAGCAGCGCCTGGGAAAGGATTACTTTTTCAGAAGAATGGTCATCTGAGGATTGAAGCCTACTCAGATGCAAGTTATGCTGATGACAAAGGGGATCGCAAGTCAACCTCAGGTTTTTGCACCTTTGTTGGGGGAAATCTGGTGAGCTGGAAGAGCAAGAAGCAGTCTGTTGTCTCCAGGTCCAGTGCAGAAGCTGAGTATCGCAGTATGGCGTCAACCACTTGTGAGTTGAAATGGTTGCGGGCTCTCATGCTAGATTTAGGAGATGTGTACAACCATCCTCTACCTATGTTCTGTGATAATAAGGCCGACATATACATCTCCAAAAATCCGGTATTCCATGAAAGAACAAAGCACATTGAGGTTGACTGCCATTTCATTCGTGAAGAGATTTTAAAAGAACAAATTTGCACTCCGTTTGTCACGTCTGATAAAGAGCTGGCTGACATCTTCAACAAGCCAGTTTCCACCTCGTTTCTGCATGTTTGCGACAAGCTGGGCATGATTGATATATATGCTCCAGCTTGAGGGGGAGTGTTGAAGTTGGTGTCCGGGCGGTCTGTCTTGGCGGGTTGAAGACCGCGCGGTCTGGCGGTTTGACTCGTCGGCTTGTAAACCGGGCGGTCTAGCGATCTTCACCGGCGACCTCTCTGCTTCTCTTGTTGTAGCCGTGCGGTTAGCCCTTCTGTCTAACCGCGCGGCTTGTGCGGTTTACTTTGTATAGTCCGCTTAGCTTGTAAATTTTTAGTCTCACATCTCTTATTTATATTCTCTCATCTCTCCTTCATTCTATATAAGGGAGGGCATACCTTTGTAATAGTTACCTTTTTCGGATAATAAAATTTCAGTTAAAACCATTTCGGTTTGTTTTCTGTTCGGTTTCTACAACCTCATGTACTATGCAAAATCGCTTCTTGTGACAAAATTGTCTGACGGGTATGGGTTCTTTTGGTCATCACTATACTCTCCATATCCGACCATGGGGTAGATATGCGAGATTTTCCTCATAAGCTACAACTCACGCTCACCGCACCAAAAATCATAAAACCAGGATAGCAATTCAACTGAGTTTAGACTAAGAGAGGATAACTTGCGTTACTTAACCCATCGCCAGACACCTGAGAAAGAATATTCTAAACTTAGCTCCGACCATCATTGATAAGATATTGGAAAGCCAATAGACGGACCTGCGAGCTGCAGCGAGGAGGTCCGACCACACACTTGGAAGTTCTCTTCTTAACTTCCCCTTCCAAAACCAAGTACTGAGGTCGACACCTCGGATGACACGAAAAAGAAACTTGAAATGTGTGAACTCTAGGAGGTTGGATTTGGCTCCTCTGAGGTGCTATTGGGTCTTATTTATAAACATCTTGAGGATAAATTAGTCTTTATTGGCCCGCGGGTAGTTGCATTAACCTTAATCAAAATGTTATTCTCAGACCCAAATGATCTGCGGATAGCGGCATCCGCCTTAATGAGAATACTATTCTCAGAACCTGACGATCTGCTAATAAGCATGCCCTCAAAATATTGTAGCTTATTTACATGGGCGAGCCCAAGATTGGATTGGCTAGGGCTCGCCTCACCCATTTGGCAGCGGGTATGTTATGCTTCTCGAGGGTTGGATTGACCTGGGCTTGCCTCACTTGTGGCGAGTCAGGTAATCTGGTCGGGCTCTCCCATCGAACACCAAAGTTAGACCTGCATGTACTATGGTTTACTAGGGCGAACTTTCCCTATGCTAGATGAATACGGGTTGTACAATTGGTCATCTAAGCGTTCACCATGACATTTGCCTCGACAGATTAAACAACTCTTAGACTCCGATTCAGCTCAGTTGTCACCGTACGTAGTTACCTATTAAGGATATTTTGTTTGAGAAGTTGTTCTGACACCAGTTCGATGGGGCTTTTCTATCGTTTCCAGGCACCTATGACATCACTTTTATCCAACAATTATATATCTTTATCATTTAAAATGATATACTGTTGGAGCATGCATTTAACATCTCTTGGTTTTAAGAATAACAAATACCGTGATGTATTGGATCTACTCTTTTGTGTGTTTATAGTATGTATGTTGTACAAGTTGAATGAGGAGACAAGTCCTCAATCATGGACATGATCCAAGGGTGTGTACACTTTAGAAAAAAAACAAAATGACGAGTTTTGTGTGATAAACTTCAAACATCCATAACTTTCAATCCGGGAGGAGTTACGGAACGTGTCACCCCATTCCAGAATGAAATCGAAGTCATCTATACTCTAGGAACGGTTCGGACGACAAACGTGAAAAGAAGATATCGCCAGGCGATAGCCACTATCACCCGGCGATAGCTCCATGATCAAATCATCCAGCGAAACCTCAGAATCGTGGGACACGTGGCAGCCAGATAGGATATCGCTGATCAGCGACATTCAGTGTTGCCGGGCGATATCGCTAAAATATAAAAGTGATTCATTTTTCCGTGGAGATCAAGGATTGTAGAATTTGGAGTGTTCCTTCCAGTGCAACTGATCCAGAGAGCTCCAGCCTTCAGAAAACTCTCATTTTCTCAAGAACGTTCAAGTGCAAAGAAGAGATGGTTTGTGTGCAGCATCTCAGGCAATCTTTGCAAGGATTTGACGTCGTCTTCATAGCTTCATTTTGAGGGAGTTTTTATTCTGAATTTCTATTTTGTAACTTATCTTATCATCTTTGTAAACGGTAGAGAAATCTCCGTCTTGTGCGTGACATCTAAGTCCTTGCATGACTTAGGAGGAAATCACCGTCTTGTGCGTGGCGTCTAGGTCCTTGGGTGGCTTAGGGGAAAATCATCGCCTTGTGTGTGGCGTCCAAGTCCTTGTGCGTCTTAGGGAGTAATCATTGTCTTGTGTGCAGCGTCTAGATCGTGGTTAGATCTAGGGGATGCTAGTAGCAAGATCTAGGGAGAGATATGTTTTAGCCTGCCGGATATTGGTAGAAGGACCGGCAAAATCAAAAGTTAACTATATTTTTCATAAGTCTTAATCTCTAACTTCATAGAGATATCATGTATATTGGTTTATCACTTATGAAATAAAAGATTATCATTTTTGTTCTTATTTTTTTAAGTATTTAATTTTATTATGAAAAATTAATATAAATTTCTTTAATTATTTCATCAAGTAAATTAAGATTAAAAAATAAATTTTGTCAACCCTTATTCACCCCCCCCCCCTCCCCCTCTAAGGGCGCCGTAAGATCCAACATATACATATTTGGAAACACACCACAAATTAGATCTAGACCGTTGGATCAAGATGTTTCAAAATCTGACCATCGGATTCAAAGCCTAAGGCATGTCATTAGCCATTCCTCCCAAAAATATGTTTTCAGCATCTCCCAAATTCTCGACACCGCTACTTCCGCCTCCCGTACCTTCATGGGCTCACCCTGCAGCGGGCGGCGGAGCCGCCGACGGCTTACCCGGCGCCCACCGGGGGTTCGCTGGCCTCCAGCGAACCCGCCGGGGGTTGTCCGACGGAGAGCGGGCAGGGTCATCACCGGCGGTGGACCTGCCCGTGAGCTCCAGTTTTAGGGCTCACGGGCAGGGCCACCGCCGGCAGTGGTCATGCCTGCTCGCCGCCGGACAACCGCCTACGTGTTCGTCGGAGGCCGACGAACCCCCCGATGGACGTCTGGCATGTCGTCGGCGGCCCCGTCGCCTGCCGCAGGCGGAAGCAACATCCCCTACGCGGGTTTTGTTTTTTTTCTATTTTATAACTTAATTTTTTATAATTTAACAATTAATTAAATAAATTATATTATTTATAATTAATAAAATTATTAAAAATTCAAATAATTAAAATCTTGAATACTTTTAAATTTGAAAATTTTAAATAATTGACGGGGGAGGGCGAAGCCTATCGGCGGCGGGCAGCACGCCGGAGGCGGACGAAGCCCGCAACGTTACATCGAGAACGGGCGAAACCCGTTCGAAGATGTTAGTATGTGTGTGTGTGTCTATATATATATCTTTATTATATAATACAATAGACATATTTGAAGCACACCATGAAACTACTCTGGACTGTCTGATTTCCAGAAATTCTCATCTGGCCATTGGATCTAAAAGCTGGGCCTGCCAATATCTGGTTATCCCCAAAAAACATTGTTCACTCAAGCAAAAAACCTGATACCCCTCCGCTTCTCCTGCCCACGCGGCTGCCTCACCCCGCAGCCGGCGGCGGAGCCGCCGACGGCCTGCCCGACGCCCACCGGCGGGTTCGCCGGCCTCCGGCGAACCCGCCGGGGGTTGTCCGGTGGCGAGCGGGCAGGGCCACCGCCAGCGGTGGCCCTGCCCGTGAGCTCGCCGGACAACCCCCGGCGGGTTCGCCGGAGGCCGACGAACACGCCGGAGGCCAGCGAACCCGCCGGTGGCGCCGGGCAGGCCGCCGGCTGTGAGCGGAAGTGGCGGGCTGTCGTGCGCGGTTTTTCTTTTTTTCGTTTTTATAATTTAATAAATAATTAAATAATTTATATTCTTTATAATTAATATAATTATTTAAAAATCAGAAAATAAAATAATACATTTTATATTTTTTTCCCCGATTTTAAAATTTTGAACTTTAAAATTTTAAAATTGTAAATAACTACCGGGGGCGGGCCGCGAAGCCCGCCGGAATGCCAAGCGGGCGAAGCCCGCTTGATTGCGGGCGAAGCCCGCAACGACGCATCGAGAACGTTTATTTTTTTTCCAATTTAAAAATTTTGAACTTTAAAATTTAAAAATTGTAAATAACTATCGGGGGCGGGCGAAGCCCGCCGGAATGCTAAACGGGTGAAACCCGCAACGATGCATCGAGAACGGGCGGATCCCGTTCGAAGATGAAGATGCTAGTATTATTCATGAATCGATTTGATCAAGATTCGTACTTCTCGAATTTGAATCTAGATTCAAATTCAGAAACGAGTGTAATTCAAATCTGAATAATACTATCTCAACTGACAAGATTCACAAATAGTTCACCAAAAATAAGAAAAAATATATATAATATATATTATGTTGATCGTGACGGTCATATCAAAGTCTATTTGGGACGGGTAAATAGTTCATTTGAAGTGAATTCGAGTTTAAATATAAACCAGAATTCAAATTTGATTACAAGATTTTGGGACTAGTAAGGATCTTTTTCGTGCAATCACGAATCCAATATCCGGCATTGACATACACTTGTGAACTCTCAGTATTAAGATGATGGAGGATTTATAGAAACAAATGGATGAGTTTGGAAACAGGGGAGAGTGTCAGCCATCTATTTATGGAAGCCCGATGGGGGGGGGGGGGGGGGAGCTAGCGTTAATTCAAATTTTTGTTTGTTGCGGAACTAATATAACAACTAATTCTGTTTAATCTTTTTCAAGTAATTGCTACCTAATATTGTATTATATGAATTCAAATATTTGATTGTAAATACATTTTTATGATAGAAATAAAAAAATTTCAAAACTTATTTTTTTATGAGGATTCTCTTCTCCGAGGAATATTATAAACTCATGATTTTAATTTGACACTTTATTTGATATTCATTTATTTATTTCTAAAATTGTTCTTTTTTTCTTATAAATACACGTGTGGATGAATTTTGATGATCCGTGAGAAATTTAGGAAATTTTGTAAATTGATATTGATGAGATTCCCTCCTTAATCGGTCCGGGTCGAATCGTGAATCCAACGAGTGCAATCCCGATCATCGACCGCACCCGCGCCCGCCTTCCATGAGCACTAATACGCAATCGCAAAGCCGCGCAAGCACACTCTCCCTTGACGCGGGACTCCGAGCGCGTGCGAGTACGCACATGGCCCAACTCTGTGCGCATGTTTCTCCTTGCGCGTGTTCCCCCTTCGTGCGCGTCTTTCCTCCAATGTACGCACGTCTCTCCGTACGCATGTTCCTTGCTCCCTGCACGCCAAAATTACCAATCACAAAACTTATTATTTATGAGGATCACTTCGCCCTGCCAAAATTACCAACTCATATTCTTAATTTGCACATTATTTGATATTCATTTATTTATTTCTAAAATTGTTTTGTTGTTTCTTATAAATAGAAGTGAGCTTGTATGAAATTTAGAAAATTTTGCAAATAAGTATAAATGAATTTGTACGCTTATTTGATATCCGCAGCCCGCGTTATATTTTATTCAAAAAAAAATCATAAACAAGGTGGATACGAGGAAACAAAATTGTTATCACGTCATTCTCATCTTGCTCGTCAACTCGAAGAAGCCTATGCTGCTTGAGCACAGCCTCTAATGTCATCCATAACCTCTGCTTTGTCATCTTCGTAGTCTACGTCCTTGTTTTCAATGTTATCGCTGTCACCTGCCAAACCGTCGAATCCTGGCTCCAGTCCTCGAAGGCCATCATCAAATCCCTCTCCGATACGCTCCAAAACTCCAGTTTCGCCGCTGACGATTCTCTTCATCCCGCAGGCGAAGATTTCATTGTCGTGATCAAACACTTCAACTCAAAGATCTTCCGCAAATTAATTTTCTTTTGTCGATGGCGCGCGGTCATTATCGTTATCGTGTTGAACATACTTTCTATGACAATGTCGTTTTTGTTAAACTCAAACGAGCAAAAATGCACTTCCAAATGGATACTAATTCATTCAGACGTTGTCAAATTATTTTAAAAATTGGTGTTTCAGTTTCGGATTTGTGACCTCCTCCCCTGAGATAAAAATGTTCTTCTATAACATTGAGACTTTCATTTTTTTTAATATTTTATTTGTTATCATTTTTTTTCAAATTTACTTTAATTTTTAAGTTAAATTAAAATGAAATATATAATGTAAAAACCAAAAAGTGAAATAAATTAGTACTAATAATATATTATATTAAATATTAAATATAAATTGAAAAATAAAGCAAATAACTGAAATAAGTTTTACAGATAAATAATTAAAAATGGTAAATAATGGTAGCTCTATATAGAACTGTATATATCTATTTAAGGTTGGAGGTGTCGCACCCACAGGTTCCAATTCCCAGCCGGTAAGTTGCACCGGTAACTTTGTATTTCAAATTTGAACTGATGAGAAATTTAATTAAATAACAAATGAGTACTTACATAGTTGACGACTAGTTAACGAATAGCCGTGGCACGTTTGCCCACACCTTCATTTTGTCTCTCAGGCGCACGTTTTTCGTTCGGCCGCGCGTTTTTCGCCCAGACGTATATTTTTTTCCTGGACCCCATTTTTTGGCCCGAGCACACGTTTCTTCGCCCATACACACGTTTTTTTGAACGTGTTCTTTTTCGGGCATGTGTTTTGTACCTGAGAGCGCATTTTTTTGTCAGAATGCACATTTTTTTATTATATTTGTAAAAATATTAGCTTTTTCATCGTATTTTCAAATTCTTACATAGAATTTTATTTAACAAAAAATTAAAAGAATTGATTAATTCCACCATATTCATTGAAAAATACGAGGGAGCACTGTGAGCATTAGCGAAATCCTAGCGTGCACTTTGAGAATCTAAGGGTAAGGTCTCGCTCAAAATATTCTACTAAGAACCATCAAATATGGAATGACCTTATATACCTTCAACATAGAGTCTAGTCATAGGATGACACGAAACTCATTGATAACTACCGAGTCAGTCTCGATACGCACAGACATATTTTAAATTATTCAACAATTTCCTTATCACACGTGCGAGGGAAAATATGCACTCCCTTACCCACATTGTCAATGCCAATTGACACTATTTCAATCACCTCACATCGTCCTACATTATCCACTACAAAGTAAACGGTGAGAACTGAGAAGGAACCTTTCGCCCATGGCGCAAGAACAAAAATCAACGTATGTACAAATAACAAATGTGCGGTCAACCAATATGTATTTGAGTTTTATGCGGATCCCAGCGATCCATTTATGAAGACTATACGAGCAAAAAACATTATGCCAGAACACTTCATTTTCGCATATTGGCTGTATGTATGCTTGTTATTCACGGAAGCCAAGTCCGAACTCAGTAGGAGTAATTCACGTAGGGGAAGATAGGGAAGAACCGTGGACCGTCCCATCCGATCAGTAATCCGACGGGTCACTAAATTCAACAGTACTTGCTAAAAAAAGAAATAAAAATCAAAGAAGAAGCTTGAGCCCGGCCCGGGCCTTATCAGGCTCTCTTTTTGAGAGGAAGTTTGAGCCCGGCCAAACCCGGTTCAAACCGGACCCGGGCCCAGCCCGATTGACAGAAAGCACGGATCATCCCGATCCGGCTTTTTGAAGGCAACCATGCCAATAAACTCGTACATTTTTTTTTAAGTTGGTAATCATATTTCACGCACAATCCATAATATATTAATAAAACTATAAAATTATTTTTGCAAAAGCTAACATATTTATTTATGGACAAATATTAAAGTGTTTCCAGACACTCAAATACAACAACTGTATGTATGAATTCAAAAACTATTCAACCGAAATTATTATTGCAAATACAAAAAAAACTTTCAAATGAAGAAAAATAAAACAAAGCCTGGCAGAACAAAAAAGAATTTCAGTTTGATTTATTTGAAAAAATGGCAAAAGTGATCCCGGCAACTAGGATACCGGCGGCGGGATATATCCACCACTTGGGTAATCCAAATCGCCGCCTCTTTTTCTCGCTCCCGGCAGCGGCGGCGGCGGCGGATTCGCTCTTCGTCTCAAATCTGTTAGGCTCAACGGCGACATTGACGATTCGGCCGTCGGCGGTGACTGTAGCGAGGTCGGATAGGAACTGGTAGCCCTGCCTCTGGAGCTCCGCCAACACCAAATTGAGCTCTATCACAGTAGCCTCTCTGTCTGCAAATTCATTCTCGTCCTTCATAAAAATGATCAGGCTGAGATGTTTTTGGAGTTTCACCGCATCTAAGACGAGCCGTCTATTCAGGTATCGATTTGAACTTTCCGCGGCGAGGTCAGCGGCGAGGTCTCTCGCCGGCGGCGGGCGTCTGGCGGCGCAGGTGCTCTTCTCCCAGCCCATGAGGGTGATCTCCCAGTATTAACACGATGGAGGATTTCTAGAAACAAAAAGAATGAGTTTGAAACAGGGGAGAGTGCCGGCCATCTATTTATGGAGGCCCGATGGGGGGGAGCTACCGTTAATTCAAATTTCTATTTGTTGTGGAACTAATATAACAACTAATTATGTTTAATCTTTTTCAAATAATTGTTTGTTACCTAATATTGTATGATACGAATTCAAATATTTGATTGTAAATACATTTTTATAATAGAAATAAAAAAAAATCAAAACTTATTATTTATGAGGATTCTCTTCTTCGCCCTGCCAAAATTAGGAACTCATATTCTTAATTTGCACTTTATTTGATATTCATTTATTTATTTCCAAAATTAGGAACTCATATTCATTTGATAAATTTAGACGTTCTGTAAGAAATTTAGGAAATTTTGCAAATTGGTATTGATGTGGTTCCCCCTTAACCGCTCCGGGACGAATCGCGTATCCAATGAGTGCAATCCCGATCAACGACCGCACCCGCGCCCGCCTTCCACAAGCACTTAATACGCAATCTCAAAGCCGCGCAAGCACACTCCCATTGACGCGGGACTCCGGCGCGCGTGAGTACGCACATGGCCCAGCTCTGTGCGCACGTTTCTCCTTGCATGTGTTCCCCCTTCCTGCGCGTCTTTCCTCCATGGTGCGCACATCTCTCCGTGTACATGTTGCTCCTTGCACGCCAAAATTACCAATCGCAAAACTTATTATTTATGAGAATCTCTTCGTCCTGCCAAAATTACCAACTCATATTCTTAATTTGCACATTATTTGATATTCATTTAGTTATTTCTAAAATTATTTTCTTTGTTCCTTATAAATAGAAGTCAGCTTGTATGAATTTTAGGAACTTTTGCAAAGAAGTATAAATAAATTTAGAAGTTTATTTGATACCCGCCCTATATTTTTTCAAAAAAAAAATCATAAACAAAATGGATACGAGGAAACAAAATTGTTATCACGTCATTCTCATCTTACACGTCAACTCGAAGAAGCCTATGCTGCTTGAGCACAACTCTAATGTCAGCCATAACCTCTGCTTTGTCATCTTCATAGGCTCTCTTTGGGACAGTTCTGACGGCTGGAAAAGCTCTATTACAGCTGCCAGAGCTGAAAAATAGCTGTTTGAGGGGACATCTCTTTGAAAATCACGGTTGAAAATATAGCGTTTTGGCCTCTATCCAAAAATCTGTCGAGCCCCAGCTTCTGCTCTCCCAAAATCGCTCCCACTCGCACAAAAGGCTCTTCCCAATCCCGAACCCTTCCCGCTCCTTCGCGATCTTCGGCGACGATCTTCAGCTCGATCTCCGGTGCTATCTCCGACGCCGATCTCCGGCGCAATCTCCGGCGGTCTCTCCGAAGACGATCTCCGACGCGATCTCCGGCGGCAATCTCAGGCCCGATCTCCAGCGTCAATCTCCCGCGCTTGGTTTTACCCGGATGCCCTATCTCGCCTGCTCTTCCCTGATGCCCCAGCTCGTCAGATCTTCCCCGACGCTTCCTGCAGCTCTGACGGCGAGGATCGATCCAACAACTTTTGTTCTTCACTTTTGTTCCATTTGAGGATCAATCCAGCCTGCGAGGACGATGGTCTAGCAGCTTTTGTTATTTTTCAAACAATATGCTGCTCTTTCAAAATAACTTCCTAAATAGCTCTATCTAAATAGCTCTATCTAAATAGCTCTACTTGAACAATAGATTTTTCATCAACTAGAGTTGTCTCAAACAGAGCCATAGTCTACGTTCTTGTTTTCAATGTTATCGTCGTCACATACCTAGCCCTTGAACCCTGGCTCCAGTCCTCGGAGGCCATCATCAAATCCCTCTTTGATACGCTTCAAAACTCCACTTTCGCCGCTGACGATTCTCTTCATCCCGCAGGCGGAGATTTCGTTGTCGCGATCAAACACTTCAACTCAAAGATCTTCCGCAAATCAATCATCTTCGGCTCTATTTGTTTGGCCGTTTCGCAACTCCGTTTTGGGCAAACGCCGCCGGAAGTAGGGTAAACAAATAAACCTCCGGCTGCGTTTGCTCCGTTTCCATCCGGCCGGCCGGCCGCCTTGAGAAATGCCCCAAAAAGCTCCGTTTGGAACAGCCACCTCACCCTTCCGGTTCGAACTCTCCGTTTCCACCCACCGGATCGACCCACCACTGCTAAAACAAATGAAGCCTACATCTTCCTCAAACGCAAATATGTAGGTGCAAATTTTATTTGAATGTGTATGAGAACAACTGAAGAACCGGACCTGCTGCATTCACGTGAGAGATGGTGAGTGCGGTTAGTCTCTAAAAAGCATAAAAAATGAGCGCGAATAACAATCCTATAAATCCATGTAGTCATCTGTGCAGAATGGTTGACAGGTGACTATTTCAATCAGTTGAATGTTTTTAAAGGTTCCTCAGACCTTACATATTCTTAGAGTAGAAGATTAAGATTTTGTTTGGGACAACTTACGATGATAAATAAATTACTAATTAAAAATTGATGATTGTAAAAAGATTTTACAAAAACAATGATAAATAAGCAGTAGAATGTTTGAATAGTTTATTCATAAAGGTTTGTCTAAAGTTTCATTCATTCATAAAAGTCCGTTCATTTGTACATGTTTTTTCCGTCCGTACGTAATTTTCACTCAGACACGTTCTTTTTACATGGGTGCGATTTTTTCACATTGGCGCGATTTTTCCTTCTGGCCGCTATTTTTTCGTCTGAGCGCAAATATTTCGCCCGGACGCGGTTTTTTTCCTAGACGCGGTATTTTCACCTGAGCGCGGTTTTTTCGCAGTGATGTGGCGTTTTCGCCGGGGCGTGAATTTTTCGCCCAGGATCAAATTTTTTCGACACGACGTAAATATTTCCCCCGGGCGCGGTTATTTCGCCCAGGAGCATTTTTTTCGCCCGGACGTGAATTTTTTGCCCGGGAGCGAACTTTTCGCTCGGGCCGAATTTTTCGCCTGGGTGCAAATTTTTAGCCAGGACGCGAATTTTAAGTCCGGGCGCAAATTTTCGCCCGACAGTGAATTTTCGCACGGGCGCGAATTTTCGCCCGGGTGCGAATTTTTGTCCGGGAGCGAATTTTCGCTCGGGCGCGAATTTTCGCCACGGCACGAATTTTTCATCCGGGCGCGAATGTTTCGCCCGAACGTGAATTTTCTGCCCGGGCGCGAATTTTCCGCACGGGAGCGAATTTTTCAGCCGGACGCGATATTTATGCCCAGACGCGATATTTTTGCATGCATGCAATATTTTGGTGCGAATTTTTTGCCCGGGCGAGGCTTTTTTGCCCGGGCGCGAATGTTTCAACTAGACGCGAATGTTTCGCCCGGAAGCGAATGTTTCGCCCGGACGCGAATGTTTCGCTCGAGCGCGAATGTTTGCCCAAGCGCGAATTTTTCGCGAGGGCGTGATTTTTTGCCCTGACGCGATATTTTTGTCTGGACGTGAATTTTTTGCTCGCACGCGATATTTTTGCACAGAAGCGAAAAAACGACATTCTGCAGAAAAAATCGCGTCCGACCGAAAAAAATGCTCGCGGGCGAAATATTCGTGATCAGGTGAAAAAAATCGTTGTTGGGTGAAAAAATCACTGTCGAGCGAAAACATCACGTCAGGGCGAAATAACCGCTCTCGTGCGAAAAATAGCGTCCGGGCGAAAAATAGTGCCCCAGCGAAAATATCTGTACATAGGCGAAATATCTGCGTCCGGGCGAAAAAATTGCGCAGAGGCGAAAAATACGCCCCAACGTGAAAAATACTCGCTCTACCAAAAAAATCGCACTCTTGCGAAAATGAAAAATCAGTTTATCATCCATTTTAAAATAAATGATTTTCTATAAGCTGCATAAATAAACAGATGAAAAACTGCGTTTGTGTTTTATGTAGACATTATTCGTCAGCATAAGTTGTCTCAAACAGAGTCTAAGTCCCTGTTTAGCGCGGCAGTGATGATCGTAAACACAATAGTGATGAACCATCATTCGTGAATTTGTGACCTCACTTTAGGAACTTCATCCACTTTATGTTCAAAATTAATTTTCTTTTCTCGGCGGCGCGTGGTCATTATCGTTGTCGTGCTAACTTTTTATGACAATGACGTTTTGTTCAACTTGTTGCGGACAACTCGAGGTACCGGTAGACCGGACTAAATTGAATCGTCTTAGCCCGAGAACGGTCGAAGGCGCAAACAGTCACAGAAAGAGAGAAAACTGACAAGACAATTTTTTAACGTGGAAAATCCCGAAATGGGGTGACAAGTCACGTGGTCGGAGCTGTGTCGACCAAACTTCCATTTGTACAACCCTGTGTCCGGCGAGCGGGCCCCGCCAGGAAGGTTGAGCAGGCCTGTCCCGCGACCCGCACCCGAGCGGCAGAACGGGCTGAACGACTGAAGGGCTGGTCCGCTCCCGCCCATCTCAGGCGGCCGAGCCGGCGACCCGCAGCAAGCGAGCCGGACCCGCGATTGGCGACCCGCCGGCCAACCCCCCGTACGCGACCTGGCTGCCGACCCGCCCGGCAGAAGACAGGCAGCTCGCCCCTATCGGCTCGCGCTCGCCCAGGGAGGATAGGCGAGCCACGAAGCCAGACCGCGCCCGCCTCCTGCGGGAGAACTGAAGGCGAGCTGACCGCCCGGGGTGCGAATAGCTACTCAGAACAGCGGAGCCTCGCTGTTGGCAGACCAGGTTGGACTGCGCATAGCTGTTCAGAACAGCGGAGTTTGGCTGTTGGCAGACCCAACCAGGGGCCTTTTGGTACTTCCAGGTCAGTCCTTTTGGTTATTGGCAGTTCAGATTCTGAAAATCTATAAATAAGACCCAAGGGGTACCTCAGAGGGGACGCTTTCAGTGCCTCCTTGCTCTCATTCTCAAGTGTTCTCTGAGGGTACCTTAGCTCGGCTCTTGGCTAAGGAGGGGAAGCGCTCAGAGATCTTCCGGGTTTGTGGTGGGACCTCCCTGCCGAGCCCTTGGGTCTGTTTTCTCTTGTCTCTCTCGTTGTTTTTCTTGCAGGAGCAAAGTAGGCGCGAGACAACCCCTTCCCCCAGGGTAGAACTCCACAAGAGGCCGGATTCCGGTTTCAACATTTTGGTGCGGTGAGCGTGGAGAGTGGTCAGTGCAGAAAAGCTTCGGCGAGCTCAATGACGGGAGGTCAAGGATCCGACAGGCAGAACTCGCCGCCCCCTCCGCCTCTCGCAACAGTGGGAATGTTTGAAGACTTCAGGAACGAGGTGCTGGACCTCGTCAAGATCGCACTCGGCGTGCGGGCCGAGTGCTCGACTCCGGCAGCCCAGATCGCGGCCGCCCCCTCTTTAGGCGAAGACGCTCCTGGCAGGCGAGCCGGGAAGGAAGTGGCTAAGGAAGGCCGAGGGAGCGAGCTCTCGGGGCGCGAGCTCTTCCCCGGCTCGGCAGGCCGAGGTCGATTCGGCGAGTTGGGCTCACGGGACTCGCCGGCTCGCCCGGTGGTTGGAAGCAGTCCATTCAGCGAGCTGGTCTCTTCAGCACCAGTGCCAGAAGGGTTCAGGGAGCCCGAGATGACCTACTACACCGGGAAGGGAGACCCGGTTCAGCACGTCCAGTGGTTCGAGGACGTAGTCTCCATCCGTCAGATGTCGGACGGATTCAAGTGCCGTCTCTTCGCCATCACCCTCCGAGAGAAGGCAAGGGAGTGGTTCCACCAGCTGCCGGCTAGTTCCATTTATTGCTTCGAAGACTTGCGCCGGGGTTTCATGTTGAGGTTCACTACCTCAAAAAAGAGGAAGAAGGAGTCTGAGTCCCTGTTCCACATAAAGCATGGGGTGAACGAGACGTTGGGGAGCTACGTCGATCGGTTCCAGGAGGAGGTTACCCAAGTCCAGGAGATGCCGGGCCACAGTCTGATGATGGCCTTCACACTGGGCCTGCAGCAGGGTTTCTTCCGCATGGAGCTGAAGAGAATTCCCCCCCCCCCCCCTCTCCTACGAGGAGCTGATGGAGAGGGCGGCGAGAGAGGTCGACGGGGAGGCGTTGAACCCAGAATTTGCAAGGAAGTTGGCCAGGTGGGCGACTGAGGAGGAAAAGGAGTCGAAGGGAGGAAGAGGACAGGAAGAGAGGAGGGGGGAGCCTAGGCAGAGGGAGCAGAGGGAGCAGAGGAAGCTCCAAGGACAGCAGCCGGGGTGGGGGCGTCAGGAGCCCGACCGTAGGCTGGGCTGGAGACCAGAGTGGCAGGGGCAGGGGCCACAGAGGGGATACTACGGGAGAGGTCACTATCAGGGGAGGCAGGACATGTTCCACCCACCAGGCTGGAGGCAGGGTCAGAGGCCGTGGCTCCCCGATCAGGAGGAGGCCATGGCCATAGCCCTGGGAGCAAGGAGGGGGGTCATGAGAAGGAGGAGAAGAGAGTTCAGGGTGGAGCTGCCCTACTGCGACTTCCACCAGGAAGAGGGGGACGCAACAGCCACATGCCCGGAGTTCTTGGAGATGAGAGGGAACAGGGGTCGGCAGCAGCAGGAGGAGGAGGTGCGGCAGGAAGTGAGGATCGAGGAGGTCCTGCCTCGGGCAGAGGAGGATCGCTGTGAAGACCGGGTGGATGTGGGGACCCGAGGAGGGATCGGAGTGATCCACGGGGGAGTGGGAGTCGAGGCTTCCCGCAAGGCAAGTCTCCACACCATGTACCGGCGGAGCGTCGCCTCTACGTCCCAAACCCGCCGCCAGAGGAGAGGATCACCTTCTCCAGAAGTGATATGCCGGACCACGAGGATCCGTTCTGTGATGCGCTGGTCATCAAGGCCGCCATCGAGAACTTCACTGTCTCTCGGATCCTCGTGGACAATGGGAGCTCCGTGAACGTCGTCTTCAAAAAGGCGTTTGACGCGATGCAGGTGGAAGCTAAGAGGGTGCTGGCCTCGGACGGGCCCTTGTTCGGGTTCTCAGGAGAAAGGAAGGAGGTAGAGGGAGGAGTCGGCCTCCATGTCACCCTGGGGGGGCAGTCCCGAAACTGCAAGTTCGTCATTGTGGACGCCCCCAGCAGCTACAGCGCAATTTTCGGGAGGCCCCTGATCAGCGCCTTCCGCTGCGTCCCCTCGTCTTTCCATCAGTGCCTGAAGTTCAACGCTGAGGGGGTGCAGGTCAGGGTTAGGGGAGACCCGAAGGTGGCGCGGGAATGCTACGTCACCGCGGTAAACACCATCTCTTGGCAGGAAGGAGCCGAGGAGATGGGGCGGAGGATGGAGGAGGACTGCGCAGAGAAGGCGGAAGGAGGAGATATGGAGGAAGTGGCCGAAGTGAGGGCCGTAGGAGGGGAGATGGAGGTAGAGGTCCCCGTTCCGGAGGAAGGGGACGCCGAAGGATGGGGGGAGCAGTCCAGGCTGGAGGCCGCAGAGGAGGTGGTGGAACTGGAAGTGCTCACCCGCGGAGGCAAGGTGGAGAGGATCCGCGTCAGCGGGGGGCTGACCCCGGAGGACCAGGGCAGGATGCTGGAGTGCATCCAGAAGAACGTGGATATCTTCGCCTGGAGCGCCGCGGAGATGCCGGGGGTTGACGCGGATGTGGCTTGCCACCGCCTCAACCTGAACCCGGGAACACGCCCCGTCCAGCAAAAGAAGAGGTCCACGGCGGACAGGCTGGCGGAACCCATCAGGGAGGAAGTGGCGAAGCTTCTCAAAGCCGGCTTCGTGTCCGAAATTCAGTACCCCGGCTGGGTCTCAAACGTAGTGATGGTTAAAAAAGGAGACGGCCGCTGGCGGTTGTGTATCGATTTCTCTCTTCTTAATAAAGCTTGTCCTAAGGACTGTTACCCTTTGCCTCGGATCGACGCGCTGGTTGATTCCGCCGTCGGCTTTTCTGTAATGAGTTTTTTAGATGCCTTTTCAGGTTACCACCAGATCAGGATGCACCCCCGGACATCAAGGATGTCTCATTCATCACAGGGGACGGCTGCTATTGCTACAAGATGATGTCGTTCGGGCTGAAGAACGCTGGGGCCACCTACCAAAAAATGATGGATAGGGTCTTCAAGGAACAGAGGGGGAGGAACTTGGAGGTATACGTGGACGACCTCATGATCAAGAGCCGGGACGTGGACTCCCACCTCCGGGACCTGGAGGAGACGTTCACCACCCTGCGCAGATACAAGATGCGGCTGAATCCCCTTAAGTGCGTTTTTGGGGCTAGCCGAGGGAAGTTCTTGGGGCACCTCCTCACCCCGGCGGGGGTCGAGCCGAACCCGGACAAGGTCAAGGCTATCCTGGAGTTGGGGTCCCCGCGGAATGCGAAGGAGGTCCAGCGGCTGACAGGGAAGCTAGCAGGACTGAGCCGCTTCCTTTCTCGGGCAGGGGAGAAGTACTCCCCCTTCTTCAAAACGCTGAGGGGAGGCCAGAGGTTCGAATGGAGCAAGGAATGTGAAGAGGCCTTCCAGGCCCTCAAGGTGCAGTTGACACAAGCTCCGCTGCTCCAGGGGCCGAAGGAGGGTGAGGATTTGTTCTTATATCTCGGGGGTGGGGCAGAGGCCTTGAGCTCCGTCCTAGTACGTGAAGAGGGGAAGAGGCAGCTCCCCATTTACTATGTCAGCCGGGTCCTGAGGAAGGCAGAGCTCCGGTATCCGATCCTGGAGAAGCTTGCATTCGCATTAATCGTCTCGGCTCGAAGGCTACGACCCTACTTCCAGGCACACTCAATCCGAGTGGTGACCGACCATCCTCTCCGCAACGTCTTCGAGGGGGTGGAGCATTCAGGCCGGCTGGCCAAGTGGTCGGTGGAGCTAAGCGAGTTCGATGTCTCCTTCGTTCCGCGGCTCTCGATCAAAGCTCAGGCGATGGCCGACTTCCTGGCCGACTACGTGGTGGAAGTGGCGGAGGAGGAGCTCACCCGCCCGACTCCTTGGAAGGTGAGGGTGGATGGAGCCTCAGGAAGGCATTCTCTCGGAGTAGGAGTGATTCTGGAAAACCCTCAAGGGACTCGGATCGATCAGACGGTGGTGGTGCATTTTCCCATTACCAACAATCAGGCTGAGTACGAAGCAGTGATAGCGGGACTACGCCTGGCCAGGGAGTTGGGGGTGCTAGATGTGGAGGTCCTGACCGACTCCATGGTGGTGGCTTCCCAGATCAACGGGGAGTTCGAAGCAAGGGAGCCCGTTTTGAATTTATACTTGGCCAAAGTCAAGGGGGTCATAGGGACCTTCCAGACCTTCTCCATCCGGCACATGCCAAGGGGGGAGAATGAGCAGGCCGACCAACTGGCGAAGCACGGCCCCCGGGCAGGGGGCACCATCACCGACCTGTTTCGCCCCTCCATCGAAGAAGGAGAGCTCATGGAGATCGATCAGCAGCCCTCGTGGATGGACCCAGTAGTAGTTTTCCTCTCCACGAGAGAGTATCCGGAGGGAGTAGACAGGAAGAAGCTGAGGCACAAGTCCGCCTACTACCTCCTTAAAGACGGGCAGCTATACAGAAAGACCCTCTCTGGGATGCTGGCCCGCTGCGTGTCCGAGGGCGAGGCGCAGAGGATCTTGGAAGAAGTCCACTCCGGGGAGTGCGGGAGTCATTCCGGGAGTCGGACCCTGGAGGGGAGGATAGTCAGGCAGGGGTATTTCTGGCCCACCCTGGGCCGGGACGCCGCGGGGTTCGCAAGAAGATGTCATAAGTGCCAGCTGTTCGCCCCCCTCCAGCTACAGTCGGCCCAACAACTCAAGAGCATCACGGCCCCCTGGCCCTTTGCAATCTGGGGAATGGATCTGGTTGGACCGTTCCCCCAGGCTAGCGGCCAGAGAAGATTCCTCCTAGTGATGATCGACTACTTCTCAAAGTGGATGGAGGTGAAGGCGTTGGCCAAGGTGACCTCCCAGGTAATCAGGAACTTCGTTTGGGGGGAGATCATCTGTCGCCATGGGCTGCCCCAGGCCATCGTCACGGACAACGGACCTCAGTTCGCCAGTGCCGAGTTCACCAGTTTCTGCGAGCAGCTTGGGATCGACCTCAGATTCGCCTCGGTCCACCACCCCAGGAGCAACGGGCAGGTGGAGGCGGCAAACAAAATCATCGTCAATCTCCTCAAGAAGAAGGTGAAAAACTTGATGGGGAGCTGGGTGGAGCAGCTCCCCGCCGTTCTTTGGGCCCTTAGAACCACTCCTAACACGGCCACGGGGGAGACCCCCTTCAAGCTCTCCCATGGGTGCGAGGCGGTGCTCCCCATAGAATTTGAAGTTCAAACACCGCGAGTCGGAATGGCCAAGGAGGGCAGAGAGGAATGGCAAGCCGAGAATGGGGAGGAACTGAGACTCTCCCTTGACATGGTGGAAGAGTTGAGGGATCTTTCGGCCATCCGACAGGAGGAGGTCAAAAGGAGGATGGCAAAATACTTTGACAAACATGTCAGGGTCAAGCAGTTCACGGAAGGGGACCTGGTACTGAAGAAGGCAGACGCGGCAGGAAGGTCAGCGTCCGTAGGGAAGCTCAACCCCAGCTGGGAAGGGCCATTCATTGTGAAGGAAGCTTTGAAGTCGGGGGGCTATCGGCTCCAAAATGTAGAGGGCGAGGCCCTGAGTCTCACCTGGAGTGGAGACGACTTGAAGAGATTTTTTCCCTAATTTCCTGTAAGCAACACAATTTATTACAATGAAGCTTTTCTTCTCTCCCCCAGGATTGTCATACCTAAGCTTGCTCAGAGAGTTGGAATGAACTTGGAC
The DNA here is from genome assembly GCA_039583875.1 of Platanthera guangdongensis. Lineage (NCBI taxonomy): Eukaryota > Viridiplantae > Streptophyta > Magnoliopsida > Asparagales > Orchidaceae > Platanthera > Platanthera guangdongensis. Next base: position 27,710,160 of record CM077167.1, read on the forward strand.
CCCGAGAAGATCCCGCTGCCAGGCTCCCACCTAGCTGGCAGGGCCGGAAGTCACTCGGTGTCATCCCTAGCCTCGAGAAGATCCCGCTGCCAGGCTCCCACCTAGCTGGCAGGGCCGGAAGTCACTCGATGGAATGAACTTGGACCCCGAGAAGATCCCGCTGCCAGGCTCCCACCTAGCTGGCAGGGCCGGAAGTCACTCGGTGTCATCCCTAGCCCCGAGAAGATCCCGCTGCCAGGCTCCCACCTAGCTGACAGGGCCGGAAGTCACTCGATGGAATGAACTTGGACCCCGAGAAGATCCCGCTGCCAGGCTCCCACCTAGCTGGCAGGGCCGGAAGTCACTCGGTGTCATCCCTAGCCTCGAGAAGATCCCGCTGCCAGGCTCCCACCTAGCTGGTAGGGCCGGAAGTCACTCGATGGAATGAACTTGGACCCCGAGAAGATCCCGCTGCCAGGCTCCCACCTAGCTGGCAGGGCCGGAAGTCACTCGGTGTCATCCCTAGCCCCGAGAAGATCCCGCTGCCAGGCTCCCACCTAGCTGGCAGGGCCGGAAGTCACTCGATGGAATGAACTTGGACCCCGAGAAGATCCCGCTGCCAGGCTCCCACCTAGCTGGCAGGGCCGGAAGTCACTCGGTGTCATCCCTAGCCTCGAGAAGATCCCACTGCCAGGCTCCCACCTAGCTGGCAGGGCCGGAAGTCACTCGATGGAATGAACTTGGACCCCGAGAAGATCCTGCTGCCAGGCTCCCACCTAGCTGGCAGGGCCGGAAGTCACTCGGTGTCATCCCTAGCCTCGAGAAGATCCCACTGCCAGGCTCCCACCTAGCTGGCAGGGCCGGAAGCCACTCGATGGAATGAACTTGGACCCCGAGAAGATCCCGCTGCCAGGCTCCCACCTAGCTGGCAGGGCCGGAAGTCACTCGGTGTCATCCCTAGCCTCGAGAAGATCCCGCTGCCAGGCTCCCACCTAGCTGGCAGGGCCGGATGTCACTCGATGGAATGACTCAGAAAGCAACGACCTGCGACCCAGAACAAATCGCGTTGTCGGACTCCCACCTAGCCGGCAAGGCCGGGAACTACTCGAAAAGCGTGCGCAGCAAGACGGAATCGCAAGAGTTAGTCAAAAAAGAGGGAAAGGGTCTAGCATAGCCCCATCCTCAGACCCCAGGAAAGGTGGTCGAGTAAACGCAAAGGCCTGGCGAGAGTCCGCAGAGAATTAAGCATGCGGCCGAGGGACGAGCCAGCTCGCCTCGCTCGGCGGACGAGCCAGCTCGCCTTGCTCGGCGGACGAGCCAGCTCACCTCGCTCGGCGGACGGGCAGCCGCCTCGTCAGAGCCGGGCCGCAGGGGCAGGTCGCGCCATCCGGCAATGACAGCGTTGGAAAAATAAGGCAGGCGAAAAAGGCATTCATAAAAGGAACAATAGCTAAGAATATGAAGTATAAGCGCAACTCGTACATACATCTCAGAACAGATTGTTACACATAATAATGTTCATCTAAAAAGTAAATTACAAAAAGTAAGGGGGGGGGGGGGGCGCGAGATCTAGAAACCCTAGAGGGGCTGGAAGGCCTTGTCGCCAGGGTCCGGCACGGGGAGAAACAGCGCCGGCACAACGTCTTCCGCCGAAAGCTCTGCCGCCTCGCCCGTAAGCAGATCCGTGCGCCGCAGCATTTGCATTGTGTATTTCGCCGCGCTGGCCGCGTTCTTTTGCATTATCACCTCCAGGTCATGGTCAGAGAGGTGCTCGCGCGGGCAGACCCTGCTGTCTGGAGGAGGAGCAGCGGCGGCGGCCTCCAGCTCGCGTACCCGGGCCTCCAGCGCCGCCTTCTCCTGGCCAAGAGTGGCGATCTCGGCACCCATTCGACTCGCCGTCGCCGCATCCTGAAAAAAGGAATGGGAATAATCGTGAGCTGTGTTCGCGAGAGGGAGAGGATAACTCAGGTTGAGCGCGTACCACCCCGCCCAGGTACTGCGCGAGGGTCTCCTCGGCAGCGGCAGCCCGCCCTCTCTGAAGGTCCGCGTCCGCCCGAGCGAGCTTTCGGGCCTCTTCCTTCTCATTCGCCATCTTTGGATGGACGCGGCGTTCCGCTCCACCTGGGTGCAGCGTCTCCCCACCATATGAGCCAGCTCCAAACCGCGCAGCTGGGCCCGCGCGCTCTCATGAATCAGCACTCGCGTCTCCTCCTTGTCATAAATGGCGGCGTCTTCGCGCGAGTACAGACCAAAGGAGAAGCTGTACGCCTCCCCGCCAATGGTATCCTGCTCCATCCAGCTCGGCAGCAGGGTCGAGATCGTTGCACGGTTCGACTCCTTGTCCCACGCCAGGAGCGGGACGCCGAGCTCGTCCATGTACTTCTCGCCGTAGCCGAAGTTACGATGCCCTCTCGGCACCGGCTCCGCAGCGGCGTCAGACCCACCCGGCGGCGCGGAGGTGCCCGCCGCCCCGACCGGGGAGTCGCTGGTCGAAGCAACCAGCAGGGGCGAGGGGGCCTCAGTCGGCAAGATCGCGGGGGCCTTGCCCTTTATTTGACTCGCGGGGGGTTGTTGATCCGCGGTCTTCGCTGACTTCGGCGGAGGCGCTGACTGTCCGCCGCCCGGCCGCTTCTTGGCCGGGACCGATGGGATGTCGCGTTGGGCGGCATCCGCAGCCTGGGCGCGGGCGAGAACCCCGGGGGGAATCCGAGCGCTCTCGTAAGGGGGGTGAAGAGGGATGTCGCGTTCACCTGCGAAGAAGGGAAGGTGAGATGAAAGAAGAACGGGAAAGTAAGGCCTAACGAAGACGAGTGGCAAACCTCCCCCGGCGGGACAGCCGCGAGATCGTCAAGGTGGCGGCGTAGGAACGCGACCTCAAAGTTCTTCCCAACGAAGAACGCACACAGATCAGCTTCGTGGCCGCCTAGGCTGGGTGGTCGGTAGCTCGCCTCGCTGAGCTGCACCGGCGAGAAGGGAACGTTGCCGAAGTCCCCTTTGACGAACAGGAACTTCTTCAGCCAGTTGTGGCTCTTGTTAACTGTCTCCCGCACCTTGAGGTGGGCGCTGGAGAAGTAGGCCGTCCCGTCTCGATTCGCCCTGAAGGAGACCAGCTTCCGGAACACTGCGAGGCTGAACTCCACCCGCTCCTCTCGCAGGAAGCAGGCGAACCCCATCATGACGGCGATGGAGTTCGGGGTCATCTGGCCCAGGACGACCCCGAAGTATTTTAGCACCTGGCGCACCTCGGGCCACAGGGGGAGTCGCAGGCCTACCTCAAAGTGGGCGAGAGGGATGGCGAGCTCATCCCTAGACAGGTCGTTGATTTTCTCCCCCTCTTCGGGTCGCCTCGCAGAAAACCCGGCTGGGATATGGTCGCTTAGAGCTTCCAAGTATTCGCGCTCTGTGATAACGGCGCGAGGGAAATCATGCTCGGAGAAGGTCCAAGCGCACTTGCTTCGGCCGTCCACGTCGCCGCCGCCTCCGCCCATCCCCGTCGAGTCGCCGCCGAACGCGCGAGAAAAAGCCAGAAGGCGAACACAGACGATACTCCGCGGGAACGGGAAGCAAGAAAGTTTGGAATCGGTGGAGAAATTAGGGCCTGCAAGGCCTATTTATAGGGAAAGAGAAAGGGCGAGAAACTTCCCGCCGAAAGGCGGGGTGCGGATAGCCAAAAATCAGCCTGACGGTTCGACTTCCCGCGCACGACCGCACCTCAAAGGTCGAGTCGGCACGGTTCTCGCCCGGCTGCAACCGCGGGAGACCAGCGCGGGTGAACCAACCCCAACCCGCACCCGCACGCCGTTCCGCGCAAGACGGGAGACTCCCGTCTGGCGAGCTCCTCGGCTCGCCCTCGCCCCGATCAGCGCAAAAGGAAGAATGGACCTTTCCCTTAACCCGCCCACAGAAAACAAAAGAAAAGCAGCACGATAATTTCAATACATCTCAACAACAAAATAGTTAGGCCTATAGGCGGGCTAAAAGAGTCGCAAGCAATTACAAATACAAGATAACTGCGAAATGACGATAACCCCGCGGTATCCCGCGAGCGAGGGGCAAACAACTGGGTCAGTACTCGACCCACTTCGACCTGTGCCGCCTCTTCGTTCCCGACCGAGGCGGCACACGGGGATCGTGGTAATCGCGAACCGCCACCAGCTCCCGCTGAGCCAGGCCGACCTGCTCCACGGCGCTCTTAAGATGCCCCTCGGCTCGCGTTATATGCACGCCCGGCAAGGTGACATCGTCGTCTTCCGCTTCGCGCGGAGGCCCTCCAAGGCCGCGAGCCGGGCCTCGGTCTCGGCCTTGTCGTCATCGATTCTCTTCATGATCTCCTGCAGCAGCAGTGTGTGTTTCTGGAATAGCCGCATCACCTGCCTCTTCATCCCCGCCGCATCGGTCGGGTCGCCCAGATAGTCAGAAACACTGTCCACGTCAGGCGGAGGCGAGTACCCTTCGCTCATCTCGGTCTCAGGAGAAGCCCTGTGAAAGCCTGCAAGCGGGGAGGGGTCAGAATGAGCGAGCAAGAGACAAAGCCAACAATAAAAACCAGCTCACCAGGGGTTGGCACGTCGCCCGCAAAACCGACAGATGGGCGAGAAGAGCCCGGCCGACCCTGAAAGTTCCCTCCCTCGAGGGTCTCAAGAGATTTCCCCAGCCCGTGGGAGACCGCCGGACAGGGAGTTTCCGGAGGTGGGCGATCCAGAACCGAGGAACCAGCGACCTTCTCGGGCGACTCGCGAGAGGGGCGATCCTCTCCCCCATTCCCCGCCCCCTCACAGGGGATCGCCTGCAAAACAAAGGGTCAAAGGTACAGCAATAACTCGCGGAAGGTCACGTCCACCGGGGATTACCTCGACACCCGCGGCCGAGCTGGAGCCCGGACAATCGCCCGCCATAGACCGCCTGACAATCTTCCCCTTCGCCGGCCTGAAGACAGGGCCGGGAGACCCACGTGATAACCAAGGGGCAGCCTCGAGGGCCTCCTCCTGAGTCTTCAGGCTCGCTGCCGCCAGGCGAGCTCGCACCTCTTCGCTGACCGGCATCGAGAAATTAAGGTCTGCTCAAAGGAAATGAAGGGATCTGGGGAGCCTCCTTCAGGGGTTTAGCGGTGCGTATTTATAGCAGGACAGTGGGCCCCTACCAGAAGATTCCCTGCCAGCTCAGCACAGAGCTCGCCGAACACGCGGGTTGGATGATTCTTTCCGAGCTTGATTCAAGCTCAAAAAGAGCGGGGATTGTGTACAACCCTGTGTCCGGCGAGCGGGCCCCGCCAGGAAGGTTGAGCAGGCCTGTCCCCGCGACCCGCACCCGAGCGGTAGAACGGGCTGAACGACTGAAGGGCTGGTCCGCTCCCGCCCATCTCAGGCGGCCGAGCCGGCGACCCGCAGCAAGCGAGCCGGACCCGCGATTGGCGACCCGCCGGCCAACCCCCGTACGCGACCTGGCTGCCGACCCGCCCGGCAGAAGACAGGCAGCTCGCCCCTATCGGCTCGCGCTCGCCCAGGGAGGATAGGCGAGCCACGAAGCCAGACCGCGCCCGCCTCCTGCGGGAGAACTGAAGGCGAGCTGACCGCCCGGGGTGCGAATAGCTACTCAGAACAGCGGAGCCTCGCTGTTGGCAGACCAGGTTGGACTGCGTATAGCTGTTCAGAACAGCGGAGTTTGGCTGTTGGCAGACCCAACCAGGGGCCTTTTGGTACTTCCAGGTCAGTCCTTTTGGTTATTGGCAGTTCAGATTCTGAAAATCTATAAATAAGACCCAAGGGGTACCTCAGAGGGGACGCTTTCAGTGCCTCCTTGCTCTCATTCTCAAGTGTTCTCTGAGGGTACCTTAGCTCGGCTCTTGGCTAAGGAGGGGAAGCGCTCAGAGATCTTCCGGGTTTGTGGTGGGACCTCCCTGCCGAGCCCTTGGGTCTGTTTTCTCTTGTCTCTCTCGTTGTTTTTCTTGCAGGAGCAAAGTAGGCGCGAGACCACCCCTTCCCCCAGGGTAGAACTCCACAAGAGGCCGGATTCCGGTTTCAACACTATTAGTTGTTGGTTGTTGTACAGAGCTGCTTTGAAAAACTCGAGTGCGACAGACCGGCTCTCGTTACAAGTTGGGGGAGAGAGAGGGAGCTGGGGTCGGAGGGTGACAAGCCACCTCTCACGGAGCTATGAACTTTTTCTTGTGCTGCGAGGAATGAAATCGTTGTGCTTTGAAGTCTTCTATTGAAGCTCTGAAGTAGGAGCGACCTTCTTTGCTTGTCCTGGCTCGTATGTCTTGGAAGCTTGTGTGGCACGATTTAAGCGTCTTATCCTCTGTGGTTTGTCTCTGCTTGCCTTTTGGAAAAGTTGGCTACGGTTGTCATGTTGGTGATTAGAATGTTTGTTCTATGATGCACGGGATGCTTGGTGGCAAACGGAGCACAGAGCGCTTGTTGGCAGTGAGCCCGTGGAGCACTTGCGTACAGAGAGCGCACAGAGTGGTCGCTGGAGAAGAGCGCACAGAGAGCTTGTTGGAGGACAGCGCACGAGGTGCGCTTGCTGCAAGAGAGGGCGCGGAGCGCTTGCTGGAGGAAATCGCGTGGAGCACTTGCTGTAGGAGACCGCGCAGAGCGCTTGATGGAGAAGAGTGCACGGTGCGCGCTTGCTGTAGGAGAGAGCACGGGGCACGCTTGATGGAGGAGAGCGCACAGAGAGTTTGTTGGAGGAGAGCTCATGGAGCGCTTGTTGGAGGAGATCACGCAAAGCGCTTGCTGGAGTAGAGCACGCAGAGCGTGCTAGGAGGCGGCGCATGCGGGAGAGTGCAAGGAAGAGGAGCACGCGGGAGCGCACAAGGTGGAGGCACGCTTGGGCGATCTTGGGGGCGGAGCGCCCGGAGGCGCGCCGGGACGATCTTGACGGCGAAGCGCATGAAGGCGCACTGAGACGATCTCGACAGCGGAGTGCGTGGAGGCACGCTGGGACGGTCTTGACGGCGGAGCGCATGGAGGCGTGCTCAGACTATCTTGATAGCGGAGTGCATGAAGGCGCGAAAGGACGATTTTGGTGGCAGAGCGCACAAAGGCACTCAAGGAGGCGGCGCGTGCGGCATCGCATAAGTAAGATAAGAGGAGGAGAGAGAAAATCATAGGAGGAGAGGAGACGGGGAATTTGTATGAGGATTTTCCGACCGAGAAAGAGATGAAAATGAATAGGAAGGGAATCTATTTATAGATCTTAAGAGTGGGCAAGCCAGTAATTTCCCCATGTAACCACCGATCAGATGAATATGATCGCTCCATTTAGAGCACACCGATTGTCATATTTATGCGAATGACGAAACTGCCTCCAGCCAGAAAATAACTGACCTTACCGGAAAAGTAACCGCCTCTACCGCGAGGGGAGAGGAGGCCCGGCGAGGGCGTCGTCCGGAGGAGGCCAACGGGGGGAGGCCGCCGCCGCTAGGGGAGAATATGGAAAGGGGGGGCGCCCCTCACAGGCGCGGCTTTAGGAGGATGGGCGGCCATATTGCCCACTCGTCTTGGGCAGGAAGAAGGTCACCCCTGTTAGGGGCGGCGACAGGACCGGGCGGCAAGATTGTCGCCCGGTTATTGCTGCAGGAGGTTGCCCCTATTAGGGGCAGCGGCAGGAGCGAGGACGGACGACCATATTGCCCGCCTGTCTCGGGCAGCATGAAGGCCGCCCTTGTTATGGGCGGCGGCAGGACCAGGAGGCGGGATTGCGGCCCGATTAGGGCTAGTTGTAGGAGGCCTCCCCTATTAGGGGCGGCAGCAGGAATCGTGCGACCAGTCTGACCGCCAGATTCGTGTGAACCGGGAGGCCACCCCGATTATGGGCGGCGGCAAGGCCGGGCGACAGAATCACTGCCTGGCCCGGGAGGCCGACCCTCCGCGCGCCGGCGGAGGGCTGAGCGGCGATGGAACCGCCGGGATCGGGTGGTTACAGCGCGGCGGCGGCAATGCGACGACGGTGGCGGTTATGGCTCGGACGATTACGCCGCTAGCGGAGGTTTCATGGATATCTGTACCCCGCGCATGGGGTGCAGCTAACGCTTTTAGGGGGGACATATCAAAACTCAAACGAGCAAAAATGTTATTTCAAATGGAGCCTTATTCATTCGGACGTTGTCAAATTACCCTCGAAATTGGTGTTTTGATTTGGGTCTTGTGGCCTCCCTCCTAAGACAAAAATGTTCATCTAGCACTTTGCCAACATCTTTGTTGGCTAAGTGTGACACTCAGACTTTCATTTTTTTATTTTTTATTTGTTATCATTTTTTTTTCAAATTTACTTTACTTTTTAATTAAATTAAAATGAGATATATAATGTAAAAAGAGAAATAAATTAGTAATAATAATACAGTATATTAAATATTAAATATAAATTTTAAAATAAGCAAATAACTGAAATAAGTTATTTATATATAATTTAGAATGAAAGAACAAGTAATAAATTTGATTAAAAAAATCTCCTATGTAGGAGTATCAATAAAACTAAAAAAATTAACATAATTAATTGCAACGTTTATATTTAATAAGTTTCATTGCACATAGAAATTATGGAATTTTCAATATTGTATAAGATTAATTACCAAAAAACCCATAAATTTTTTTTTACAAATGATGGTCTATGAATAACACAGAGGTCAACGTACGTCGAGTAGTAGATGCATGGACATCGACGTGGGAAATAGTAGTCGACGCATAGAAGAAGAAAGAGAAGTCAGCATACGTCGACATGTAGACGAGAGAAGTCAACGTACGTTGATCTCCTGGCATGTCAACGACGTAAGTTTCAATATACGTTGAAGTGAAGCTGTGGCAAAATAACTTGTGATTTTTCAAGGCGATTGTTAGCTGCAACCGGGAATTAGCTATCGGCACCCCATTGTTAACCGCAACCCAAATATTTACGTGCAACCCAAGAAATTAAAACTGCACTCCATTGTTGCCCGGAAGAGGGAGAAGTGGCAGAGGCTTATCTTTTGAGTTACAGTGATGGTGTTGGCGCTCACTCCGATGATAGTCCTCTTCACACCGCCATTAGTTGTTTGAGAAAAAAGGATGGAAAGCGGCGGCTAGAGATTCAGAATGTGGAAGGCTCGCCATATCTTGAGAGATCATGCCGGAAGACTGAGAAGGGAGATTATTCTTGCTGGAAATCTGAGAATGGAGGAGGCAGCGTCGACTTGCTGCAGAAATTGTTGGTGGTCGCCGGATGGAGCTGTAGGGAGAGTGCAGCTCATTGGGGATGAAGGAGGCTTGATTATTATTGCAGGGAGGTGGCCAAATTTGGAGCTTGGTGGTCAGATCTTAGAGGAATATATTCAGCCATGGAGTTTTAGCACTACAAGAAAAACATGATTTAGGAAGGAAAATTAGCAAGGCTTGATAATCCTTACTAATTAGTATCAAATTTAGGTTGAAAAAAACTTTTTTATTTTAACTATCAAAATAGCAAGAGATTTGTTTGTTGCAAAAATAGCAACAAATTTTTTTATTGCAAAATTTTCGTTGCTAAAATAGCAACAATATTTTTGTAGCAAAACTTTTGTTATAAAATAACAAATTTTTTTGTAGTAAAATATTTATAATGATATAAAAAAAATTTCTTCGAAAATTTTTATCTCTCTTATGCTTCATTTGGTTCGGCAGGAGCAGACGAGCGGGTGAAAACGTTGTCGCCGTTCGGAGTTGGAGGGGTGAGGCAGGGATTCCAAACTGAGAGTTTTCGATTTGTTCCTTTGGTATGGCGAGAGCAGACGCTGCCCGTTTGTTTTCCCGCAGTGCGGCGGTTTCCGCTCTCGTACCGACGTGAAAACGCCTCCCCAAATGAAGACTTAATTAAAAACGAAATTTTTTTAATTTCCTTATTCCTCTATTATAAAATATTTTTTGTTTATAAAATTATTTATATACATATATATATGGAAATGTATATAATGAAATAATCAAATATTTGTATATATTAATATATATATATATATGTGTGCACGTATATCAGTATATATAAATAATTATATATACATATATTTAAATATCATATAGATAAATATATATAAATATATATTTAAATCTATTCATGTAAATTATATAACCTTTGTAATTATATAAAATATTTTTATGTGTTTGTAATTGTTTATATATAGGATCTGGATACCCTGAAGTTTCTCCGGGAACTTCAGGGGGTGGAATTCTCATTTTGAGACTCGTTCAAGCGGAATCAAAAAAATGATCAACATAAAAGTTGTACATATCTCCGAAACGAATAACTATCACGTTCAACATTTTTTGTTTTGAAGTCGTTAGACCCCCGATTTGAGCCTGAAAAAACTCACTCCGAAAAACATTAATTTAATGTTTTTCGGAGTGAGTTTTTTTGCTGCTCAAATAGGGCGTCTAAACGACTTCAAATCAAAAAATGTTGAACATGAAAGTTATTTGTCTCGGAGATATCTACAACTTTCGTGTTGATCATTTTTTTGATTCCACTCGAACGAGTCTCAAAATGAGAACTCCACCCCCGGGAGAGGAACTCCAGGGGATCCGGATCCTTATATATATATATATATATATATATATATATATATATATATATATATATATATATATATATATATATATATATATATATATATATATATTTACAACTATAAAGAAAGTATAAACTCATGAGTTCGAAATTACAATAGTCTTTTGATTATGGTTTGATAATTCTGCTACCGTCCGATCAAGCTCAATCATACTCCATCATCTCTACACATTTTAATAGGTCTCCTAAACCTACTAACTAGGTTATGTAAAATTACATTTTTGCCCCTATATACTTCTAAAAAATAATGAAAGACTGACTGAAAAGCAGGAAGGGCACGGACATTGGACTAACAGCACACTCAAAAAGGCCCACTCTGGCCGGCCCAACTCAGCACAAGAGAAACCCAATTTGGTCAAGGTAAACAATACAGAGGTGGTATACTGCATATTTCTTATAAACACACGGTTTAAAATTAGAACGGGCGGTGTGGGATTATAATAACTAAGGTACGGGCGTACGGGCAAGGGAATTTGAGTGTCAAGATGGTTTCAAAACGAAAAGTGATCAACATGAAAGTTGTAGATCTCGGCGAGACGAACAACTTTCATGTTGATCACATTTAGATTTGGAGCCGATTTAGACCTCGATTTGGGCTCCGAAATCGGAGGCGGCGGAACTGCTACAGTAAACCGTTCCGCCGCCCCGATTTCGGGGCCCAAATCGAGGTCCAAGACGGTTTCAAATCAAAAGGTGATCAACATGAAAGTTGTTCGTCTCGCCGAGATCTACAACTTTCCTGTTGATCACTGTTCGTTTTGAGACAATTTTGACACTCAAATTTCCTTGCCCGTACGGAGCAGACCGCCCTTTTTAAAAAAAATTTACAAAAAGCAAATAAAAAACCAAAAAGCCCTGCAGGGGGCGGGCGAAGCCCGCCGTCGGTGGCCAGGTATTTTGGCGCGTAGCCATCGGGCCGGAGGCCCGTGCCTGCGACTCGTATATATATATATATATATATATAATATATATATATATATATATATATATATATATTATATATATATATATATATATAAGTGACAGGCACGGGCCTCCGGCTCTGGAGGCATTTGTCGTGGGGGTGACATTTATCGTGGGGGCATCATTTGTCGTAGGGGTGACATTTATCGTGGGGAGAGGCATTTATCGTGGGGGCTGCATTTGTCGTGGGGGCGGCATTTGTCATGGGGTGACATTTGTCCTGGGGACGACATTTGTACTGGGGACGACATTTGTTGTGGGAGCGGCATTTGTCGTGGGGGCGACATTTGTCGTATGGGCGAAATTTGTCGTGAAGGCGACATTGATCGTGGGGGGAGACATTTGTCATGGGAGCGCTATTTATCGTGGGGGGCGACATTTGCCGTGGGGGCGACATTTGCTGTGGGGGCGATATTTACCGTGGGGGCGACATTTTTCGTGGGGCGATCTTTTTCGTGGCGGCGGTATTTTTTCACGGGTGCGACATTTGTCGTGGGTGCAACATTAGTCGTGGGTGCGACATTTGTCGTGTAGGCGACACTTGTCATGGATGCGATCTTTGTCAAAACCTTAAATATTAAAATGCGACAAATATTTGAGAACTTGATTTCACATCCCTCAAAACCTTAAAACCTAAAAATAAAACCTTCGAAATCAATATCATATGCAAAACAAATTTCAATGCTCAAATTAGATCATATAAGTTAAGAGCAATTTAAATCATATGCATAAAAATATAGCCTCTCCAAGTGAATTCAAAAGAAAACTTTGTGCACAATCAATCCAAAGTAGCTCTTGATAGGACATAAAGCTTGTTGATGGGACATAAAGCTTGTTGATGAGACATAAAGCTTGCTGATGAGACATAAAGCTTGCTGATGGGAGGTGATGGACATAAAGCTTGTTGATTGACATAAAGCTGCTGGGAAAGATGGGCTGATGGGAGAAGACTTTGATAGCATATATCTATACTATTCCCAGCAAGCAAGTAAAGTTGACGGACATAAAGATGGAGAATTCATTATGAATTACACATGGGTCAATTATATTAAAAAAAAATTGAATTTTTTGTCAGAGTTTGGTTTCTTTAATTAAAAATAATGAGGGTATTACATGTATTATGAATGTTGCACCAATGTGTGTTTTTTCCTTTATAGAATAGTATATATATATTATGAGTTTGGTGTCTTTATAAGATACTCTACCACTCAGAAAGGTTATTGTTTCTTTTACCCTATTACCCGCAAGCAGTTCGTCTCTATGGATGTCACCTTCTTTGAAAATGCATCATACTTCTCTCATGACTCCTCCTCTCCTCTTAATGTTCCTACTTCTTATACCAACCCATCCGTCCCCTCTACATCTGCTGACATTCCGCCATCTCCACCATCTCCACCCTCTCCTCTGCCATGTCCACCTCCCGAGATATCTCCCTCCTCTCCGCAACCGTCTCTCTACTCCCGGGCCAGCTCTCTCCTCCACGGATGCCCTGGCAACTCCGGCACACGCCGACCTGAATCTTTCCATTGCTCTTGGCAAAGGGGTGCGATCTTGTACCTAACACCTGCTAGTTGTTGTTGTTTCCTATGATCGTTTAACTCCTTCTCACAGGTTGTTTTACTTGGCTATCTCCGCCACTGACACTCCCCGCACATACTAGGAGGCTCTTACTGTTCCTTATTGGAAGACTATCATGGATGAGAAAATGCCTACCCTCACTGAAAGGGGTACATGGACCCTTGTTCCTCCCCCTTTGGGTAATGATGTGGTTGGCTGTCACTGGGTCTTTGTCGTGAAATTCCGTCCAGACGGCAGCGTAGATCGATACAAGGCCCGCTTGGTCGCCAAAGGCTTTACTCAGACTTAGGGTGTTGATTACTTTGACACATTATCTCTCGTTGCTCGTCTCAGCACCATTCAGGTTCTTCTCTCTATGGCTGTTAATAGGGATTGTCCCATTTCCTAGCTGGATATCTAGAATGCATTTCTCTATGGTGATCTTTAGGAGGACGTTTATATGGAGCAACCTCCTGGGTATGTTGCTACGGGGGAGACATGAGTATGTTGGCTAAAGAAGACCATCTACGGCCTATAGCAAAGCCCTCGGGCTTGGTTTGACAAGTTCAGCGGTATTGTTGTGGACATTGGTTTTGCAATAAGTTCGGTCGATCACTCCTTATTCATCTACAAAACCTCCTCTGGTATGGTAGTTCTTGTTGTATATGTGGATGATATTCCTCTAACTGGTGATGACCACGTTGGGGTAGCCTTGACTAAGAAACACCTCTGTCAACACATGATCAAGAAGGATATGGGCTCCCCCCAAGTACTTTCTGGGGATTGAAATCTCTCAGAAGCCCAACTCTTTAGTTCTCTCCCAACGGAAGTATGCTCTATTTACTAAAAGAGCCGGGGTTGACTAGTGCTAAACCTGCTTGATGTCTCATGGCTATAGGAGAAGACAAATCTTGGATAGATGACTCCCCTCTCCTATCTAATACTACGAGGTACCGACGTATGGTGAGCAAACTCATTTATCTTACGGTCACCAGACCCGACATCTCATATGTTATAAGCACGTTTAGCTAATTCATGCAAGCTCCTAAGGAGTGTCATCTACAGTCTGCACTGAGGATATTGGAGTATGTCAAAGCAGCACTAGGGAAAGGATTGCTTTTTCAGAAGAATGGTCACTTGAGTGTTGAAGCGTACTCAGATTCGAGCTATGCTGATGATAAAGGTGACTGCAAGTCAACATCAGGGTTCTACACATTTGTTGGAGGAAATCTTGTGAGCTGGAAGAGCAAGAAACAATCAGTGGTCTCCAGGTCTAGCGTAGAAGTAGAATATTGTAGTATGACATCGACCACATGTGAGTTGAAATGGTTACAAGCTCTCATGTTTGACTTAGGAGAGGTCTGCAACTATCTTCTTCCTATGTTCTGTGACAATAAGGCCGCGATATACATCTCCAAAAATCCGGTCTTTCATGGGAGAATAAAACATATAGAAGTCGACTGTCATTTTATTCGGGAAGAGATCTTGAAGAAACAGATTTGTACTCTGTTTGTCACTTCCGACAATGAATTGGCAGATATCTTCACCAAGTCGGTGTCTGCTTCCTTTTTCCACATTTGCAACAAGCTGTGCATGATTGATATCTATGCTCCAGCTTGAGGGATGTGTTGTAGTATGGAGGCCGAGTGGTCTGTTGCTGTTCGAAGGCCGGGCGGTCTGACGGTTTATCCCAGCGGCTTGTCTATCGACTGTTGTTGTTTGGTATCCCAGTGCTGTGGTGGTTTGTCTCAGGCGACTTGGAGACCGACGTTGTAGCGGTCACCTGTGGCGACTTATTCTCTATGGCAGGTTGTTCTCTCCTTCTGGTGGTTGTCGAGCGATTGGCCGGCTTGTCTAACCGCGTGACTTGTTCGGTTTGTTTATTTGTAAAGCCGCATATACTTGTAATTATTTAGTACCACATTGCTTATTTGTAATCTTTCTCATCTCCTTCATTCTATAAAAGGGAGCCTATACCTTTGTAATACAGACTTTTTTTGGATAATAAAATTTTGTTATTCCAATTTCTGGTTTCTACTTATCTGTTCGCACATATTATTTGGATGAGCATTAGTTAGGGATAACTTGGAGTTAATATATTCTTCCAAGGCTAGCCCTAAATAATGAGCTCATATGATCATCATGCTCCTTATCCACAGTTGAGCGGCACGATCAAGTTATGTACGGTCGCTTGCTCGAATTACATATGTTAAGTAGGGCAGACCACCGCAGACCCAAAAGTGCCAACTATTTGTTTTATTAGTTGCTTGTAAATTGTTTGCGGTAAATTGCGGGGGGTCGGTCATGCTCGTAGACCATTTATACCGATACGGGAAGGTTGACGACTCTATACAACTGGGAGTTCGGCCATGATTATGCCCCACTGGGTCCCTCCGCTGGTTAGCCAGATTGTAATTATCTCTGTATGTCGCTTAGATCTGGGAGTACACTATATTGTATGTTGGGGTCTGGGTAGTGCGGTACGACCATACCCAGAAGTGGTAGGACCGGTCACTATCACTGACGGGCACATCGATGATGCATGTGGGGTTCGTTAACCTGTTGAAAGAGAAGCAGTCAAACAAAGTTGACATATGGGATTGTTGCAGGTTGCAAACACCTGCTTGATTGCGTGCTAGCTAGTAGATCGTATATTTATTAATTGATTATATAGTTGTTACATTCCAGTTATTATTATTGTACTTGTTTAGCTTGCTCCTAACTTAAATTTCTTATGCATATACATATATATATTGTTGTTAACTTTTTTGGTTGCTTCAGCTATTTTTGGTTATAATACTAACTATCATCCCCAAGCTAGGGTACTTGGGGAGGAGGTTTGTGTAACACCCTCATTTTTCGCGCACTAAATTTCATTTATTTTTTCTCCCCAATGATGAAAAAAGCACAATTATATTGTCGCAATATTTTGATGAATTTTCTTTTTCTTTTTTTTTGATATTTTTGGATGCGTTTGGGTTACTTTTTTTTATTATTTGGGCTTTCACCTTTGCTAGTTTAGTGGGTTTAATATATATAAATATTGGGCTAGTTTTTCCTTTGGGCTGATTTATGATGGGCTGGAAATGCTAGCTGGCTTGGTGTGTTTGCTGTATTAATGATGTGCTGGCTGTTTCATTATGCTAGCTGCTTATATGTTGACTGCTGGCTGTTTCATTTATGCTGTTTCATTTATGCTGGTTGCTTATATGTTGAATGCTGGATATGGATAAGTGTTGGCTGAGATGGTATGATTTAGGTGTTGAGGTGTGACACTTGGCTTGAATTTGGACACTGGTTGTTGAATTAATGGATGTGGTGACACCTATTTGAGTTAGCCACTCCATTTTATCCTCTTGCTGCCTCTTCACTGCATATTCACCTGTATAAATATGGATGGATTCTCCTCTCTTCTCTCATTTTCTAGTTGCTCTCTCTCCCCCTTCCCTTCAGCCAGCACTTGTTCCTTGATAACTTGCTGCTATCCTGAGAAGCTACTCCCTACTTGCCCCTCTTCTCTGTCGGAGCTGCTGCTGCCATCTTATTCTTCTGCTAGGACTGCTGCTTCTTTTTCCTCTGTCGGAGCTGCTGCTTGCTCCTCTTCTCTGTGTCTCCTTGCTGCCCTGAGCTGCTGTTCTCTGCTGTCTTGCTGCAGCACCGCCCCCTAGCTGTTGTCTCTTCTGCCGCTTTGCTGATATGTGCTGAAAGCTTGCTGCTGCCCTCTCTCCTCCTCCCTCTTTCTCCTCTTTTGCTAGTTAGTTTATTACTTTTATGATTATTTTGAAACTATGTTTCGTTCTGATTTTAGGTCACCTTGTCACTGTTTTTATGGCTGTTTTATGTCATATTTAGGCTGATTTTTCACGGTTTATACATTAGTTTTGGGGCTGTTTTTTGGGCTGAAAAGTGACTGTTTTTGTGCTCTTTTTGAGCTGCCGTAAGGTTGTTTATTGGCTTACTTTTTTGTATATTGTTGGACATCCCTTTATGGGGACGGGACGTCCATTTTGGGGGCTGGTTTTAGCCCATTGCGAGGCATATTTATGGCTGTCCGGCAAGACATAAAATCAGATTTTGGCCTTTCCGGTTTATCGTTTCTGTTTTCCAATGATTTTGCGAATCTTTTTACATCTTTTGCACTTTTCACTACGAATTCCAAGTGACGCAACCCAATAAACGTGTGTATAATTTCAGTGGTTCCCAAGACTTCAAAAATAGAGGATGGCGTCGCAAGAAAATCGTGACGGAAATGCGAACAAAGGCAAAGTTGTAATGAGTTTCTTATTTCTTGAATTAGTTATTCACTGACTTTCCTATTATGTTGCATTTTATGAAATGCACAAGTGTATGTGCATATGAGTTTAACTCATTAAGATATCGTTGTGGGATAAAATGTGGGCAAGGGAAAAATATGAAAGTGATATATTTATTTCTGAGGGGATCGGTTTATTACAAACTCTTATTCATGACAAGATAAAATTCATTTAAAACTCTGCATGAGGAAATATGATGGTTTCGAATCCAATGATGTGGAGGCATCCACTGATGGATTCACCAGTACGGGTGAGCCTATAATTACGTCCTTCGGGGGCGGGGCCCAATTTATGTTTGGAGCACCTCCCCCTAGCTGTTGTCTCTTCTACCGTTTTGCTGATCTGTGCTGAAAGCTTGTTGCTGCCCTCTCTCCTCCTCAATCTTTCTCCTCTCTTGTTGGTTAGTTTATTACTTTTATGATTATTTTGAAACTATGTTTCGTGCTGATTTTAGGCCGCCTTGTCACTGTTTTTATGGCTGTTTTATGTCCTGTTTGGGCTGATTTTTCACGGTTTATACATTAGTTTTGGGTCTGTTTTTGGGCTGAAAAGTGACTGTTTTCGTGCTGTTTTTGAGCTGTTGTAAGACTGTTTATTGGCTTACTTTTTTGTATATTGCTGGACATCCCTTTATGGGGACGAGACGTCCATTTTGGGGGCTGGTTTTAGCCCATTGCGAGGCATATTTATGGCTGTCCGGCAAGATATAAAATCAAATTTTGGTCTTTCCAGTTTATCGTTTCTGTTTTCCGATGATTTTGCGAGTCTTTCTACATCTTTTGCACTTTTCACTACGAATTCCAAGTGACGCAACCAAATAAACGTGCGTATAATTTCAGTGGTTCCCAAGACTTCAAAAATAGAGGATGGTGTCGCAAGGAAATCGTGACGGAAATGCGAACAAAGACAAAGTTGTAGTGAGTTTCTTATTTCTTGAATTAGTTATTCACTTACTTTCCTATTCTGTTGCATTTTATGAAATACACAACTGTCTGTGCATATGAGTTTAACTAATTAAGATATCGCTGTGGGATAAAATGTGGGCAAGGAAAAAATATGAAAGCGATATATTTATTTCTGAGGGGATCAGTTTATTACAAACTCCTATTCATGACAAGATAAAATTCATTTAATACTCTGTATGGGGAAATGTGATGGTTTCGAATCCAATGATGTGCAGACATACACTGATGGATTCACTAGTAGGGGTGAGCCTACAATTACGTCCTTCGGGGGCGGGGCCCAATTCATGTTTGCATCACCGGAGCATTTCCTATTTTATGTAACTTAAATTAAGGGATAATTAAGATTTCAGCTTTAAGAAGACTATTATTCATTATTGTACTGTATGCATATTGATAGTATTTCCATTGTTTGCATGTACTATATTTCACGAAATATTTATCTCACCTAGTCATATTTTTATGACTAACCCTTAATGGATTCATTTTTCTCAGACATCAGGTGGAACTCCAGATGTACGGCGGAGGTTCGCACTGGAAGAGTTAGAGAAGGTATGGTTGAACGTCTATAAAGGAATCGAAGATGGTTCTGAGAGTCACAAATTACTATGTTCAGAAAATTACTGTAAATTTTTAGCAGATTTCGAGTAAATGCCTGTATGATCATGTACATAAATAAAGGAATGAAATAAAAAGTTTTGTGTTACTCTTTTGTACTCTTTACAATAATATACTGGTGAAAATCACTGCCGATCATTTTGGGAAGCCCGAAAAAAGGGTCTTCACAGTTTGTATCCATTAGTCTTATGACTAATGTGTTGTTATACACCTTTTTGGAAGATCGAGCAGCGCGAGGTCCAACGACCACGTGAGAACATGCCTACCTTAGAGCTCGTGCGAGCTGATAACACTTTTAACCAACAATTATATATCTTTATCATTTAAAGCAATATACATATTTGGAAACACACCACAAATTAGATCCAGACCATTGGATCAAGATGTTTCAAAATCTGATCGTCAGATTCAAAGCCTAAGGCCTGCCATTAGTCATTCCTCCCAAAAATATGTTTCCAGCATCTCCCAAATTCTCGATACCGCCACTTCTCCTCCCGTACCTTTACGGGCTCACCGTGCCAGCGTGCGGGGGAGCCGCCGACGGCTTCCCCGGCGCCCACCGGGGGGTTCGCTGGCCTCCGGCGAATCCGTCGGGGGTTGTCCGACGGCGAGCGGGCAAGGCCGTCACCGGCGGTGGACCTACCCGTGAGCTCCAGTTTTAGGGCTCACGGGCAGGGCCACCGCCGACAGTGGTCATGCCTGCTCGCCGCCGGACAACGCCCTACGTGTTCGCCGGAGGCCGACGAACCCCCCGATGGGCGCCTGGCATGTCGTCGGCGACTCAGTCGTCAGCCATAGGAGGAAAGAGCGGCCCCTTACGCCGGTTTTGTTTTTTTTTCTATTTTATAAGTGAATTGTTAAAAGCGCAGCACTTTTGGCTAATCGCACCGCATTTAAGTATTTTAACCCTTCTCAAAATATATCTGCACTCAACTTTTGGCTAATTGCACCGCACTTTTGGCTAATCGCACCGCATTTAGCCATTCTTAAAAAGTTTGTGGAGTCAAGTTTTCAACAAAAAAAAGCGATGAAAAGAATAGTCCGAAAATTTGTTGAACCCTCATGTAGCAAAACAGTTGAGCCTTTGGTGTTGATGCGTCTAAAAGGAAGACCAAAATAGAGTTATAAAAAATTTTAGGATGACACGAAATCCACAAAACGCGATCCTTCCTATTTTGAACATGTTCTTGTTGTGGAAGGTTCACAATCCGAAGAGAACAAGATGAAGAAAGTGGCTAAATTGAATGCTCGAAAGAGAGCAACATATCAACTAAGAACTCTTCATAACGGAATCTATTTATGAGTTCTTTTGTCCGCGAACAATTGTCATCTGTATTCTCTAAACATATTATAGATGTCACGGATGTGCAATGAGATGCCCACTGTGAATTTCAGGCTATAAGTCAAGGCTTGAGTTTGGGTAAGGATTAGATGCAAGTAAAGAATAATCTGCAATATGAAATTTTAAATCATGCATCATTATATGATGATGTCTACGACACAAATTTTAAAACTTACTTTATCTTATTATTATTAACTTTATAAAATTATCTTGTTAACTTTTTGGTTGAATTATATAGGAAGATGAAGTTCACACATTTTTGGAGAAAAGAATTTATGTTTTTGGGAATCAAATATTTTGTCTTTTTGGTAAGTAATTTTTTTAATCAACTTTTGCATTTTATTATACAACTTGAATGTTGATTTAAAATTTCTTTCCTTGTTTTTTATAGGGCATGAAGAGCACAACAAATTGGACAACACATTTGATGATTTTTTTGTATCAAATATTTTTGTCTATTGAA